>JAUBOD010000163.1:2939755-2955887 GCA_032353885.1 Nothura maculosa
CGCGGCGGCAGGTGGCGCTGCGCGCCCGCGAAACGCGCGCAGCCCGCGCGCCGCCATCAGCGCGCCCCGCCGCCCGCCCAACATGTCCACGCGGACGGGCGCGCAAGGGCGCGCCGGGCTCCGCCTGCTTTATATCTATTATTATCATTTATTTATAACTGTTTATTTCTTATTTCGCTTTTCTTGCCCTTCTCCCACTCCTGGTCGCGGTTTGCGCAGCGCACACTCCCCTTGCAAAGGGGACGCGTGCTCGGGGTCACACTCTGCGTTTATCCCGCTCCAAATCCCAGAGAAGGGAGCAGGGATTGGGAGCAGCTCGGGCCTCGGGTGTGATGCCCGCTTGTCTTTGCCTTGCCTTAAATATCCGCCCTTGCCCGCAGCTTCTGCACCCGAGGCTCTGTGCTGGGCTCACGAGGAGAAATGCAGTATTTGCAGAAGGGGAAAATTTCAGGGCTTAAAAAAAAAACCTATCATCAAAGCTGGCTCGGCGATGCTCGGTGGGTCCCCCCAAACAGCCCCAGAAAGGTTCTTCGAGGGAGCCTCTCCGCCTGCAAAGCGCGAGCGGCGGGAGCGCAAGATCCACAGAGGAGCCGCTTCGTCGGGCGCAGGGCGCAGCGACCGGCAGCAGCAGAAACCCTCATTTGAGAATAATTCACCGTCGAGCAAAACTCCGCACCAGCTGCCTTTGATAGAAATAAAAATTGTGTCCCCAGCAGTTGCAGCTCGATAGGACCCGCCGCAGTTATATTGTACAGATGCTGGCAGCCTCATCCTCTGCAAACTTGACTTGTCTTTCAAAGTCATCCCGAGCTTCCAGCACATAATTTTCTTTCCACTAGCTGTTTACATATATAGTATATAAATACGGAATAGTAGTATATAAATACGGAATATATGTACGTGAAATAAATGTATCCCCTTTTCTGCCCGAAGTTCATAATTCCGCGTCTTTGTGAATGCTTAGGGGGGAAAGGTGGTGTATTTTCATGTTATTTGAGAAAAAAAAGAAAGAAAACCCACCCACACAGAGCAAATAATTGGAAGAGAAATAAAAGCAGGAGGAAGGGAAGCATAAAATGTGGTTTGAAGTACGGCCGTTGTATTTTTCAAGTTAAAGCCAGACACGTAAATAAATTGCTATACAACACACTGTAATATAACTCCGTTCTGTTTGCTTTATATACATTTCCTTAAATCAAAGCCAATTTCTTTACATCGAAATTCTGCGCCGAGCAGGAATGTGAACACTGCGCTATTTTCTTTTCCGCACATCGTCTCCAAGATTTCATTCTTTCTAGGGATAAATTTCCAGAGCCACTCCCTGCTTTCTAATAAGCGCTTCGCTATCAAATGTTTGTCTACAATAGAGTTGCTAAACGTGTTATGATTAATTTTTATTTTTCCTTGGGCACTAAAGTAATATTGCGATTAGAAAGTGTTTGTGCCTCGTCATACTAAGTAATATCTTGGCACAGTATATTCCATTATATTTGTGGGCAAATTACGGAGAGCAGAGATTTCAAAACAACAAAATCCTGTCTGGTATCAGCCCCATCAAGATACTGCTACACACACAAACCATAATCTTGCAGTGCCCCCAGGTCGCTTATAACTTAGGAGCACCATTTTATTACTACCTTTTACCTCCCAGAAAGCTCCGAGTTTAAAGCGTAGTAGTCCAGAGTCAGGCGAAAATTCACAATAATTGAAAAAAGAAAAAGAATACAATCCAGGCTTGAGAAATCGCTTTTTTTTTAAGATTACGGGAATATTGCAGTGACCGAAGCAGGGCTTTTTGTGGTGGCTCATGGTTTTCTCGAAGACAAAAATACTTTCCAGTTTTCAGTGGCCGTGACACAGCAATTCTTTTATTTATAAATATATATGTCAGGGTTACATATTTAAGAGTCTATTTCAGAGGCAGCTCTATCCTGCTCTTTGACAAACAAGTAGGGGACGAAAGGTGTAAAGGTGATGGGAACACATGCCGAGCAATTCCATTAAGTTTTATTCAATGAAGAAAGGATATATATATATTATTAAGAAATCTAATGACTTGGCAGAAAGGTCTGAAAGTGAAAGATAAGAAAAAATGTATTCCTAGACACTAGGGATATATAGGCACAAGGATAAATAAATAAACATGCACATATTGACCGAAGGAGAGAACTGAAATAAAAACACTCGGCTATTCCATTCAGCCCCGCATTAGCAATATTTAAGTCTAGACACTGGTTATGTTTGCTGTTTCTTTCTTCTTGCATCTTGGTATGTTGTCACCAGAGAAGCAATTTATTGGTCTAATGACATCTACTTCAGCCTCTTTGATCTCCGTAGTCGTTGTCTTGTTTGCTTCGCTTTCGTTTAACTTCAGGGGCCTTTATTCCTCTCCCGCAGCCCCTTTCAGCCGCAATATTCCCACATTGCGCTTTGCAACCGCAGGCATATTGCCTAATATCGGAGAAGTGAAATAAAGCAATGAAGAAAAGGCTCTTTCTCCGCATTCCTGCCTTGCGCTTGCGAATAATAACCGCATTTTCAGCTGCCTAACACTTGGCAAGCAGCTAAACACAGGGCGCACATTTGCATGTCGGAGCACAAATATCGCCGCGTTCTCGCCGTAGAGAATTTATTCGCTGCTGTCAGTAACCTATATCCATAGGGCTGCACTAAGGAGGCATAAAGAGTCCCAAAGGGTGCGTGTGCCGGGGGGAGCCGCGGGGAGCGGGGCAGAGGGCTGTTCCGCCCTTACAAAACGCAAAGTTTAGGGTCCGTGCGAAATATCGCCGAGAACCATTTTAACTGGTGAGAAAGTCTTTGTACACGGGGCACCAAACTATAATTGAAAGGAGAATTTCCGGGGCAATTCCATTGTGCTCCTTCCAGTTTATGATGTGCAATCCAGGCAGGCAGTAAAAGCTGTCTTTACCAGGACTCCCTGTCTGAGGGAAGGAAACTCATTTTACGATCCGTTTAAAGGAAGGGCACGGCGCAGCATCCTCAATGCAGAGCCCGGCTCATTGTTGAGGAGCTGCGGGCTTAGAAACCCGAAAACGGTGCCCGCGGTCTAAGGGTAACGTTGCCGCCTCGGGCTTAGGACTGGAAGGTATGTACGATGGAAAAGAAAACGGGGCTTCCAGTAGGTGCCTGAGAACTGAGCCGCCACTATAAAGGCCATTCCTTCGACTCATATATATATATATATATATACATATGTATATACACACAAATATATTTATATAGCTTTTTTTTCCTCTGGAGAAGAGGTATTAGGAAAGCAGAGTCCTTGCTGTAATTCCCCCCCCCCCCCTTTTTATTATATATATGTATATATATATATGTGTGCTTGTGTGTGTATATATATATACATATATACATGTGTATTTATGTGTATGTGTGTGTATATACATATACTTTATATATATATATATGTTTATAACCTTGACCGGGAAATCTCTGTGCGAGAAGGGACGGGCCTGCAGCCCTGATTTTCAAGGTTTAGCCAGAGATTGGGAAACGGCCGCGGGGCCCGGACTGGGGCTGCGTCGGGGATTCCTTGTCCTGAAGAACCTTCACCCTCAGCGTCGCTTCGCCTTAAGAGCCAAGGACTTGATTGGGGGGGTCGAGAGGGGTTAGTTTTTAGGGTGCCTCGCTCTCAGGTGTCCCGGCTGTCGGGGGGCAAAGGGAGAGGAGCTGCTCCGCCGCCTAGGGGGGCATCACAAGGGGAGCCGCCGCTCTCCAGGCCCCTCTCTCGAGCTCTCGCACCGCGTGGGTGACGGGGGGGGGCTCCCCGTGAGTTTCTGCACCCCCTTTCCACACGGGGAGCACACAGCCTCAGTCGGCTCGTGTCCCCCCCCAGTGGGCGGCCGAGCGCTGGGGTGCTGCGGGGCGGGCAGCTGCGGAGCCCCGCGGCACTAGGCCGGGCCCAGCCAGGCCGAGCCGGAGCCAAGCGGAGCCGAATCG
This sequence comes from Nothura maculosa, assembly GCA_032353885.1. Lineage (NCBI taxonomy): Eukaryota > Metazoa > Chordata > Aves > Tinamiformes > Tinamidae > Nothura > Nothura maculosa. The sequence goes on from JAUBOD010000163.1 coordinate 2,943,719, forward strand.
GACCGCGCCGTCGCGGCGGCGGCGCCGTCCATGGCCGGGCAGCGGCGGCCCCCGGCCGGCACCACCTGTGAGGCGGGCGGGGATTGGCGGGCGGCGTCATATGACCGGTCACGTGCTGGAGGCAGCTCGGTCCAAAAGAAAATGGGGTTTGGTGTAAATCTGGGGGTGTAATGTTATCATATATCACGCTACCTCGTAAAACCGACACTGAAGCCTGCCGGACAACAAATCACAGGTCAAAATTATGAGTTCTTCGTATTATGTGAATGCGCTTTTTAGCAAATATACGGCGGGGGCTTCTCTTTTCCAAAATGCAGAGCCTACTTCTTGCTCCTTTGCAAGCAGCTCCCAGAGAAGCGGCTATGGACCAGGCGCGGGTGCCTTCGCCTCCTCCATGCCCGGCTTGTACAATGTGAACAGTACCATATATCAAAGCCCGTTCTCTTCCGGATACAGCCTGGGCTCTGATGCCTACAACCTGCATTGTTCCTCTTTTGATCAGAACATTCCCGTCCTCTGCAATGACCTAACCAAACCCGGCTGTGAGAAAGCGGAGGAAAGCAACCTGCACAACCAGGCTGAGCCTAATTTCCGGATATACCCCTGGATGAGGTCTTCAGGTAGGGGCAAGCGGGCAGGGCTGGAGCTGCGGCCGCCAGGCTGAGCGTGTCGCCACAATTACTGTCAGCAACAGCCTTTATGGTTTTAATTATAGCCGAGGCGCCATTGCGCAGAAAGCCCGTGGCATTGTATGTAAATGAGTATCATAAAACTTTTTATTGCCCAATTAATGGGTTCTATCCTCGTAAATTTATTTAACTCCGTTTGCTATGGAATTGGGGCAGGGACGCTATTTGCGCTCTTGGCTGTGGAGACGGGGGGAGTTTCGCGCGCGCCCCCACGCGTGAGGGTCCCCCCTGCCCACGGGCGCCGAGCGCGGCTCGGGGGCGCAGGCGGGGGGCAGAGGGGCGCCCAGGAACCGCTCCGGGCCCCGCGAGGGGGACGCGTCACTCCTGAGCCCCTGCTCTCGTCCATGGAGATAAAAATCTATAGAAAATCGCGAAACAGGAAAACGCGCGGGGAGGGGGAGTGGGGGGGTGACTGTGTGAAAAACGAGAGCGCCTTTCTGGAGCTAAATGCGATGTATTGTTTACGACCGAGGCGGGGGAGGGGGTGTGGGGGAGCCCCCTGACATTAAAATAAAATAAATATAGCTCGGCCTTCCAGCTTTTTTAATTTTCCCTTGCGAAACGCCAAAGTCTGGAAGGTTTTAGGAAAATACATCGCCTGGGGGAAAGTTCCTCCTCCCAAAAGCAATTTCCTCCCCCACCTCCTCTCCTGAATGCTTTCCCTTTACTTTTGCTGGGTCTCGAGCAACTTCATTTTTGCCCTGCCCGAGCAGGGCAGGTCGTGGAGCAGAAATGTCTTTGTTAGGGCAAAGTAGGGGGGGGGTGGAAGTGGGAGAAGGGGGTTATTGACTCTCCCTTGGCCGTTCTGTTTGACTGGATTTTGCTGAAAAAAAAAAGAAAAAAAGAAAGAAAGAAAAAAAGATTCAGAAAAATAACTTTCCACTTATCTTCCTGCCAAACTCCTGGACGTGTGTGCCTGGTTTCAGGTCCCGATAGGAAGCGAGGGCGCCAGACCTACACCCGCTACCAGACCCTGGAGCTGGAGAAGGAATTCCACTTCAATCGCTATCTGACTCGCCGGCGGAGGATAGAGATCGCCCATGCCCTGTGCCTCACCGAGAGGCAGATCAAAATCTGGTTCCAGAACCGCAGGATGAAGTGGAAGAAGGAGCACAAGGAGGAGAGCTCCAGCACCGCGGCTCCCAACGAGCCCACGTCAGCAGCGGCGTCTGTGGAGAAAGTGGAGGAAGACGAGGAAGAGGAGGACTAAAAGGTCCCATGGAGGAATCAGCCCCTTAGTATAATGTATGCACGTGACAGTTGTAAAGGCTCCTTTTAAAGAAAAAAAAAGAGGGTTAAAAAAAAAGAAAAAAGAGAGACTCACTGTTTTTATTAAAAAAGAAAAAAAAATCAGTTCCCTTTAATAATATCATGCAAGCAAGCATTTAAAAAGCATTAAAGCGTTTCCTGGGCCGGGTTTCCAATCCCGTCTCTAGCCTCCCACCGTTGCCAATCCCGTCCCTTGCCAAACCTGTTGGTAATATCTCCTAGGAGCACCCAACAATCACTTGGGTCGCGCTCACCCAGGCTCGGGTGGCCGTGGCCGGGGGCTGCTGCTTGCACATAGAGCAAAGCGTGACCTTGCGAAGTAACTAACTACCTGACTCCTGGTCCCGATCATTTGTAAAGGGAAAAAGTGCATTAGGCTCATATTGAGGGGGAAAAAAACTACCTAATTTTGAATAAGTAGCTCTGCACTTCTCATTTATTTCTTTATTTCTTTTAATTATTATTATGAAAATATCATAACTAACAGCTACACTAACAAAAGGTTATACTGCAACTGGGCGGGGGGGAGATGTTACACAAACCACTACAATCTACAATGATTTGTACTACCTATTTTCCAGACTACCTATATATCTTGCTCCGCCTACCTATCTTTTAAAGTATACTGTATTTTAGTAGTCAAAGAAGATAACGTACTAATGTGAATCGCAAAACGCTTATAGAAACCTAAGTGTAGTCCTTCGAGAAGCATGCATCAATAGCTTTGGTATAGAATTTGGTACCGAAAAGGCTGACTATATTTAAAATTAAAATAATATATTTATTCCAAAGCAATTATAAATGAAAACCATATGCTGCAATATATCTCTGTTCTCGATTCCTTACTCTTCCGAGCGAGGAAGCAAATATACGCCAATATTGTACAAAGCGGTTTAATATCCTCCGTTGGCTTCTACCTTTGGCTGGCTCTTTTAAAGGCCGTTTTCTTATGCTAGTTTGATCTTACTTCATATAGCGAAAGTGTTCTTTGAAAAGTGAATTAAAATGACCATGTTGCCACCTATCAAAAAACTGTTTGTCCTGACTATCCGAATGTGTTAATATGTAATACCGTGATTTTTTCCTACAATAGCAGATACTGTATATTTGAACGATTTTTTTGTCATTTATATTTGTCTTGGAGCTCATTTGTAAGATCATGTCACAAATTGGGAAGTATGTAATTAATTTGGAAACTTTGTAGCATGACGTATTGTTAAGAATTCTGTATAAATCCGTCTTGAAGGTTTGGCTAAAGTTTATTCAAAAAATTGTATGTTACAATGTGTTTCGATGTGTTCGTTGTGAACATTTGGATATGCCGTGTAAGTATTGGAAGTGGAAAAAAAATCGTCCGTGAACTCTCTTTGGAAGTGATACCGTGTTCAAGTATCTCCCACGATAAATGTGTTTTATGTTACACAGAAAATAAATATGCTTGTTGACAATGAATTGTGCTTCTTTATTAGCGAAACAGTACGAAGGAAGCATTAAAAATAATTTACACAGACAAATAAAGAAATTAAACCATATAAATCCTTTTTTCTCCCACCCGTGTAATCATAAAAGAAAAAAATCCAAGATGATAAATTGATAGAAATCAGTCATTTTCTGTATCTTTTTTTTTTTCCCCAGCGCAGTTGATTAATAAAGCGGAAAGGCTTTTTTAATGGGAGGGCTTCCTCGCACCATCTTCTCCTGCAATCCTAAACCCAGCGCGGGAGCCGAAACCGCAGGCAGTGCCACAATATTTGGGAATGAACGGAAAGAGCGATACGAAACTTGCGGGTGTAAAAAATCTATTCGGGAACGATATGATTTGAGCGGCTTTATCCGGACGTAGGGCCGCAAGACGGGATTTTAAAAAAAGGGAAATTCGCCTTGAATAAGAATATATATAAATGTATATATAGGGTTTGTAAGGCAGCGCAAAACACCAAGAGGATTAAATATTGAAAATCATAAAAAATAAAATAAAATTAAAAAGTCCCTTAATAAGGCCAGTGAAAAGCAGGTAGAATGCGAGCATCCTATGAGCGGAACTTCCCTATTCCTTCTGCTTTCGGTTGCTGGTCAAAGCACTAATTGTAATTTTAATAAAATTAGTGCAAACTCTAGGTCTTTTAAAAAACTCCAGGGCTGCCTCTGTGGTAAGATGGCGCCTCTCTAAGACCTGCCTCTTCTTAGTGATGAGGAAAAGGCCATAAATCCGTTGTTGTTTATGAAAATTTACAACTTTGCAATACAACTTTATGAGTTGTTCGGTTTTTCCATTGGTCCTCGTCGGTCATGTGGATGGTAACCGTGAACATGAACTTTTTTATAATTTCCCTTGCGAGAATAGAGCCGCATTCTTTTGCTGAGCTCTGTCCTGCTTCGGATCTCTCTGGCTTGCAATCCCCACTTCGTTTGTCCTTTGTAAGGCAATAGTGAGCAAAGTGCGCGGAGGTTCGGCGTAAGCAGCCGCCTAGAACACAGATCCGGGATGGCAATTTCCAGTTCCCCCGCTGGAAGGTGTGGCATATTGGATTCAAAGCACTGGCGTGGCAGATTTTCAACTCGCAACCTGGCTAATTTCCTGCTTCTTCTGGCACCAAAAGGAGGGCGATTCGTCTCCTGTGCAGCCAAAGCGACAGCTGTCAAAGTCGCAGGGGCTCCTGTGAGCCAGAACCTAAAAGGTGAGAAATGGATACGACACTACTGTAAGCAGGGAAACATACTTTAATGCGTTTGAATATTAGACATGTGCAGTTGTATCAAATGGAAATGTGACCAGCCAAAAATAGATGTGCCTGCAGCTCAGGATATTTTGACTTAACATGTGCATGCCAAAAAATATTCCTAAATAAAATGCCTACTTTCTATTATTTAGCAAGGGAGCCGTGGATTTTTCACTAAGTTTATTTCTGCTTGTGTCTGCCAGGGGGTTGCCGTGACATTCGGATTCTTATTTTCTATTAATTGTGGTTTAAAGCATCAGTCCGATGGGATTTTTTTTGTCCTTTGGAGCATGAAAAAAAAATCCTAAACACTAATTTTTATTTCGCAGCTTTGGGCTGGATGCATGTAGCTATGAATGTGGATGTTTATATTTTTGACCATTTCAGGGGGAAAAAAAAGGAGGGGAGGGTTAAAAAAAAGAAAAAAAAATGGAAAAAGCCCATGCCGTGTCCTGGTGCGTCCAGAAGGTTATTCCTGGAGCAGGGAAGCAGCGCGGAGGTGCCGCTCGGTTCCAGCCCCGGGTGCCGCGGAAGGGCACGCGCAGCAGCGCGGGCGGAGCGGAGCTTCCGCGGAGCCTCCGCGCACGGCGGCGGCCGCTTCCCCGCGCGAGGCGCCGGCTCCGCAGCGCGCAGCGATGCGCGCCCCGCTCCGCGCGCGCGGGGCCACCGAGTCGCTCTCCGCTCCGCTCCTGTGCGCGGGAGGCGGCGCGGGTAGCGGCCCCCTCGGAGGCGGCGGAGCCGGCGCTGCGCGTTGGCGCTGCGGAATGGGCCGGAGTGGAGCCGCAGCGAGCGCCGCATTATTTATTGCGGGGCCGCGGTGCTCAGTGCTGCCACGGCGTGGCCGCAGCGCGGAGCGGAGCTGCCCCGCGGCCCCGGCCAGGGCAGCGCGCGGCTCCCGCAGGCAGCGCCCTCGGCCGCCCGAAAAATAAAGCAGAGAAAAAAAAATTATGTCAATAAGCGCACGGGCCTGTCTGAGCCAAGGGAGCATCGCGGACAGGATATTCCGGCAGCGCTGGCTCTTCCCCCTCCTCTTCCTCTCCGGTTTTGCTTTGGTGTCAGCTGTAAAATATCCTGCCGGTAACGGGCTGGGTCGGATGCGCTCTGCCCCCCCCCTCCCTGCTTGCCCCCTCCCCAATTGAGGGCCCTAATACCAGCCCAGTCTAAACAATGGTCCTCCTTGCCCAAACTGTTTGGATTAGGAGCTATTAGTTAAAGGCTGTTTTCTGCGGCACCGCCGAGCATGAGAGGGGGCTGTAAGTGGATTTATCTGCAAGGAGAAGGAGGCTTTTAAGCTTAAGAGGGAAACTGCCCCCGCACCTGTACGGGGTTGGCGGGAGGTGCGGAGCGGAGCGCGGGGCTCCGCGCTGTGGCGCCCGGCGCCGCCGGCAGCCCCATAAAAGGCGGATGGAATAAATGGGTGTTGCGAAGAGTGTGCCTGGATTGCGGTGGGAAAAGGCGGCGAGTGCCTTTGGGAAGCGGCGGAGGAAAAATGCTGCGAAATGCGCCGAGTCTGGGCATTCTGGTCTTCTTTTATTATTTTTATTATCCTTATTATTGTTTTCCCTGGTAGAGCTGCGGAGATGCAGATTTTTGGAATTCGAGGGGCTTCTGGGGTAGGGGAAGGAGCGGAGAGGATGCGTGGATGTGGCTGAAGTGAAGATTGCCCTGCAGATTGTTTAGCTGTCACTGGAGCTCTAACACGACCCAGGCAGGCAAATGTGCAAAATTCAGTCCTTTTTAATATCGTGGGGTCAGCGAAGACATATTTCCACCGCCTGTGGTCAGGATTTCGACAGTCTGATTTGGAAGCAAACAATAACTTGAAAGAGAGAATCAGAGAAAGAGAGAACCAGAAAGAACAGGAAAAAAAAATAACCAAAAAAAAGGGAAAAAAAAAGAAATCAAATCAATATGTAGCCTGTGTTCTAAAATGTGAATGCGACTGAGCATCTCGCGATTTTTTATTTGTGCGTATGTGTGTGATGGATTAAATCAAAAGCCCGCCCAGCCACAACTTTTTAAAGTATTGGTCGAGGGGTTTCACATGCTCCGAGTATTAATTTTTCATGGCGCATTTTCGTTCTGACCTATGGGGTGAAAAATCTACTCGTTTAACCACGGCTTTGCGTTTACTGGCTTGTGTACTTTTTTTTTCTTGTTGCTTGCTCTCCTCTTTTTTTTCCAGCTCTATTTGCACAGAGTTAAAAACAAAACAAAACAAAAAGAAAAAAAAAAAGAAAAGAAAAGAAAAGAAAGAAAATGGAACTTTTCCGGGGAAGGCTGATGCCTTTCAGTAAATACATGTTTTCCAAATGACCTCTCCAAGCATGCAGCGAATGCAGCTCGGCAGATGTAATTCTACCAGGTGTGTTTATGGCTTTGCTGGGATGAAGGGGTTAGGGAAGCTGAAAAACAAAAATTAGAGGTAATCAACATCTGAATGTGAAAGTCCAGCTGAGACTGCGAACAATACAAACTATTGTGGGGAGAGGTTTTGACTCACTACTGTTTTATAGGTATCGTAATCAGCGCCCGGAAATGAGATAAATAGTCCTCCAACAACAACAAAAGTCTCGCTTTAAGGCGGCTTTAGGAAGCAGAGCTCGTACGAATGGCACTTCCTACCAGAGCACGTTTAAAACTAGGCTGTTCTGCTGTAATGGGCGCGGATTATGAGTAAACACAGCTTGGAGGGAGCAACCTCATGTTATCGCCGGGACCTGCAGGGTTAGGGCTGGATTAAAAGCAGCTCGGCGAATTTCCTCAGCACTGTTACTGTCCCTGCCCTGGGCCAGGAATTATATTTCCGCTATGGAGTAACTGCCATGTTGAGAAATGAACGTGGAAATGTTTGTTTCGCGATTTTTTCCCCCCTCTCTCTTAAAGAAACACGGCTGCGTTCAATCAAATTATTGGGAGCAACAACGAAAACGATTGGCTTCTGCTGACTCATTAGCGGCGCTGTATTAATTAGGAAGAGTCCTACGGGTTTGGGTCTGGTTTTGAGCGTTTGAAATACACAGACCGATTGGGTGGGGGGAACTTGGTGGAAATCGATGGCGAAAACTTTACGGGAGTCTCTCGGAGGGCTCCGCAGAGCTCGCCCAGCACTTCCGAGGGCTCCCGCACTTCCGAGGGGCTCTTTCCAAAGCACTTCTTGCCAAATAAAAACACCCCGATCCATGCAGGCTCCCGTTTCCTGCTCCGAGCGTGATCCCCGCGGCAATTCCCGGCGTGCAGGGGAAGGCAGGAGCCCCCGGGCACGCGGGATGCGCCTGAATTTCGCCCCGCACGCGGACGCCGCCTTCCCAGCCGGGGCTCCAGGGGGAAACCTCCCTTCAGGGGGGTGGCAGAGCGATCGGGACACGGGATATTTGTGTGTGTGTGGGGGGGGTCATCCAGGGGCGCTCCCCCCGCTTCCCCGAGCCGCACCCCCATCCTCACGTGCTCCTTCCCCCCCTCCAAACTTTCCCTCCGCAACATCCATCACCGCCTCCCGCGCGCGGCCCTGCCCACGGCGCCCACGCGGGCGCCTCCCCCGCGCTGGGGGCACGAGGGGGGGCACATTGAAGCCCCCCCTCAACCCGGTGCCGTCTCGGGGGCAGGGGGGGCCCCGTGTCCGTCCCGGCGGGCCCGGTGGCGCTCGGTGGCGCTCGGTGGCCCCGGGGGAGCGGGCGCCGCGCGCGCTCCCATTGGCCGCGCCGCCGTCAGCTGCTCCTATTTTCTGCTGTCGCTTTTGGCGCTCGGCCATCCAGAAACAAACCACTTCGATGACTCCTAATAGTTATAGCCAGATGTACTAATACACAACAAATCACGGGCCGCGAGAGGGGCGAGCAAATGAGTTCCTATTTCGTGAATCCCACTTTCCCTGGGAGCCTGCCCAGTGGCCAGGACTCTTTCCTGGGGCAGATCCCCCTTTACCCGGCTGGCTATGATGCTCTGAGGCATTTTCCGGCTTCGTACGGGGCAAGCAGCCTGCAGGACAAGACTTACACCTCACCTTGTTTCTACCAACAGTCCAACAGCGTCATTGCTTGCAATCGGGCTCCCTATGAGTACGGAGCCTCTTGTTTTTACTCGGACAAGGACATTAGTAGCGCCTCGGGCTCCGGCGGTGGCAAGCAGCGGGGCCACGGGGACTACCTGCACTTTCCTGCCGAGCAGCAGCACAAACCGAGCGGCGGCCAAGGCAAAATTGGCCCTGACGAGGGCACCGACCGGAAGTACTCGAGTCCCGTTTATCCCTGGATGCAGCGGATGAACTCGTGTGCGGGTGAGTGCGGGGCGCCACGGCCGGGGGGACCCGTTCGCAACGGGATTCCCCTTTATTTTTCTCCCTTTTTCCCCTTCTTTTCCTTTTTTTTTTTGGGAGGGGGGGCTGGGAGGTATGGTATAAAGATAACGTCCAGGCTGCAGGAGAGAAATGGCTCCCACCATTAGTATTAGTACATCTGGGTAACCCGAAACCGGGGGCCCCCCGGTTATTTTGGAGCTGGCACATGGGCACCCTGGGAACGGCGGCCGGGAGCCCAAGACGGGCGAAACTTAGCTGAGGAATCCTTGGGCAACAAGGGGGAAACAGACAGGCATATAGAGAAATAGATAGATAACTAATTAATTAATTAAATAACAGGATCAGGGCATATTTACCCCCCTCCTCATCGCACCCTGCTTTTGTCAGGGTGCAGGGTAAGGGCTCAGCCCCCCTGCACTGAGGGGCCGGGACGTTTGTGGCACATTCCCGGCCCCCCCCTCCCCCAGCTCCTTAGCCAGGGAGTATTGGATATTGGGAGCACGTCGCTGGGGCCGAGCGCGCACTTCCAGGGCATCCTGACTTCCAAGTGAACTTCGCATAATTGAGCTATTCTGTCTGGGAGTGGTGCTGGGAGGGGAGCGAGGACGGGGTTGCACTGGAGTGGCACTTATTTTTAATAATCCCATTAGCACGTTGCCTTCCAGGGCTCGCTAATGACTCTCCTCCTCTCCCCTCCTCCAGGGTTTCTGTTTGCTGCGCTCTGGGTTGCGTTGCTTTGGGGGGGGGCGAGGGGGAAGGGGGGGCGGGAGAGAGTTTAGCTTTTAGGAAGCCCGTTCCGATGCTGCTTTGCATTTCAGTGCAATAAATTCCGGAGCAAATGGCCAAGGCTGCTCCACGGGCTTTAGCTGATGTCTGTAAGGATGCCCAAGCTGCAGAGCCTCCCATAGCCACAGGCATGGCGAGGTCGGGGGCGAGCCCACGCGTGCCCATCCCCGTGCACACGCCCACGCGTGCACATCCCCGCGCGCGCGGCCGCGTGTGCGCGCACCCGCGCTCAGCGTGCGGGGCTCCGAGCTCCCAGCTCGGCCGCTTACACGGGCGCTACCGGCTCCCAGCGCCTCTTTGTGCGGGGTCACCCCATGGACCCTCGGCACGATGCGCGGTGGAAAAAAAAGGAGGAAAAAAAAAGAAAAGTGCAGAAAACCAGATCCCCCCTCCCCCAAAGCGCTAGTGCCTGGAAAAGGAGGCAGAACAGAAAATACGAAGCGCTCTTTCTGCTCTGAAATCCCTGGGCCCTGTCCAATGCGATCGTTTTGTCTTTACTTCTACAGGTACAGTATATGGAAGTCATGGGAGACGAGGGAGGCAAACTTACACCAGATACCAAACGCTAGAGTTAGAGAAGGAATTTCATTTTAACAGATACTTAACCCGAAGACGCCGTATTGAGATTGCAAACGCTCTCTGCCTTACTGAACGCCAGATTAAAATATGGTTTCAAAACAGGCGGATGAAGTGGAAAAAGGAAAACAAATTCATAAATTCCGCACAGCCCAGCAGCGAAGAAACAGAGGAAAAGTCAGGGGAGTAGAATCATATTTAATAAACGCTACCAGGCCTTTCCTTAGTGCTTACTATTATAATGATTATTATTTACCTTGTGTTCCTTCTGCTACTAAAACCCCCAGGTTTGTCACTGGCGACTAATTCCCCCAAGGCTTGGTTAAAAGATGTACATTTGCAATCAACTGTGGCTTTCTTTAATATATGTAGGAATCTAAGCTTTCGAGTTACGTCGTGTCTATATAGAACCACCTCTCCAAAGCATAGATGGCTTTGCTTAAAGTATTTGAGAAATGGCCCGGGTTTTAAAATATTTGAGGTGAACATGTGTGTGCGGGTGAGTGTCCACGGCGTGTCTGTGTGGGAACAGATAAGCGTGAGATATTTGTTTTTCATTAGAATTGGTCTTATTGTAGAAATACGAGTGATTGTAGAAAAGCTTGGGTTTACGATTTCGCTAATTCCCGCTATGCCGGGCCGTCTCCTGCTGTGTTTGGCAGTTTATGGCTTGTAGGAGAAAGAAAAGAAAAAAAAAGAAAAAAAAAAGGCTTAACACACATCTAAGGTATTTAGATTGAAAAAAAAAAGAAAGATTTTTTTCTTTAAAAATCTCATTGTATAAAATCTCGAGGATGTACTTGCTGTTAAAGCAAAGATGAATCGCAGGGAGATTTATAAATGCCACTAAACTGCCTCTAATCTGCACTACTGGTATTAAAGACTCGGCATTAAACTTTTGGACAAGCAACCGGAGAGGTTTTAAGGCGGGCGAATTTCTATGGTTCCCGTCGAGCTCGCCCCGAGGTTTCGGGCAGCTACACGGAGAGACTTTGAATTGTGCACTACCTTTCTTGCATTTCTTGCATTGGGGATTCGTGGGCTCGGGTATTTTTAATTTTTTGAATTAAAGCGAAGTGTCTGTCACGTTGACTCGGGGATGTTTTTCCCCGCTTTTGTGGTATCTCAATTTACATTCGCGTTCCCTAACACCGAAAAAATACGTAGCTAAAGATCAGCACCTACGACAAAATGTTGCAATTTCGAATTCTCTTTCAGTAAAATGAGCGCAGTGAAAATATTGACTACTATATACATTATCTATGTGTATCATGAGTGTGTGAGTGTGCCTGTGAAGCCGTGTCCATATAGGCGCATCGAGGCTCTTTTGTCTGGAAGGAAGCACGAGCAGGGCTACGGCTCTAAAACATTTTAAAAGCCACACTGCGAAAACAGTGGTGCAAAATGGCTACCACCGCATTTATATTTTATTTTATTTCTTTCTGGGAGTCACAGAAATAACGGCGGCCGTTGAGGCGGAATGTGACCCCTTAGCGAGAAACAACCCGCCGCGCTCTATTTATCTTTCATAGGTACCTGCAATTGCGGATCGGCGAGAGCGGATTGAAAAGGGGGAAAAAAAGAAAATTGGAAAGCGGGAGGTGGGGGCGAAAGGGAAGAAACGGGGTTTGTGCGGGGGGAGAAAGGGCCACGAGCGCTGCCAGCTCCCTGGGCTCTCCCGCGCCCCTTTGCTGGGACGGGAAGCAGGACGGGAAGCAGGAGCGCGGCGGCGGCTCCGCCGAGGGGCCCCCGCGGAGCCGCGCGGAGCCGTCGGGGCGCGGGGGCGGCTCCGCGCGCTCCCGCCAGCGGGTGGCGCTCGAGGCCGGCGGACG
>JAUBOD010000163.1:2955997-2969491 GCA_032353885.1 Nothura maculosa
CGCCCGCGCCCTCCCCGCGCCGCCACCAGTGCACGAGTTTACCTCTAGAGGTCATCAGGCAGGATTTACGACTGGACAACAAAAGCACGTGATTCGAAGCCGTACCCCATATTTGGGTGCCTACGTAGGAGGGAACCAAGTACATGTCCCAGTCATTTCCATAATTCATCATAAATTGTGCAAGGGTGCTATAGACGCACAAAACGACCAAGAGCCACAAATCAAGCACACATATCAAAAAACAAATGAGCTCTTATTTTGTAAACTCATTTTGCGGTCGCTATCCAAATGGCCCGGACTACCAGTTACATAATTATGGAGATCACAGCTCGGTGAGCGAGCAATACAGGGACTCCGGCAGCATGCACTCCGGCAGGTACGGATACGGCTACAATGGCATGGACCTCAGCGTCGGGCGCTCCGCTTCCACCCACTTTGGGGCCGGCGAGAGATCCCGCAGTTACGCGGCCAGCGCCACCTCTGCCTCCACAGAGCCCAGGTACAACCAGCCCGCGACCTCCTCGCACTCGCCGCCACCTGACCCGCTGCCCTGCACCGCCGTGGCCGCTTCCCCCGTGGGCGAGAGCCACCACGCCGTGAAAAACTCCCTGGCCAACTCCAGCAGCACCTCGTCCACTTCCAGCAGCTCCACGCACATAAGCAGGGACGGGGTGGGCACCTCGTCTGGCACCGAGGAAGACACTCCCGCGAGCAGCGAGCAGGCAAGTGCCCCGAGCGACCAAAGCACAGCACAGCCTTCACAGCCCCAGATCTACCCCTGGATGCGAAAACTGCACATAAGTCATGGTAAAGCGAATACCCTGTTCTTTCTTTATTTCTCTGGAGGAAAAAAAAAAAGAAAAAAAAAAGGAGGATTTAATGTAAACCGGGTGTCTGCGCTGAGCAGAGGTCGGGGAGCGGGGGAGCGCAGGGCGTGCGAGCGCTGCAGCCTCCGCGCTCTGCTCGGAGCGCAGGGAAGGAAGGGCCGTTGTCTGGGCAAGTCTCCTGCTTCCCACTCCCCCCACTCAAAACGCAAAACCCAAAACGCCCAACCCCGAAAACAGGGGCTGCCTCGGTGCCTGGTTCGCCCCAGCCTCGCAGGGAGCGGGCGAGCGGAAAGCAATGGAGCGAGGGGGAGGTCGAGCACGGGCTGCTCCCGGCTCTGCTTTCCAGGGGGATCCTCCGGTGGCAGCAGCGCTGCTGACCCCATTTATTTTTTTTTCTCCGAGCCAGGCTTTAAAAAAAAAAAAAAAAAAAAGGCGAGGGAGAGCGAAAGCGAGAGAATAGGCGAGGGCGAGAGGGCAGTTTTCACTGCCGGGAAGCCCTGGGGGAGGGAGCCCACAGCCCCAAAGTGCGGGCGAGGGGCGCGGGGGAGCCGGGCAAGTTTGCGAGGGGGCTCCTGCCGTGTCCCGGGGCCGGGGCAGCAGCCGGGGCAGGGGGCAAGGAGGGGACGGGGCTGCCCGGCTCAGCCCCGCTCCGCCCGCGCTGCGAACCGCGCTCCAACCGCACGGGAGGAGGCGTGTGGGGATGCGGAAAAGAGAGGAAAAAAAAAATAATTAAAAAAAATCTAAAAAAAAAAAGAGGCAAGGGAAAACTTACCACGACCTCTAAATCCCCCTCCCCCAAGCCTTTGCTGGAGGGACTTGTTGAGCATTTGTCCAAACCAGCACAAAACCCAAGCAGGGCTGAGAATAACGGTCCTGGCTGCTCGTAGCTGCCAGAGGCTCCAAGTGGCTGCTGAGAATCTAAATCCTGTACTTTTCTCTTCCAGACAACATAGGGGGACCAGAAGGGAAAAGGGCTCGGACTGCTTACACCCGATATCAGACCTTGGAGCTGGAAAAGGAATTTCACTTCAATAGATACCTGACCCGCAGAAGAAGGATTGAAATAGCACATGCTCTTTGCCTCTCAGAGAGACAAATAAAGATCTGGTTCCAAAACAGGAGAATGAAATGGAAAAAGGATAATAAGCTGAAAAGTATGAGCATGGCAGCTGCAGGAGGGGCATTCCGTCCCTAAGCGTTTGATCAATTAAAAGTACTGAGCAGTATTAGCTGACCCTGCGTCTCATGTCAGTACTAAGTTGACTTTCTAAAACTTCCTTGTGTTACTTCTGTGAAGAAACCCTGTTCTTGTCGCCCTTATTCATCTTTTAATCATGAGCCTGTTTATTACCATTCTCTCGCGTGTATAAGTAGATCTGCTTTTATCGTACATTTCTTTGTCTTGAATGGCTTTGTCTTGAAAAAAATAATAGATGTTTTAACTTATTTATATGAAGCGAGCTGTGTTACTTGAAGTAACTGTTAAAAAAAGCAAACAAAGCAAAAAAAAAAAGGAACAAAAAATGAGGAAAAAAAGAGAGAGAGAGAGAAAGAAATCCTGCCCTGGTTTAGTACAAATGTTATGTGTTGCACTCAACCTGCTTAACTGTGCATGTGTGGTCAAGTGTTAATGTCTGTATAGCTCCAAGCTGTTAAAAATATTTTTATTCAAACTACCTATATAATTCCTGTGTAATTAATGCTGTTGTAGAGGTGAGATGATGAAATCAACTGAACTTGTCCTACGTGTAGTGAATAGTGAATCTGTGACGAAAACTGTGATTCCAAGCAGTATGTCCTTGCTGTGCCTTTGTATATGACTCTTTGCACGAACTCTTAGAAGTGGCTCTTATTAAGCGCAGCTTCTGTGATGTATTTTTTTTTTTTTGGTGAACAAAGTTACAAATATAGTCAAAGTCTGGCTGTCTGAGCAAACTGTGATCAGCTTTTTTTTTGTATTTGTTTTTAAAAAAACTGACTGGAAACCGAAAAAAAAATAAACTTTCTATTGTAAAGTTTTCGTGATCTGGTTTGTGCAAAGCAAAAGAGTGGTGCTTCCTGGTTTGCCTCTTAAAAACAGAATGTGCCTCCGTGCAGAGTTTGCGATAATCTTTTACCTGGCTTAGGCTGCACGTTGCCTGTGATAGCGCTGCGTTTGTCCGCTAACATTATTTTGAATGGAAAGTTTCGCCCTAAGTTCCTCCTTGATGCCTTCTCGTTAGGTGGAAAGCTGCATTGCAGGACCACAATCAACACCCTTTGTGGATGAATCAACTGTTAGCTGCTCGCTGATGGTTGGGAAAGGGAAAGGGAAAAAAAAAAAAAAAAGGCAGCATGGGCTTTGTTAAAACACAGTGCTAACCCCTAACTCCAAGGCGGGTTTGCATCGCTCTAGAATTTCTCCTGTGGTTTCGCCTTATATTTGCAGGAGAGCCACATCAGAGCCCTCTGCGCCTATTAGTAACCCTCGATAGCCACATTCCCACTTTTCACCCTTTACAGATTTTTGGCTTTCTTCGCTACGATTAGTTTTCTATAAGCGCGATGTTACTTACCCCATCAGAGCTTGAATGGTTAACTCTTCTGAGCTTCTAAGAGCAACTAAAGATTTGCACATTTACTGACTGGCTACATTGAAGCCTTCCCTTAAAAGTTATAAAACAGTAAACTTTATAAGCCCCAGTTCCGGCTATATGACATTTGGGTGCCAAATGAATAGGGTTTTGTCTATGAATTAGATCGTAAAATCATCCATAGCACAGACAGATAGGCTCACTGGCTATAAAAAGTCACGTGGTGCCATTAAAGTAAGTTTTATGGTTTTGGGGAGTTGACATCCAACATTATATACCACATAACATATAATCTCACTGACGCTGGACTTCATTTGACTCTTTTGCAGGCTACGTGTGCCTCCTGGCCATTCACATTGTCAGTTTTAGGTACAGAAGCATCCAAACCACAAGGTCCCAATACTGTATGAAAAATGGCTCCTTGCAAGTCAAGGTAAGTTTTGTGCACAAGTTCCTTAAAGTTTATTTGTACAGTTGGAAAGCCGAGGCTCTCGCTCGCTGCTTCGCGCTCCCTCCCTCTCTTTCTCCTTCCCTTTCCCTTTTCCTTTCCCTTTCTCCCGCCTCAAGCTTTGCAGGACGGTCCCACCGAGCCCGAGGGGCAGCTCCAACCACTCAGGAGGCAGGTTGCGCTGGAAAATCCCCCATCCCTCCTCTCCCGAGCAGCGAGCTCTCTATTTTAACGATCAAATCAAAGTAAACCACAATAAGCGACTCTGGCAGAGATGGATTTTGGGGCCTAGCTTTAATCACTTTGACTCCCGCAGAAGATAATTGCTTCCTTTGCTCCAATGGGCTCTCCAAGTTTGGAAAGGTTTTGTTTAGCAAGGAGTAGTTACTGTAGGCGATTAAGGGCAGGGAAGCAAAATAGATAGGGCTTGATATTATCTGGGCAGTGTCTTCTGAGGGCATGATGGAGTTGGAGGCGTGCTGATATGGCGATAATCTTGGTATTGGCAAAATATGTCGCCCATCAGAGCTAGTGGTGAAGTGGCATGGATTGGACTGGAGCGCTTCAGATCCCTCTTTTCTGCATAGGGTTGTGCAGGAAGCTTTAGCTGCGGATATATGTCCATATGGGACCGTGTGGGTTTCGGGTGTGCACATTGGCAGCATTGTTGTAACTTTTTCCAGATCCTAAATATAAATGTGAAAAGGAGATATAAATATAGAAAATAATCTGCATGTGTGCACGTATGTACGAATCTATGCATACGCGTGTATAAATCCATGCCCATGTGTAACTAATATCCATATATTTACGTATACAGCGAGTGTGCATGCATGTATGCTTATATACATTATTGCGCCTTTTTTTTTTTTTAAGCGAGCCAATTGACTGTAACTTGTAGCATTAATATAAGAGACTACAGGTCATTAGAGTGCGGCAAATTATGAAATACGGGCTTGGTTTGTTGAGGACTGTAAATATCCGCCTTGCTCTGTGCTCTGTGGCTGCCCATTGTGGGCTAGGCCCCAGCTGCGTGTTGACTTCGACATTCTTTTTATTTAAGGAGACTCTTCTCACCAGAGTGTGATTACTCAGCAATAAACTTTATGGCCGGATTTAACTCCAGTCTTTGAATTTCCAGGACTTTAATGAAAGGGTGAAAGGAGCCCTGCCTTTCCCTGGGTAGCATTAGGGCCTGATCCTTAGCAATGTGACTCCTATTTAGGCAGGGAAGCTCGGGGAGTGCCAATGCACTGGTCGGCTGCTAGGAAAGAGATTCACTAATTTACTTATATGTATGTATGTATGTGTGTGTGTATATGTATATATATAAGGTAATGCATATATATGTGCATGTATGCAAACCAGCTGTGAGTGTTTTGCATTCTGCTCAGCGTTGGAGTGAAGTGGCTCCACACAAATGTCTGGGCAGATTGCAATCTATTCCCTCCTGTGTTTTAAATACCTCTTTGAAGAAAAAAAGAACTTTTTTTCCTTATCTTTGTTCTGTTTTCCTAGTGCTCTCATGTCTGAATATTGCAGTTCACACTATATGTGTGTCTTTCCCAGTAAAATAAGAGAAAGATGCAGGGGAATCATTTAGATTGTTATGAACTTCTGTAAGGTCTGCGCGGGGTCCAAAAACACCATTGCACCCAGATCCTATTTTTAATCTATTTCCCTTTAATATTAAAGAAATACTAATAGCTAATATTGGTTCAATACCAAGATTTTATATCTTTACAGATTTTTAATAATTAGAGTCACTCCCTGTGCAAGATATAGGGATTACGGATCCTTTTGTGTATGGCAGCTTTCTATGAGCATGCAACAAAACACAGATGTATATACTTTATGGAAAAAAAATAGAAAAAAAGGAAAGTCTTGAAAAGTGTATATCTAAGTGCACATTTGAAAATAATTTCCATAATAAACAGCTGGGGATTTTATAGTACACTAGCTGTCACACTTTCATTGATAGGAATACCAGAAATTTATATATGATAGGCGTGTAGTATATTATATTGTATGCCATAAAATTTTATAGTGTGAGGCAAAGGCATAAAAACACTTTAAAAGTTTTGGCTCCTTTTATATACGGATTCTTTTCTGAAGGAAAACGTGCAGCTTGTTGCCTAGAAAGAAACTGTCTGCAAGCAATTCGCGATTGCTCAATATTCAAAATCATTGAATTTCCAGAATTATCTGAACTATGTGCAAACAAAAACACTAACGTTCAACTTATGGTTTAGAAATCTGTATGGCATCTCAAAACGTTTTTTTTTCCTATGTAGAGTAAAAGGATTCGCTACTATTATTTTCACTTAAAAATACGATTTCTAGAGTATATTCTATGTAATACTGTGTACCAAAAAAAAACCCAAGAATTGCGAAAATGAAAAATAACAGGAAATCTCACAGACATATAAACCAACACCTACTGTAAGAAACACTGCAAGAACAAAATAAAGCACTCTAGAATTAACTATTTTTTTCCCAGTATTTCTGGCCCTGCCCTGTCCAAAGCAGGACAGTTTATGTCATTTTAAAACCAGCAATGCATTAAGGCTTTATAATCCACTTCGCAATTGAAAATGCGAATAACCACAGAATGTCGTACTTAAAAAAAAAAGCCTAGGTCCTAATAGTTTTCTGAGTGAAAATGCCATGGAGAAAAATCGCTTGGAATCGAGATACAGTTCTTATCTGCGCACATTATTTTCCTCCTGTGTTTTGAGGATTAGTGCGGGCGAGTTTGTTTTACTTAAGGCATGGCAAGTGGCGTTCAGTGCCCTGAAATCCAGTTTACCTAATCCTTTGAAAGAAATACTTGCGTGTAGTGTGTCATGTCTGAGCGTAAGGCCAATTAAAGATTAGGCAAGTCCCTAATGTGGGTAACGAGTGACTTTAAAAGTCAGAACTTTCTCCAAAGCAGAAGTAGAACAATTCGAGGGAAAGTCCTCCGTAAATTGCAGCTCTGAGGCGTTGCCTAAACGCTGCAAAAGCTCTAATTGCAGAACATGATGGGGAAATTATTATTCTGCCATTTCCTTACGTTTGCTAAGTGTGTATCTGTGCAAGGGTGACAATAGAAGGGTCCACAATCTGCTGCATGGGAAATTGAATAGAGCAGATCCTGAGGGGCGGATCGGGAGGTTTCGATTTCAAACCCTGGATACTGCAGCAATGCCTTTTCCCTCCCCGCAAATACCGATTTAACGCCTTAAATGCAAGCATAAGCAAATCTGCTGACCAAGTTAAGTCTCCGCTTTGCATTTCGAGCTTTCCCTCTTTCCTGCCTTTAAAAATGCTCCCAATTTATTGTTGGAGTGGCTACCCAGAGCGCAGAAATACAACTCCAACAGCCGCCTGCTCATCTTGGAAAATATGATCCCTTTTAAATTAAAGTATCCTCACTAATGTCCCTCTGGAAGGAAACTGCTCCTGGACCATCACAGTCACATGTTCGTGCAGCCCCACGCACAACAATGCCAGCCCTGACACAGACAGCGGGTAAGATTTGCAAGAATTTCGCCTTATTTCTCCACAGAAGGAATAATTCCTATATCCTCCCCTCAAAAAAAAAAAGTCTTTTCAATAATAATATTTGCTATGAAGGTTATTGGGTAATTATTGCAATTTTGTGGAACAGTCCTTGCTTGAGGTGAAGTCTGTCTCTGGATAACAAATGGCAGCCCGTGCAGTTCACTGCCAGGTTAAGTAAATGCAGAAAAGATAAATCTGCACACCCTAGGAATCACCAGCAGAGCTCGCTTTAGACCAAGTTCACAGTCAACTCGTTTGCCTAGACAAGGCTTCGCAAACAATTAGAGTTGTTGCTTTAGGTTGAAATGAAGGCGAAAGGAGTCCGAGCCCAGCAGCCGAGCCCCGGCTTTCCCCCCGTTGCTCCGCTCCTTCCAGCCTCTCGCCCCAAACTTACCCAGCGTTTCACCTGCCATTGTAACCATAAAGCGCCTTTGAGCAACAGCCTTCCCTCCAACGCTGGCGAAAGGGTGTGGGAACTGATTTAACAGCACTTTAGCAAGCCGAGGGATTAAAAAAAATAATTCAAAACCCAAATAATCCAGTTGCTCACCAACAAGACGAAATAATCATCAAAATGAAAATCAAAATTAAAAAAAAAAAAAACATAGAAAGCTAGGGAAACGGCAGAACTATTGAAACAAACAGTGCGAGTCTCGTACTCCTAAAAGAAGCTGCATAGCTTTTGTATATCTTTGTGGTTAAGGGCGTTACAACTGCAGGTCAAAAAGTTGAGGGTCAAAAGTTTACGTTTTGCACCACTCTTAGTCATTCGCCCAGACAGAGTTTGATGTCAATGTTATAGCCGAGATCTTGACTATCAGCACAAAAGATAAAATAGCTTTGAGTTACGTGTGTATCACAGTATGGACTCCAGGTGAACCCTACTGGCTGAATGACCTCAATTACCGAGGAAAGGATAGAAAATTCCTCTTTTCAAGAGTAATACACGTTGTATTTCATCTTGAATTATCGGCCACTTTTGTGGCTGAATATCTCGGGTTCAGCGCTGCAGGTAAACACGCGTGATACTCCCACGGCAGGCGCTGGCGCTGCCTCCTCCGAGCGTCAGGTAGCGAGATATTTCACCCTTGTTTATTATATAATAACCCGCTTAAAGAGGTTTAATGTTAAGCCTTCTCACTTGGCAAAATGGCAGGAAGATAAGATAGGAGCAAAGCTATTAACGCGTGTATCGATCCAAGCTGCGTCGTTGGTTTTGCTCTTATTTCTGTAGCCACCACTAAACTGCGCTTAAACAGGACATGTTGTTGATGATGGGACTGGCTGGTTGTGCGCTTAGTCCGCAAGAGCTCGTTGGAAATGCAGGGAGATGGGGCCACATGGAGCTGCTGATGGAAAACGTGGGTGTCCCACGAGGTGCGGGGGTCCCGAGGCTGCTGAGGGCACCCCGAGATGGTCCTTCTGGGAAACAGGGGTCTGGGAGGAAACAGGAGATCTCCTTTCTGCTCCCTGTCCCCCAAAAATATTTAATGGGATTTTTCTGTGAAGGGAGTTCTTTTCATGTAGCTGGGATTTTTCTTTTGTTTGTTTTGGTTGTCGTTTCCAAAGACACCTCAGTGCTGAAGTCTGCGGTTAGGTGTGTCTGGAAGAACCAGGTCATTTTTAGGGAAGAGGGCTTCATATCCACCCCGTGAAATTGTACGGGTCGGAGGTCCCTGGAAAAGGGAAGAATATTCCCAAATATGCAGAAAGAGACGTGGAAGGTGTGGAGGCAGCGCCAAGACGCACCTCGCCACCATTAATGCATAGCTGCTTCCCGAACCCCAAAGCAAGCGCCTATAGCTTCCTCTGTGCACTGGGTACACGGGAATTATTTGCCAGGGACACAGTTGGATCGGAGTATTCTAGGATATTTTTCAAGAATAAATATGTGAGGTGTTAGATTTCAGATTAGCCAACGTTAATATTGACGATTTTGCCTGAAGTACCTGCTGGAGCGTAGGAAGTGCACATAGGTGTTTGCTCGGCATGTGGACACTGTTCCCAAGATCCTGCTGCTCCTATCGTGTCGTGAGCCCCTGTATTACACGTTTGGGGAGCCCTTCCTCACTGGAGAGAGTCTCCAACCTCTCACATCCAGAGTATTTATTTGGAGCGGGAGCAAAGTCTGATAACGAGCTAAAAACTGTAGCCAAATATCTATTTTGTTAAAGAATAGTAGGCAGATTGTTTCCAAGAATAACAATGCAGCTTTGATACACCCCGAACGAAAGCTGTTACTATAACCAGGCAGCTCAAGAATAGGCGCCTGAAATACATGTTTCCTTACCAAAACAATTAGTCGCTCAAATTCCATATTTCCAAGCTAGTTCAGAGTAAAAATATCAATGAGAAGATTTTCAAAGAAGTTGATGCTGAAACTTGAATAAATGTTGACCCTTATTAATTGTTGTTTGAATTATCCTTTGAAAGAATAAGGAGCACAACAATTATTAATTTTAGACGAACTATTTCTTCCCTTTCACCCTCTGCATTCCGCGCCTGGCACTTTGACGTGGAAGGTCCAGTCAAAAGACCATTCATTCCAAACTCCAGCGCAAATCCCAGTTTATATGTGTTTATTTAACCACGCCAGGACTGAGCGGGTAAATCCTGTCAAAACGCCCAATTGTTCAGAGCGATACCTATGTCAGAGAAGCCATCGCTTTTGCAAACGGGGAAAAATATAAAATTAAATTAAATTAAAAAATGGGAGCCTTGTCCCAGTAGCCATGGAAAACGCCCGTTTGCAAAGGCGAAAGGCAGTAGCTGTCCCGAGGGCTCTCGGAGAGCCGGGAACAAAGGAGGGGATACAGTGGATACATTCCATAACGTTTACATTTTCCCGCGATTTTTTTCTTAAATTTCCCTTAGAAGTAGTGACCTGGGCAAAGCACCCTGCTATCTAAAAGACACCCTTATAGACCTTTTAGAAAAACTAAGTCCAAGGCCGAGGTGAACTTCAGGTCACCGCGTCTAACAAATATGAAAATGTCGCCTGGTGAAGGGCACGCCTTGTTATTTAACAAAGACTGTCAATGTGTAAGATTAATAAGAAACAAAATGCACACGGTGTCACTTTTCGGTCACTTTGAAACTTGGGACAGCCTCGCATTCAGGAGGGGAAAGCTGGGGCTAAATAGATTCAAAATGGTTCAAATCCAATTGAAACCGGGCTGCTAGTGCGATTCTTTCTCCTCCATGCACTCTGCGTGCAGGCGAAAGGTTGCCTTGAATTATTATTGCTATGAGAATTATTGTTATTATTTTCTCCTCCGTGGCTCCTGTGCCGTAGTGGCGCACGTGGAAGCGCCAGATGGGCTCGCATGCTCCCAAGGAACGGGGGATGCCCCTGTGCCACCCTTTGGGTATGTATGAGGCCGGCTCTTCTTGGTGCATGGAAATTAACTCTCTTCCTCTCCATCTCAGTGCACTCCCCATCTCCTCCTTGCCTGGGCCTCATCCGGCCACTAAACTCTCGGTCCTTTATTACCCGATCCATGTCTCCTTCTCCAGTGAAATCGAGCCTTACATATATATGTATATAATAAAATAAAAAAGAACTCGACTTCCTTTAAAAAAAAAAATATTTTTTTTTCTGTCCTTTCCTTTTCTCCCTTTAAGCGCCTCTGGTGATGCTACAAGTTTGTAAAGGGAAGTACCGGTGGGGGGAAAAAAAAAGAAGGGTTCTGAGATTGTTTATTACAGCCATAAATCTTGCAGTAAAATGTCGAAATGGCCGTGTGCAAGATAACACTTGGTGGTCTTGGCTGGGCTCTTGTTTATGATAACAAAACCACAAAGACATGGAACAGGCCTTTTGGAGGTCCTGCCTCAGCACATCTTCGCAGCCTAATAGAGCCCCACGAAAAAACCCAGCGCTCAGCCCAGCAGCTCGGGTCACCTTGCAGATTTACAGCCGGGTACAAAATCGCATCCTGCTCGGCTTAAGCGAGCACCAGAGCCACGCGGCGCAGTTAAACAAGTATCCGTCGCGATCCAATCGCGATAAATAATGCGCAACAGAACCTGGTGAGCTCTCCAGATATAGCACTGAGCACTGGAGTGGAGGGGGCAGTTATCGTTGGGTCTCGCTGTGGCTGCAGGCGCGGGATCTGCTGCAATGCTCCGGCCCCGCTGCCTCGGGACTTGCCTCCTTGTGCCGAGGACAATATTTACGATAATCGAGGGTAATTCATCTGGTGCCGCCCAGCAGGTATTCGTACGAATGTGTGTCTCTGTGTGCGCGCTGAGCCTCTTTACGCCGGGAAAATACTCTCTCCTCGTGGCGGTATTTGGGAAGCTTTTGTTTTCATAGCAGCGTAGGCTGGAGCTTTACTCTTTTATTATATATATATTTTTTCTTTCATTCTTTTTTTTTTTTTTTAATAAAACAATCTCCCCTTTCCTGTCAGAAACGTGTTGCTGAACAGTTGCGGCTGTCTGTGCCTGCGTGTGTGTAACCGCATTTCCTCTCCGTGCAGAGTAAATAGAGCAACTTATCTATTACACCCGTTAAAGAGCTCCATAGATGTCCTGTTGGAAATGAGTAAGTAAATGTGTTTTAACTCTCTTTACAAATTGGACATTCGATATGAGCAGGAAATGAGTGATTGTTTAGATAAGTACCCCAGTATACCCAAGTGTTGGAAATGTTCTAACATATTACAAGCCGTCTGCAATGTGCCTGTGTATGTGTATAAAATATAAATCGATACGCTATGTGTCTAGTTAGGTAGAATATATATTCAGATAGGATTTTATTGCATGTATCAATTATCTATAAAACTGCAAAAGACAATAATCTGAATTTAAACCAGAGTAACTGTTAATGTAATATCTTTAGGAGGGGAAGATCTAAAACGTATCATATTTACGCGTGATGTATTAGAGGTATTTTCCCGTAGCAGAAGATGAGATTACCCACTCAGCAATTATATTCACGAAGCAGTGCGGTAAATATTTCTGTGTGTTCATACTGTTCCCTGGGAGGAAAAAAAAAAAGAAAAAGAAAAAAGGTGAGGGGATCTGAAAAGTTCACTTATAACTTCCATTCTACAAGAGCAGATGACGTTCAATAAGTATTTTTCTCCCCTTAGAATAAACGTCTAATTAGTTCAACCATCCAATTTCAATTACCTAAGGTCAGGGCGGTTGCCTCTTTTCCCTCTGAGCCGCCAATATCGTTAAGAGCCTCCGATTTAGCAATGCACAAGTGCCAGAGTGCCCTCTCTTTCCTGCGCCAGGCTTTGGGGGTACCTCTGCGAAGGCGGTGGCGATTTCTCGAGGAATAAATAAAAATAAATAAATAAATAAATAAATAAATAAAGGTAAATAAATCCATAGCAAACCGACATAGTGGACTTGGTAGTATGGAAAGCGCTGCTTTGCAGGGGGAGAGATTCGCTCTTAGCCCTTCCGCTGTTAGGAAGTATTTGATAGGAACGTATCCTCCTTCCCTGCCTCCCTTCCCCCTTTCCTCCCCGTTATTCCCAGACTCACTCTATCCCTCGCACCCCGTCAGACACTTAAGGAGCCTCCCCGGCCTTTCCGCGACGTCCATCCTAACTTTGGCTCCCATTAGAGTAGTCTGCAGGGGCAGAGGGCCGGGCAAGTGGCGGCTGCGCCATCCTTGCGCGCCCGCGGGACGCAGCGCAGCGAGGGTAGCGCCCGCGCAGTGCAACCCCCGCCAGGGACATTTGGGACACAGAGGGGCTACCCCGCGCAGCGCCGCCCGCCTCTGCCCCGCGCCGTCGGGCCGCTCCTTTTCCACTTGGAGCCCAGTTTTTCCAATGGGGAAAGTGTTTGGGGAAAAAAACTGTCAGTTTGCCAAGGGTGTTTTTTGTTGCTGTTTTGTGCCCTGATCCCGCTCGCTTTGGCTCGGGCTGCCGCGGGGGCCGGTGCGGAGCGGGGCGCCCGTCGGGGCGGCGGGTCCGCGGAGCTCCCTGCGCTCCCTCCTTCCATTTCCTGATCCGGGCTCCGCGGCCCCGCGCGGTAATTGGCGCTGGTGGTCAGGTGGTGATGGTGGCTCGGGATGTGTGTGTGTGTGCGCTGCGTGTGCGGGTGTTGTGCGCGCTCCGGGGGTGGGAAGGGAGGAAGG
>JAUBOD010000163.1:2970069-2980842 GCA_032353885.1 Nothura maculosa
GCGCCCGCGCAGCCGCCCCCCGCGCTGCAGCGCCGCTGCGAAGCGGTGCCCGCCGCCGGCTGCCCCGGGCTGCCCGACAAGAGCGCGCCCGGCCCCAAGGGCAAGGAGCCCGTGGTGTATCCCTGGATGAAGAAGATCCATGTGAGCACGGGTGAGTTGCCCCTGCGCCCTGGAGGAGGGGGGGAATGGTTGGGATGCGCCCGCAGAGGAGGGCAGAGGGGAGGGTGTTCCCGGGTTCTTGCACTTCTTTTTTCCCCCTTTCTCTTCCGCGTTCCTAATAATCATAAAAAGAAAAAGAGAGAGAAAAAAAAGTGAGAAACCTTTTGTATCCGGGATCCTTTATCAAAAGATTTACGAGACGCCAAACTGTTAGGGCAGTAATTATAGCCCCCATAAATTTAATTGCCCTGCAGTGGCTCTGGGCCATGTGTCTTTGAAGCTTTTCTTCTAACCCAAATGCCCATCACCATTTTTTATTGCTCCTCGATTGTCCCCACTGTCTTGGGGGCCGCGAAACAATTTTTCTTGCCGTTATGTATCTTATTTGAACCTGGTGTCAAGTTATTATATAATGATTATGTCCAATCGCTTCCCCCCCTCCCTTTCTTTCCCCCTTGCATGTGTGTTTGCACGTTCAGTCAATCCGAATTACAACGGAGGGGAGCCCAAGCGGTCCCGCACTGCCTACACGAGGCAGCAGGTCCTGGAGCTGGAGAAGGAGTTTCACTTCAACCGCTACCTGACCAGGAGGCGACGCATCGAGATCGCGCACACGCTCTGCCTCTCCGAGCGCCAGGTCAAGATCTGGTTCCAGAACAGGCGCATGAAATGGAAGAAGGACCATAAACTGCCCAACACCAAGATGCGCTCCTCGAACCAGGCCACGCTGAGCCAGCAAGCCAAAGCACAGACACAGGCCCATGCCCATCCCCTCGATGGGGCTACACCCAACGCAGTCGCGCTATAAATATTCCTTTTTTTTTAAATATATATATATATTTACCCCTCTGTTGGGCTTTTCCAGCTGCCAGTGCTGCTGGCAGGCCATTTGGACCAAATAACTGTGTAAAAGAAAGCAGAGCAGAAGCAGGAAAGGAAGAAGAGACGTGCCCAAGAACGGGTACATGTTTAAGCCAAAACCCGGACGATTGTCTACATTGTATATAGATAAAGCCTCCATGCCCGTCATTTCTTTTCTATTTATGGAAAAAAAAAAAAGAAAAAAAATCACTCTGTTGCCTTCGATGTAGCAGAGCGGCTGGATACTGTCACGGACAAATCATCTGTACCTAAGAAGGACTTCTTTATTTTATTTTATTTTTTTTAGTGAACCCTTAAAAAATAAAAGAGGGTAAAACAAAGCAGAGACCTCGCGAGACACTTGTGTAAGGCACTGACTGGGGCCGCGCTGCTCCGCGTGGCCGCGGATCCGCGTGGCTGCGTGGGCGAGGGTGCCCACGCGCGTTCGCACACGCACCACCACGCGAGGAGAGCGAGCTCCTTCACAGGCGGCTAGAACTTACCCTAAGTGTCCCCTTACACTGCCTAAAAGGACATGTTTTCTGTATCAAAGGTAACTTAACTGAGTTTAGGAGTAGCGCCCGCAGTATCTGTGATATATTAGTTTTTCTCCACATTCCCTATCGCATTTATTTAAAAAAATATTGCTATAAAGGCTCTTGTTGTTTTCCTATTTGGCACAGTCTAAATTGTTTGGGTCCATGTACAATTTGTGGATTTTTTTGGTGTAATGTATACAGTGCCAAATGCTGGTAATAAAGATTATTCTGTACAAAAGTATTAAACGCTTGAAACACAAGTCCAGTGCTGTTTCCTACACCTTGTGCTTTGCTGCTGTTGGCGCCAGGGATGGAAAGAAATATGGGTGCATATATTGTTTTCACTTGGAGCAATCTGTCAGTAAGGTAATGGTTGTATTAAATATACTGAGGGGAAAAAAATTCTACTCAATCCTAATTCCTTGCCTGGAAAAGAGCACTATAGGGCAGGGAAAAGTCTTGTTTCATCGTATAGGTGAGTGGTATTCTTTGTAGCGGGCTATATGGTAGAATTACCGTGTGTCTCCATGTCTGTCCATAGGACTCCTTTCGAGTGCATTCCAGCGAATCCGAGCTTCCACTGGGAGCCAGTAAAGCTCCCATGACGGATTTTAGTGCCGCACAAGTCACACATGCTCCCCACGATAACACTTCAAATCTTCAGCCTGCCGTGATTTATTCGTGCCTTTTCGTCCGATTATGACTTTTTCAATTGGCTAGCGCTTTGGAAGGGAAAATACTTGGGCGGTAACTTAGTTTCTCTAGTAGCTTTTTCTGCTTCTGTGTCCTCTTTTTTTTCTTTTTTTTTTTTTTTTTAGTAGATTTATTTCGAAATGCGCTGGGAGAGTCTCTACTCTAGGCACAGCTCAAGCTGTTGGTTTGACCGAGGTTCTCGAGATGTGCGGGGCATTAGGCTGTGCCCCACGCTGTTGTGCACGTCCCGCGTGGAAAGGCCGTGGGGAGTGGGGGCCAATGCAGCCCGCACGAGTTTCTACGGCCCCTTATCTGGAATAGCGCTGCTCTAGGGTGGAAAAGCTGCAGAAACGGGCTCAAGGGCTAGTAAATCTCCAGCAAAGGGCTAAAGGCCAAGACACCTTTGCTCACCCAAATATCTCCTAGAATTATTACTGGAACCGATGCTTTTCTTTCTATCTCCTTTTTGTTCGTCACTGATTAATGTAGTCAGGATAGGCTACCTTGCCCCCAACCAGGACCCCCCCGTAATGAGAAACGGGAGCCCTGAGCGCTCCTGCGCGCATCGCAGCCTGCGCAAGGAGCGCGCTTTTCCGCCGTGAAAAATGGCGCATGTCACGGGCAGGGGATGTTGAGCATCCAAGCTGCGGCGGGTGCAAATACACTGAGCAAACATCGCTCTCTCCACAAGGGACCCCCAGGCAGGCCCAGGAGTGTGCTCCCATTCCTGTATTCCCGTTTGCTGAGCCCCAAGCTCCCGCTTTATAAAGGGAGCGGGATATGGGGCTCTAAGTAGCTGCTATCTGCAGTCGTGGAATCCTCTGTTTATTGCTTAGGAATTCCTCAATTGAAGTCAAAATTAGTCCAAATCAGCAAGAAAAAAAAAACACTTTCGAAGCATATTATTTGGCAATGCAGGATTTCTTTAGTGTGCAGCTTATGCGCATAAACCTGTTTCGCTCCCATTGTAAAGAGAAATGAAATCACGCTGCAAATAGCAATTTTAGCGGGAATCATTAATCACCTCCTACAATAAATACTTCTTTGTAATTCAACAGCCGTTCTGAAAGGCATTCTCTTGGAAAAGTCTGTGAAGACGCAAAGGATTTTCCTGGAAAAAAAAAAAGTGGTCATGTGTAAAGACACAGCATCTTGGCTGTCTGCTAAAAAAATGTGCACTCGCTCGCTGGAGATTGAACCGTGGACTGCAAAATATCCCATGGCCGATTATCCTCACTTAAGGTAATTTTTCCTTTATACCCCCTTCCCCCTCTGCCCCTCCAGCAGCGGCTCCCGGGATGGGAGCCCTTCTGCTCCCAGCTCCATACGGCCCGGCTTACAATAACTTGGAAAATTACATCGTGCAGTTTAAATTCTCGCATTGTGCTGCCTTTGCTAAGGCAACCAAGAGTTCACCGAGAGGACAAATTTTCTATCCCATTAATTGTTTTTTTTAGAGGAGCAGACTGACCCTTCAAACCCTTGACCTTTAAAGACAGTGTTCTTTTTAAGCCGGCACTTGGACCTAAAGGTCTCTTTCTCTCCCTGCCTCTCGCTTGCTCGCCCGGTGTCTCACACACGTATTTATCTGCTCCTGCCACAAAGGCGAGCGCGGCCCAAAATGCTGCAAGTGGAAGTCGGTCAATATTTCAAAAAAAAAAGACAAAATCATCCCCGAGTCACACCAGCTTCCCTAGCCCCATCACCCTCCTCCCTCCTCCCAAGAAAAAATGGTCTTTTTTTTCCAAGGTCTCCCTCCTCCTTTCTCCTATAATCTCTTGCTATACCTGGTGTTTTATTACAGGGGGAACTCAGCTGTGACAAGCGCCTTGTGGTATTTAATAACTAGAGACATTCTGCATTCATTCTGCATTGGAGGCTTACCCAAATATGAGCCTTTTTTTTTAAACTTTCTTTTCAGGCTGCTGGGTGACCCATGGACACTCAGTTTGCAAACGCAGAGGGTGGAGGAGCCCTCGCACAGGCACAGACCTGCCCAGGCTCGTCCTAAATCCGGGGTCGCCCCGCAGGCCTGCCTGGGGCTGGCGGCCCGGGCCGCATCCCCCCGAATTTTTCCCACCTTTCCCACAGCCCCCCTGGAGCCAGCGCGATGGGACGGGCTCCGCGCAGCCCTGCGCGCCCGCGTGTCTGCCCATGGAGACCCCCAGGCGCTGCGCGGGGCTGCGCGGAGGAAAAGGAGGGTCCGCGGCCCCCGTTTCCGTAGGGCCGGTACAAGGCCCTTCTGAGTCACTTAAGCCGAGCCTGAGCCACGCAGGGCAAACCTGAGCCGCGCAGGGCAATCCTGACCCGCGCAAGGCAATTCTGACCCGCGCAGGGCAATTCTGACCCGCGCAAGGCACTCCTAGCCCGTGCGAGCCCATCCTGACCCGGGTAAATCAATCCTAACCCGCGCCAGGCCATCCTGACCCGCGCTTGACAGGGGAGCCCCGAGGGCACCGGCCCCGGTTCGGGTTTATTTCCCCGTGCCGTGAGTGTTAAGTGCCCCCCCCGCCCCCGTGTTAACACACGCTGCTGAATGAGGGTCTGGATTCAAAGGGGTAATTTGGGGGGGGGAGAGGTGAAGGGGTAGGTGGAGGGGGGAAGAGGCGCTGCCCAAATCCCAGCCCAGGTCAGACCAGGGATCTGTCCCCTAAGCGGGATAGACCCGCGCTCCCCCGGGGCCGGGATGGGGGCCCCCGCGCCCGCGCAGCGCTGCGCCCGCAGCTCAAGGTGTTTGAGCCTCTTCTGCTGGAGATATTGAAATTTTAATCTTTGTGGTCACGTGACTCATTAAATAATTAATGCAGATAGTCAGGAATGGATCTGGGGCCGTCAGTCCTCACTAGGAGTGATTCTCTCACAAGTGAAACTCAACTCCTTATTGCTGGAGTTTGTTTTTCTTTATTTTCGTTTTTTTTTTTCATTTACAAATTTATCTTGGTTTATCTTGAAAGATTCTAAACTTCTTAAGCAAGCAGTAGGGTCTGTGTTGGTAAGTAGGGAGTGCGTATTTCTAGCTTGATGACTTTAATTGTTTGTGCTTGCTTTGTCTGCTGAGCATTTGCTTAACAAGTTTAATATTTAGAAATGTTAGATCTTTGTTTTAGCTACCTTGTGGTCCCATTATGGCTTTTGGTGATTAAGTGTTACCGAGGCAAACACATTTGATAATGTCCTAATTCCCACTGTGGAAGGCTGGGTGCCACAGTGCAGGGGGACCTGCTTTGTTCAATTTTCCTGGCGCTAATAAATCACTGGCTCCTAATGCAGGGCCAAAAAAGCCAGGGAAAGGCAGCGAGCATTGTAAAG
Organism: Nothura maculosa; assembly: GCA_032353885.1. Classification (NCBI taxonomy): domain Eukaryota; kingdom Metazoa; phylum Chordata; class Aves; order Tinamiformes; family Tinamidae; genus Nothura; species Nothura maculosa. The sequence continues at coordinate 2,975,631 of JAUBOD010000163.1, forward strand.
GAAAAGTCATGGGCGAATTTCTCTATGACTCATTAGTCTGAACGATTTATGTACGAACTTCGAGTACTGCAATGAATATTAGAGTTTGGGGTAACAACAAATTTAAAAAATGTCATAGCGTTTGTAAAGTGCTTTATTGCTACTTAGCAACTCTTTCAAGAAGAAGCGTAGCTTGAAGGACCGTAGCAGGGTAAAAGACGGTGGGGTGGCTTAATAGCTCCAAAATAAATACAAGAAAGTCGCTAGCTCCATTTTCGGATACACACTCTATATTTAACACGAGTGGCGCGGTGCAATCAAGCCGTGCTTGATCGGTGTTTATTACCGCTTGTTACACGACTATTGATTAGGGATCAGGATGGGCAGGATGCGAGCTCGAGCCTAAACTGCTGAAAGGGAGAGAAAGGCAGAGCTACGAAGGCAGCAGCGCTGGGGCTCCCACCATCGCTCGCTGAACTTTCCTTTTTCTTTTGTGTTTGCCAGTAGATTTTAGCAATCAGCGCTGGAAAATTTATGGGGCGACAATAAACAGCTTAGTGGGCTATTACTGCGTGCTTTTATGGGGACTAGAGTTCAGCACCAAATTTAAAATTATTAGCGTAATTATGGAACTACTATATTACCAAAGCGAAGTCTCTGCTTTAAAAGTTCTCCCCAGACAGACTTAATATTTCCAAGGCTCAGATGACATCCTTCCACGGGAACTGTGTTATTTAATTATTAGCATTTACATTTACTGACAATTTTAAGATGTTTTAGATGGCTTTTATTAGCCACAATGAATATGGGGGTACATTATTATATCTGACAATTCCATATGTAAACGTGATTCAGTAAGTGGCATCCGAATAATCTGACTATTGTCTGAATGGATTGCGTAATATTGTTTATTTGGGGGAGGTGGGGAATATTCTTTTTCCTGGAATTACTTCTTCTTTCTTTCCTTCTTTTTTTTCTTTTGCTTTTACTTTTTTTTTTCTTTTTCTTTTCTTTTTCTTTTTTTTAAGTTTCGAGTTTGATTCTGCTTCTATTGAAATCAATTATCCCTCATCATTATATTAGTGGTGCCAGGATCGGGCCCGCACTAACTATTTGAACGCGAGCCCAACCACAACACGCCCTGCCTTTAAAGCGGGACCCTTCCCGCGTTTTATTCAGCGGAGACGAGCGCCATGAGTTGTGTTTAATGTCTGCTCTTGATTAAATGATCCTAAACAAAGGTTTCCCAGAGGAAAATAAAGCAGACATTCATGTAACAAGAGTTTGGAATGACAATATTTCCAAACACTTAGAGACAGAAGGCATAGCTGTCTCCAAAAAAAAAAAAAAAAAAAAAAAAAAGTGGGGGAAAAATAAGATCCCACGCGTTCCCTCTGAGATCTGGGGCTCTTCCTCTCGTGTGGAGCCGGAGGGAGCGGCGCAGGGAGCTGCGCGCAGCAGCCGCGCAGCCCCGCGCAGCCCCGCGCAGCGGCCGCCGTGCGCGAGCTGATACCTCCCCCGCGCTCCTCCTCACGGCGCTGTTTGTTGCTTGTTTGCAGAGAGCCCGAGCACGGGGAAGCTCCGCGCTGCGGGGCCCACGGGCGCCGGGACGGGGCCGTGGGACGCGCGGCCGTTTGCAGAGGTAAGAGACCGGCCCGACTATCGCGGGGGCTTCCGCGCCCACTGCCGCGCACGTCTCAAAAAAGGCCGTTTGCCTCGTTCCTACATGGAGGGAAAAAAAAAAGGAAAAAATACCGTTGGAATTAGGATTCTTGTTGTGATAAATATTAACCCAACTGGATTTTTTTTTTGGATTGGCTCTATTCATCTTCTGTGGCTGGTGAATGCGCGTGTCCGGGCAGACAAAGAAGTATATGGGACCTGGGTAAGAGTGATCCTTATAAAGGCGTTGGGAACAGGAAGGATGCGAAGTCACTTGGAGAGCGAAAGGGGCCACGGGGCTCTTTGTCCATCGCTCCTTCCCAAATCCGAGTTTCGAGGCGAGGGGTTGGAGCCTTGCAGTGCTGAGTGCCGGATCGCGGCCGGTTCCTTCGCCTCCTGCTTGAGGAGCGCGTCCTGTTTTGCGGCAGGAAAAAAAAAAATGTCGCGTCCATGTGGCAGGAAAGATTTTTTTTTCTTTTTTCTTTTTCTTTTTTTTCTTTTTCTTTTCTTTTTTTTTTCCTGGTTCCGAAGGGGCCCTAACCGAGCTGCAGGTATTTGTCTCCCCCGGCCTCGTTAGTGCCGGACGTAGGTTGGTGTTTAATGCTGGGGAGCTGGAGGAGTCCGCGGGGCGAGAGGTGGCTCTGACAGCAGCAGTTTTGCACAGATCTCGGCTTCGCGCAGCCCTGGAGGAGGGAGACTTGCCTAGAAGTGGCTTAAAATACTGCTAGATTTACCTGCTCGCGTTTGGACGCTGATGTACAATTAGTATATTTTACTACCTTTTAAAAGCGGCCATCAATTATAGGACTACAAGGACTCTTTGTGTTGACTTAATGGGCTGCTTAAATCTTAACTAGGAAAAGAAAGAGAGCCACTGCAAATGCCTATTCACTCGCAGGATGGGGAATTAGAAGGGAATAAATGGTATGAAAGACTATCCAGACCTTCCTCCCGTGGCATGTATGTACAACATTGCGTGCAGGGATATTTTGGATTCCTAAAATGACCCGGCGCTCGCAGAGCCCGCTCCTTCCGAACAGCAGGACTTTCATGAGGCTGCAGCAAATCACTGTATTCTTTTTATCTGCTCCGAAATGATCAAAGACCAACTTTATCTCTATCAGCCGCCCAGATGTAGGTAAACAGCTCTGCATCCCCGCAGATTTCAGTGCTTTCGAGGAAGCAAGGAAATAAATACTTGTATCATGTGGTGATGCCCATTTCTCCTACACATGGGAGTGATAGCCTTCCCTCTTAAGAACTGACATAAACATAATCTTGAAAGACAGCAAAAAAGCGCTAAATTCATTTATATTCAAGGTAACTTTAAATAGCATTAATACTAAGAGAGACTATTAAAGCCAGAGCTTGCACAAAGGCACTGTCTTAACGAATGCACGTTATGAACTCCAATCTGTTTGTTGTTACTGAGCCTGGAATTTGGGCTCAGCTCGAAGCCATGTGTATAAAGCCCAGAAAAATCAGTAGCAGACCTACTGATAAGCTCCACATTTTCTTCTAGAAGCAGCGCTCCAGGTCTCCAAATCATCGGAGCAATAAAACACCCTGTTGAAAGTCCAGAAAAGGGAACAAAGCAAGATATGGGGTGGCAGGGGAAATCAAGCGCCTGCTACTTACAAGATCATTTGAATTTGTATCTGAAAACTCATAATCATGTTACTAGAGTAAAGAAAACCTTTTCCAAAACCAATGCAAGGACAGCAGTTTCAGCTGCGATCCGGAACATTGCGAAGTTGGGAAGACTCGCCCTCCTGTCTTCCCAAAGCGCACCCTGTAGAAGGCATTCACCCGCCAATAAGTTATTTTTCTTAAGAATTCATTAGTTTCCCAACTAAATGCAAGAAGTTAATCGTTAAACAGTAGCTTTAGCATTAACTTGGCCATTAATACTAATAAAGATGTTCATAAAAACAGAGGTTTGAAGCCAATAGCCACAGCTAGCGCGAAGGCATTTCAGCTGACTTATGATTGTGATTTATTACTTTTGTAGTTTCTCTTTGCTCGGGACTGCAAGTTCTAAAGCCACTTTTCTGCTTCTGACGCAAAGCAGTAGATAACTTTTTACAACAGACCCAAGAAAGTCTCGCTCTGCTTTTGCAACATCTGCTCCTTTCCCCATTAATTTGGGCTGCATTCTTGCAGGGGAGCTTCTCTGCGAGCCTCTTTTATGGGCTCTAAGCGCGATGCATTTAAAAGGGTCCCGAACTCACCACGAGTTTACACTTAGGGCGAGGGCTGCGGAGTCACAAGTTGCACTTTTAGCCACAGACTCGGAGATGTCGTGTGTGCCCAATGCTTCCTGTTTCTCTAAAATATATATTTTTTATTCCAGTTCGTAATGAGGGATAATATGTGTGTACCCTGCTACTGTCTTAGTCACTTCAATATGAAAAATTGCCAATTCTTGCTCTGTTGTAAAGTCACGCTGACTTTTCTGCAGTGTCCACTACTATCCACTGTTACTGATGGGCTTAAATTCCCTTGGCCCACATTCCCAGTGCAAGGGAGAGCATGCAAGGCAGAAATAAATCACCTTAAAAACACAACGTGCATTCTCAGCAAGGTGCAGGTGAAACTGCAGGAGGGGACAGGGAGTCACCTGAAACTTCCCGCCGAGTTCGTGGGGCTGGTGGAAAGATTTAAGCAAAGGGATTCACACCATGATGCAAAATGCTGGAGCAGCAGGACTGGAGCGGGAACACGTTAAAAGCACCAACTATCTGATTTTCTTTGACTCTTTCCAGAAAAGCTGTGCGAGTTTAGAGATTCTTTTGTTTACTTAGCTTATTGTGTCAACAGCAAAGTTAAACACTCTTGGGGGAAGACGTAGGGTGTTCGCACCCGGGTGAGGCTCGTTCACTTGGTAGGCTGGCTCAGGGGCTGAGCAGGGCTTTGCTCTTCGAATTTTTCCCCCCTTAGGCAGAAATCTCCCCCCTCCCCATTTTTTTCATCCTTACAAACCTATAATTTTGTGCATCACTCAAATGGGATGTATAGGAAATGCGTAAGCACAGGTTTAACAGCGAAGTCCCCAAAGGTTTTGCAAAATTCAGAGGCACGCCAGTGAAGGAAGGTGTGTTCTTCATAGTGTGTTACAAGGACAAAAACCAACTAGCCTCTTAGAAGAGACTCTTTTTTGCCTTTGTCAGGTAATTATAGGTCTTTTTAGTTTCTACAGGAGCCCTGATGTAGCGTGTGGGAGTCGAGCAAGCCCTGTACAATGGCCGGGTAGGGAAGGCTGGGCGTGGGGGAAGCATGGAAGTCCTGCTTGGAAGAGGGCTGGAAAGAGCAGCGTTGGGATTTGGGCTTTCTTCGGGTGTTGCAGAGGACGAGCAGCGCGGCGGGGCCTGCAGAACAAATGCCGGTTCATTAGGCTAAGTATCAAAGTGCAGGGCGACCCCGTATTAGGAAAAGAATTGCTCTTACCTTGCAGTGGGCTTTGTGTAAAGAAGTGTTAGTGTGGGAGGAAGGAGATTGGGGGGGGGGGGGGGGGGGGGGGGGGGGGGGGGGGGGGGGGGGGGGGGGGGGGGGGGGGGGGGGGGGGGGGGGG
>JAUBOD010000163.1:2980942-2996612 GCA_032353885.1 Nothura maculosa
ATCTCTTGATTCCCCCCCTTCCCTCCTCCCCCCTCAAAACTCTCCTATAACATACTGGGTTAAGGCTTTAAAAGCAAAGGCTCGCTCTAAGAAACCCTGTTCCTTCAGTGATTCCCTATTTCAAATAAAAGGATTTAAGTTGACGTATGACCACGTGAGCACATAATACAGCGCATTATTGTGGCATTTGGAGTGGAGACCCGGTCTGGCTCCGTCTGCGATTACGCTTTTCCAGTTTCTGGTCCGAGCAAGCACTGCTTTCTATTATTTTTTTTTCCTCCTGCCCCCATCACCATCCCCGCAAGAGCTGGCCATTTCGCTGACAGTCTTCATTCCTTATGGAGAGATTATTGGCGAGCCGAGAGGACGAAATGCTTCGTTAGAAAGGATGGATTTTATTTTGAGGTATTTCCGCTGATTGTTCATTTACGCGGTGAGTTATTGCTGTGCGAGGCAAAGGTCAGCGGCCGAGGCTGCAGAGTGCGGGCGCGGGTGCGGGAGCCCCGCAGCCGGGCTGCTTCTCCCTTTGTTTCCATTGCTGCGGTAAATGCTCCGCTCTCCCCTCGCCGAGTCCGCTTCTTTATTTATTTTTCTCCGTAGAGATCCCCCCCACACTGTATTTGATGGCCAGCTGCCTCCGCTCCATCCCCTGCACTGCCATGCGATCATTATTTATGATGACCGAGAAATGGGAAGCCTCTTTATTCCTTCATTTATTTATTATTTATTTTTATATTTTTATGCTTATGTGTTTGTTTATTTACGCATGTGTTTGGGGAAGGGGGGATGGCGAAAACGGTGCGTGCGGGAGAGAGGGAGGGGATGCGGCTCGGCCGGGGTCGTGCTCGGCTGTGCGGCCGCGCTGCAGATCGATGAGGATGAGATTGGGCTGCCCTTTTATTTATGATGCTTTCGTGGTATTTTGTTTCCCGGGCACGGAGGGCTGCCCGGGCGCCCTGCTCTTTGGCAAAGCTGCGCCTTGCCAAGCGAGCCCCGCGCTCGCTTTTATTTGCCCTCGCCGAGGAGCTGAACCTAGATCGAGCCGCAGCTTCTGACAATAAATCAAGCTGGGATTTTTTTTTCCCCTCTGAATGAGGATCTGGAAAGGGAGAAGAAAAGGGGGAGGAGTGGAGCCTATCTTCTGGGAGAGCATACACTAATTCTAAAATCTTCCCTATACCGTCTTACATATATATATGCTTGTTTATGAATATGTGAGTATGTGCTTATGCCTATAAATATACGTGAATATGACTATATATAAGGAACGCACTGGAAACCCTGAATATGAGAGAAATAATTGATTATTCAAGGAGGGCGAAATGTTACATAAAATGACACCTCCGGAGGGTCCGGCCTTTGGGGAAGGTCACAGCGCTCTGGGTCTTTTTTGTCGCCCAGTTTGGTCACCCCCTTTTCCTCCCCGGACCATTTTGTCTCCGGCTACTGGGTGCTGGGAATTAAGCAGTCTCTGAGGGGTCGGGGGGAGAGAGAGGAGGAAAACGGAACAAAAAAATAGAAACAAAACATCGACTGAAAGCAACCAACAAAAAACCCGTGTATTTCCACTTGAAACCGTTCGCGGCTGTTCTGTAAGGCAGAAATATCAGTGCAGGTTTCTGGCTTTCCAGGTCCCTAAGCTGCCCTCAGAACAGAATTGACCCAAATAAATGCGATTTCCCCTTCTCTCGCCACCCTGAATCATGTTGTCCTTTATTAGACAAGATGTCTCTCTCGTGCTCGGAAGCAGAGCTATTGCTTTCCCAGCAGTGTGTCTACAAGGAAAGGTTGGCTTTGCCATATTTCCAAACGGGCCAAAACGCGCCTCCAAAATAAAGTGTAAGCTTTAATTGCAGCTCAATTACTTGGCGGCGTTTCCTCTGATTTATGACCCAGTTCGGATGCATTTTGACCCAGTTAAAACACTCATAAATAATAGAGTCCTACTCCAGCGCAAAGAGAAAGCCAGGGGAGTTTTGTAAGGGAGGGATATTTCGGGCGCCTTGTGTAAATAACCTCAGTCTGCTGAGCAAATAGCAAAGGGTCCGCCGCGGATCCTTGGGGTTAGACGAGAGCAGTAGAGAGAGTTTAGTTTAAGCGCGGCTGCTCGCAATATTCGTTAGTTCTCTCCGTCTCTTAGGCAGTTAATACCCCCAACAAACTCCCTAATGACTCAGCCCGGCACCGCTTCCAGAATCTGTCCCACTCCCTGCGAGTCCCTTCCTCCCTATTTCTTCCCTAGGAAATCGGCCATGAATTATAGCGCTGCCTGCTCGTGTTTCAGAGCACCTCGGGTATAAAACGCGTTAGAGCCGTTTTTTTTTGTTCGGCAGCTGATGATAATGGGGAGCAAGGGGAGAGCTCGGCAGGATGGGACCCATAAAGGCGGCTCGTTGGGACTCGCGCGGCAGACCCGTGTCCCTCTCGGAGCCGGCGCTATCGCTCCCTGCGGAATGCGGCGCAGGGAAAATATTCGGGGAAAAGGCAGATAAAAACAGCAGGGATCTGTGCGCTGGGACGTGTTACCTCGGCTTATTCTTCCATTATAAGGCACATAAAAAAAAATCATCTTCTCCTGTTTAAAATGACCTCTTTGGGAAGAGAGGGGGCGCGCGGAAATGGGTCCTGTGGCCGAAATATCGCAAAATACTCTTTGCAGGCGGTAAAACGAATGGCGGAAATACTTCATTATTCCTATGAATCACATCAGCTCTCACAATTAAAGTCCTTCGCAAATCCTCTTTTTTTTTCCTTTTTTTTTTTTAAAAGACCCCCTCCCATCCCCCTTCCCTGTCCTCGCTCTCAAATATTCTAAAATCCTCACTATGAAGAGACAGAAAATCCAGTCAGAGACAGCTCCAAAGTTTAAATACACTCATAGGAAAAGATCAAACTCCGAGGTTCGCTCCCCGAACCGGCACCGAGTGACGTCCGCAGGTTTCTGCAGTCCTAAAGTTCTTCATTCCCAATTTTCCTCTTTATTCCGGAGGGCTTCTCTCGCTATTTGGTCGGGAGACAGGGCGAAAGGCAGATCAGCAGTTTCAGAAGAAAGTGTGGGGTTGATTATTGACTAGAAAGACTTTTCTTCCGACGCAACATTCAGGAGGTTGTTTGAAGCAAAACGCATACGCGGGATTTTTGCCTCTCCTCTCCTCCTACGCTGCCCGCTTCCCCTTTCATGTGGTGCCTTCTCACTTATGCCATAAGGAGCAAGTGTTTTCTGTTTTAGTGCTCTGTTTACAGCTTTGGTGCATGAAGTCATAAATCTTGCATAGCCATAAATGACAAAAACCATTGGTATGCGTAAGAGGCCACCCTATCCTTATAGTGCTTTTTATTTTCGCTTCCCCCTCACTTTGTTTGTGCTTTAAGACGACGATGAGCTCCACTGTGCTTTAAACGGACTAGTTATATTTTTAATGCCTTCATTAACGAAGTAGCGTCAATTTTACACCTAGCCCTTACTCAGAACCTCCGCTTGATGCACGGAGCCCAGGAACTACCCAAATGGGCCGGGGCTGCAACTTGGTTTAAGTTCTCCCGTGTGCCCGACAGATACACGAGTCGGGCCTGGGGAGGGGGACAGCCGCACCGTGGAAAACCCCGCGTGGGGGTGACCAAGGCCCCTTCCCCGCGTGCTCGCGCGGAGCCCACGCGGGACTGCGCCCACGCGGGGGGGATGCACCCGGGGGGGGGTTCTGGGTGCCCGCTCTGGGGCCCGGGGGCGGCGGTGCCTTTGGGTCCATGTGTGTGTGTGTGTGCGCGCTCACGCATGCATGAGTTAATAATTAGTAACTCTAATGATTTCCATCGCGGCGCGGGCAGCGCTGCCCAGAGCCCGCGTCCTCTGCGCGCAGAGCCCCGCGCCACCGCTCGCCGGGGACCCCCCGAGCGTGGCCGCCCCCCAAGGCCGCTCCGGAGAGGGACAAACCAAACACGCCCGCGGCAGCACCCCCGGAGGCCGGTGAGAGCGACCCTTTGTGAGCGCTGTTTGTCGCCATTAACATAATTTCCCTGGACTTTAGTGACGCCCGGGTGCTGGGGGGAGCCACACTCCTTCACTGCCGCGCTCCTTCGCTCCTTCCCCCAGCCCCCACCCTGCCCCCGGCTCCCTCAGGCGCTGCCTTTCTTTCTTTCTTTCATCCTTCCTTCCTTCCTTTTCTTTTTTTTTCCTTTTTCCCCCACCCTCCCCCACCTTTTCGCCTTTCTCTCCCTGCTCTCCCCAGCAGGCGCGGGGAGCAGCGCTCGGGAGCGGCCCCGGGCCCCGCTCGGGACACGGTGGGGAGGGCGTCGGGGGGCAGGAGCTGCCGCCCCCGGCCCCGCTACGGGGGCAACAGAGCCGGGGCCCATCCCGCAGCGGCCGCGGGGAAATAGTCCCCGCTCCCCGGCTTGGGTCGCCGAGAGCCGCCAAAAATAAATAAAAAAAAAAAGCAAAAAAAAGCTCGCTGGCTTCCGCCTCAGTCGTCAGAAGTTAAGGTAAGCAGGCCACAAATACGCTGCTATCAGTCGTGAATGGCGGAGTTTATGTCCCGGTGATTTATGACCGCAGACTTAAATGTCGGTTCAAGAAGAGTTCACAAGCTGGGGCTTCCTTCCAGGCAGTGACTGATACCCCTTGCACTTCGTGTTCAGGCAGCTCCATCTCCTCTCCCCCCTCCCCTTCTCTCAACTTTGTCATTATCTTAAAGAAATCTTTTAGGGGGCTACCTGTTTTTTTTCCTTCCTAGTTTCGGAGTTTGGGGTTCGACTGGGAGCTGCAGGGAAGGGACTCGGTGTTATTGGCTCTGGGCAAGGTGGAGGAAAGGGGTTGGTAGGGGACAGATGAAAGTGGGGAGAGTGGAGGGGCGGGAGGGGAAAAGGGGGGCCTGTCCCCAAGCATTTTTCCTCTGCTGTCTCCTGGGGTGCATGTGGCAACGGGCAGAGGTGTCTTGCACGAACGGAGGAGTCGATGAAACGCGAAAATCTGGGGGCCGGACGGTGCTTGCGAGTTGGCCTTTTGTCTTGGTGCAGGCAGTGGGGACCTCTCCCCACTCGGACACCGGCTCTGGTGATAAATTTCCCCCCCTCGTCCCCCGTCCCCTCCAGGGCGCTGTTATCGTTACCGTTGTCGCTATTACTCCTGGTCTTGCCATTTCCGAGAGCAATGGCCGGGGACTGCTCAGGTTACCCCGCCGCTCTGCAAGTTTGTGGGAACTGCTCCCTTCCAAGGCCGAAAGCGGGGTCGCATAGGCATTTATTTATTTCTTTGTCTATTTACTTATATGCATGTATTTATGTGCCGTCAGATGGGCCAATATTCCATAATATTTCGCCTTCGGAATAAAGATGCCCCTCGTTTGCGTGGGGAGCATATGGGGGGCCCTGGAGGCCTCTCTCACTGCTCGCAAAGGGGAGCCGGGAGCCTCGGACAAACTTTATTTGTTTTTATTCGGAATATTTTAAGTCACCCTCATGAAAGGCCGGAGCGGTTGTAAAATCGCCTCGTTATTTCCTCATTTTGCTCTCGCAGTCATGTCCCTCTTCTCTCTTTTGGAATCGAGAAAAATCACACCAGGCCTCGATATCCTTAGGAAAGAAAGGCGACGAGCTGGAAATTGTGCTCCTCAGATCTTGTTGGGCTTATTAGCTTAATAACATCCAGAGCGCTTGATTAGTGCAATAACTCGGCGGCCGCCCTGCTGTAGGTACGTTACCTTAATTTTGTTGCCCTCCAACAAAGGCAACGCTGTTTTCTAAGAACTTGTATAACTTGAAAGCCTTCGAGGCGATCATTTGGCGCATCTGTTGTGTAACATTTTTCGCCTCTAAGCATTTGTCGTCGTTAGATGTTCGGGGAAGGGGGGGCGGGTTGAAGGGGAGTATCCGGCAGCATAAATACAAGGAAAGTGGCAAAAGAAATTGGGGCTATTTCGACCCGACTAGCCGGAGATAGCAGGAGCTGTTTGTCAGCCCGGGGAGAGCGGGGGGGCAAGGAACACATTTTAATTTCTGGGAATAATGTCTGCATGTGGAAAGAGTTCCTCGATTGGAGGGAACTTGCTCGTTCCCTCTAGCTTTCCTGGGAACAATTCTTTAGCTGGTTAGCTAGAGGATTTAGTTCTCTTCGCTGAGAACTTTACTTTGGCTGATTTAGCTGCTGGTTTAGCAGGTAGAAAATAATTGGGGAAAAAAAGTTTAAAAAAGTAAAAAAAAAAAAGTAAAAACAAACAAACAAACAACAACAACAACAACAACAAAAAACCAAACCAGGGCGGGAAATGGGCAAGAAAAAAAAAGTCACCCGGGCAGGAGAAGCTTTCTCTGGGTTTGTGTCCACCCTCTCTCTCCCCAGCCAAGTGACCCTCATACATCAAATTACATAGCAGTTTCCAAGACAGAACCTATTATCGCTAAGTTAGAAGGAAAGTTCAAGCCGTGGTCATGGAGATGAACGCTGGTTTTTCAGGTTCCTGGTGTGTTATTTTTTTTCCCAATCCATCATGTTTTAACAGGTAGAATCCACGAAAAGTTAGAGTCTTGAAAATAAGCAAAGGGGGAAAAGGCCGAGATGGGTTTCTTGCCCCCATGGACTTGCAGGAGGTTTTGGCGCGGAGTGGCTGCAGCCTCGCGGGTCCCCACGCGTGTCCGTGGGGCGGCCGCGGGGGGCAGCGGCTCCGTGAACACGCGAGGGGAGAACGGGCTCCGCTTTCCTTCATCTGCCCATGGAGCAAATCTGTCCCTTCGGATGGGCCAGGGAATCTGCCCACGCCGCTCCTGCCCTCTGGCATGAGAAGCCTCCTGTGCTCCCTGGGAGCTGCAGGAAAAGCTGTAGTCTGGAGAGAAAGGCTAAAAATAAAACCACTGATTATGGCCAAGGGGTTGATCCTAGAGCGGGAATGAAGAAATAGCCCAGCCCCTGCACGTTACAGATTCCTCGATCACTCTTATCTCAGAGGCTGGTATTAAAACAGCCTCTCGGTGATAAACGAGCACCCGCCTTGCCCTGTGGTGCCCTGCTCTGCTTCTTTAGAAGAAAGGAAGGGGAAAAACCCTCGAAAGCCTCTATCCCGGTGCAGCAAAGTGCATATTTGTAGCTGCCAGTAAATCCAGGCAGCTTTTATATCAAAATCCTCCGTGCCTGAGGCCAAGTCATGCTGCTAAATATTGCTGACCACTTTTTCTTTTATGGCTTTCATGTCACTTAGCTATTGAAAGTAAGATGGATTTGTCCCATTTCTTCACCCTGCTCTGCTCTCCCCGCACCCCAGGTCTGCCCGGAGCGGCCATTGGAGGAGGAGCGCCACGTGACAGAGGGGCGCCAATGTTATTCTCCAAGGGTGTCAAGACCCTGTCAGTTTGCGAAATAAATATTGGGAAACAACGAAATGCAAAAAGCGACCTACTACGACAGCTCTGCAATCTATGGTGCCTACCCCTACCAAGGAGCAAATGGTTTCACTTATAATGCGAGTCAGCAGCAATATCCTCCGTCTTCATCACTCGTGGAGACCGAGTACCACCGCCCCGCGTGCTCCCTCCAGTCCCCCGGCAGCTCCGTGTCCCACCACAAGGCCAATGACATCAGTGAGAGTTGCATGAGGACCCTGCCCAGCCAACCTCTGCAGCCCCCCGGCCTCACGGAGCCCCAGGCCCCGCCGCAGCCTCCGCCGGCGCAGCCTCCGCCTCCGTCCTCTGCCTCCCCGTCGCAAAATGCCAGCAGCAACAACCCTGCCCCGGCCAACCCCACCAAGAGCCCGGCTCTTAACTCGCCCACCGTGTCCAAACAGATATTCCCATGGATGAAAGAGTCGCGGCAAAACACAAAGCAGAAAAACAGCAGTTCCAGTTCAGGTATGAAACACGCTCCCCCTTCCCTTGGGTCCCCTCTGGGCTGGCCACGTGTCTCGTGGGGAGGAGGGAGCCCCGTCTGCTTTCCCTTCTGGGAGGGAAGCAGAAGGGCAACTTTATTTCCTCTCTGATTCACTCTTCTCTTTGGGAAGGGGTCCCTACTGATTACAATGGGCACTCTGCTAAACCCCCATGGTAAAACTTTCCCTTTCCTATCCTGTAAAACTTTCCCAAGCCCACAGGATGGATCCAAAGCGGTTTTGTTTCCCAGTGGCCGATGCTCCTGCACCGCTCACATTTCGTGGGTAATCCCCGCTGCCGTAAATCATGTCAGTGCGGAGCAGCCCAGGCCTCAAGCCAGAGGCCTGTCCTGAGTACTTTGTTGGCTCGGTGCTGCTGGATTAATAAGACAGTGACCTATCTCTGCTGAAGTGTAACACGAATAAAATAGCTCATAATCATGTGCGGCCGGGATCAATGCCTCACATGCACTCAGGAGCTCTTCCTGCTTTAACAAGCTGATTGGCAAAGTTACAGGCCTGGCAAACAAAAATAATTCTGGAGTACCATAAACTCGAGCCCATAAAACATTCTTTGAGGCATGGAAGTGCATATTAACACTTTTATTACTCAAGGAAGCCCAAATCGATAGCACAGGTGCTGGTGCTAATGCCCAGGACTTGTGTTTGTATTAACCTCTTATTCTTTTCTCTTAAATGTTTATTGGGAATAGAGTCCAAAACCTTAACAAATCTCTTCTCCAGTGTGCTCTTTAAAGTTGTGGTAACATTACTATTTACAGCGTTACATATTGTATATTTCTTTTATTAAAAAGCAATAACATTTAAATACATGCCTATATACAAGCACAACCACCGTATGTTCTTGTAACATTTACTATATCTCCCAATCACTACCATATGTTTGTTTATGCTATATGCTAGATAGGGGAGAAACACAGTATAGTCTATGCACTAGTCTTGTGCCTAAGTGCGTAATTCTGTGCTACAGTAGACACCTAACCTCCAGACATCAGTAGCTGATGGGTTTTTATGGGAGTTTCCAGAAAAAAGAGGGCTGTAGATCTTTTTGGTGTTGAGAAGCAGCCGATTCTTGAAGAACTTGAGCCCAAGATGTCAGCAGGGCCATAGGTTCACGCTCACAATCAGAGTCTCTAAACCCCAGTTTCTTGTCCCTGACATTTTCCTTTTTCCTGTTGCAAAGCCAACTGGCACGCTCAAGCACTGCCTGTCACTTCTAAAGGAGGCCAGGATAGTCTCTTGGTGACCAATAGAGGAGCAGGAGGCCCCTGCAAGCCCCTTGAGACTGGTTGTGTGGTGTGCCCGAGCTCCAGGTGGGATGGGAGCGCTCTGGACACATGTGGGCTCCTCGTGCCCCAGAGCTGGACTCTGCAGGTGCTCGTGTCGTCTCCGGGAGCAGCATCCAGGTTCATCATGCTGATTGTGTTCTTTGTGTGATTTGCATAGGTGAGAGTTGTGCTGGTGACAAAAGCCCTCCGGGGCAGGCATCCTCTAAGCGAGCCCGTACCGCTTACACAAGTGCCCAGCTGGTAGAACTGGAAAAGGAGTTCCACTTCAATAGATACCTTTGCAGGCCGCGAAGGGTAGAGATGGCTAATTTGCTCAATCTCACAGAAAGACAGATCAAAATCTGGTTTCAGAACCGCAGGATGAAATACAAAAAGGATCAAAAGGGCAAGGGCATGATGACCTCTTCAGGAGGACAGTCCCCAAGCAGAAGCCCCGTCCCTCCTGCTGCTGGGGGCTACCTAAACTCTATGCATTCTTTGGTAAACAGTGTCCCCTACGAGCCCCAGTCGCCGCCATCATTTAACAAGCCTCATCAAAACACCTATGGCATCCCTGCATCATATACTGCTCCTCTTAACAATTGCCCGCCTCCTCAAAAGAGATACACGGGGACAGCTCCTGTGACATCACCTGAATACGATACTCATCCTCTTCAAGGCAACGGTTATGGGAATCCACACATACAGGGAAGCCCCGTCTATGTAGGGGGCAACTATGTGGAGACCATGACCAATTCCGGGCCTTCCATCTTTGGTCTAACTCATCTCCCTCATCCTCCCTCTGCCAACATGGACTACAGCGGGGCTGGGCCGATGGGCAACAGCCACCACCATGGACCTTGTGACCCACACCCGACATACACAGACCTTACTGCTCACCATCCTTCTCAGGGAAGAATTCAGGAAGCGCCCAAACTCACCCACCTGTAAGACATGGGAGTCACTAAGTGGAACATGAAATCCCCAACTTTTTAAAAGTATTTGTGCCCTTCCCTCCCCTTTCTCCTTGCCCCACTATGTGTCCTCTCCTCTCTTGTTTCTTCTTTTGTTTGTTTGGTTTGGTTTGGTTTGTTTCCTTTGGTAAAAGCGTTCTCTAGTTTATGTGACGTAGCAATATTTGTTGCTTGAATTGCTCTATAGTTTCACTAGTGGATATTTATCTTCTTGAACTGTAGCCTTGTGTCTCACTTTGGGACTATACATAGGCTTTATACTTTACCTTCTACACTTTTATCAAAACAGGGTATATGAACAAATTTTCTATAAAAGGAATTCTTAAATGTGAATTTGTTCGTACATGATTGATCCCACGGGGAAGCAATTTTTTTTATTGCACTTCTTTTAAATAGCGAGAAAGACATCAAAAGCGCTTGGACAGGGGCTCCCTGGACAATTATTAATACGTGTAAGTCTTTCAATGTGTGTATGCTGGTGAACATTCAGATTTATTTATATTTTTTTTTGAAACATTGAATAATCTAAGTGTTTAAATTTTTATTTATCCCCATTTGTTCATATTTATATATATATAAAAAAAACTGTACCCTGAATATTCAGGAGGTATTTACCCGGCCATATGTTAGAAGGCATATTGGCACGTGTAGGAAATATCATTCAAAAGGGAACTATAACTCCTTTATTAAAAACGATGGTAACGATGATGATGATGCAATAAAATCTGGTAAGAAGATCGCAGTTTGAATAATTTATGCTTGTAACATCCAGCTAGGCGGAGAGAGTCTGTAAAGCTGAAAAGGCTAGATTTGTTTTGAAAGTTATACATTCCTTGCTGCTCACGTTCGGAGAAAAAAAAATAAAGTTTTTATTCTGAATAATAACGAGTTGAGGAGGTATTATTTGCAGGGCAGGAGAAAGGAGAGCCCTTCGTGGCCAGGGGAGCGATTAAACTCGGCTCTAGGCTCACCAGGATCCGCTCTCCCTGGCGAATGGTTTTGCCTTCTCTAGTGCTTGGCAGATAGGCGGAAGGATTTTATTATTATTATTATTATTATTATTATTATTATTATGACGCCTCAAACCTGCGGCAGGCTGGCCCGTTCTGCTCAGCTCCATGCGTGGAGGCGAGGCCCGGCCGCGGGGCAGCGCGGGAGGTTGCGCGGGCCGCGCTCTCTCCGCGCAGCTCCGCGCAGGGCCGCGGTGGGGAGGGGAAAGGCGGATGTGGGGGAACAGTTTTTCTTGCCGAAAGGGGCCATTTCCCGAGGGCTGCGTCCGTGTGGCAAAAGCCGCGGAGCTCTGCGCGCCGCGGGGCGGGAGAAGCGCGGGGAAGCGCGCGGTGCTCTGGGCGCTTCCTCCCCCGCGCTGCTCTGGCATGGGGGGAAATGAGTGTGTGTGTGTTTCTGTGTGCGTTTTTGTGCGCGTTTGCGTGTGCGAGTTTGCGCGTGTGCGCGCGCAGCGAATCCGCGCCCGCCGCGCTCGCCTGGGGCCCTGCGCGGGCGCGGAGCGGAGCCCGCGGTGGGTGCAGGGGGGGATCGGGCCCGCAGCCAGAGGCGGCCGCGCCCGGGGGCTCTGCGAGGAGCGGATCTGCCCGCGGAGCCGCCACCCCCACCGCCGATATAAATAAATAAATATAAATAAATAAATATAGACATTTATTTATTTGTTTTCCGCTAAAAAGAGAGATTTTCTCTCTTTTCGGGCAGCCCCGGAGGAGGGCAGCGCTCGCTGCCGCCTTCCCGCGGGCGCGGCCAATTCCCGCTGCTTTTCCCGGCGCCTTCGGGCTCCAGGCGGCACCCGCGGGGGCTCCGGGCCGCCCCCGGCCGAGGGGGAGCCACAAGCTCCAAGGCATCCGCTTAAATCCCGGTTTCCTTCCTTTGGGGCGTAATTCTTTGATTGAAACGAGAAAGATAAATCAAAACGGACCGTAATAGACTAGGTAAAATCTCCCCGCGCGCGTTTATAAGGTGGCAATAATCGCCGGCTTAAGCGCGCACGCTGTTCACCATCTGTATCTTGGGGCGTAACGGGAAGAAATGTCGCCATTTTGGGCTCACGCTGAAATATTCCTAATCTTTGGGCTTTATCTTGTTCCCAGAGCCAGTCTCGCCTGATGCTGCAACGTTATCGCGCGGCCGGGAATCTATATAGAGCTTTTCTGCGTAAATAGGTAAAAATATGGCCAGTGAAAGAGAGGAATCTATTTTATATATATATATATGTATATGTATATATAAAGTTGTTTATTGCGGGCATAGGTAGGCAGGCATTGCAGGAAGGGTTATTTAGTCTGATATCTGTCATTGAAACATAATTATTACTCAAGGCACCGACAGATTATGATTTTCACAAGCGAAAAGAAAGTGTTTATTAATAATAATATTTTTTTTACAATTGATGTGAGATCATCAAATCTTTCCAATGAGCGCCCGTTCTTTATTTGAGAATAAAACTCCAAGGAGTCTCCCCCTCCCCCCGCCCCTCGTATTAGTTACGTTACATAAAGCAAAAGATAATGGTGCAATCGGTGCGTATTTAATATGTTAATCTAACATTAGCGCCACGAATTACAGTTACAGGAGAAAGAAAGAAAAAAAAAGAGAGAGAATCTCGCGTTTCCTTCCCACAGACACTCTGAAGAAAGAAAAATAGAGTCCATTTTGACCTCCCCCCTCTTTTTAAATTCTTTTTCAGAAAAAAACACCCTATCTCTTTTTTCTTTCTAATCTCAAATTATTATAAGAATCTATATCTTTGCATTTAAAATTCGACCGATTTTAAGATCTCTCTGGAGGCAGAAGTAATTGATTTGCCCGAGAATTTCGCATCCCCTCTCCAAAGGTTTTGTTCCAGGTGGTTTTTGTATTAGACTGACCACAAGAAACAAATGTGCAGAATAGAGACACCCACACAGGTTTTACTCACAAAGCCTGGTTAGAGTCCAAACCTCTTTCTTTTTTATTTGTCATCCTGCTGTTCATTCCAATATTTTCCAGGAAAAAAAAATAAAAAGAAAAAGAAAAGGAAAAGCCCGAACCCAAGGTAGGCACTGAGCAGTAAAATAAAAACGGGCTCTTCCCACAGGCAGGCGAATCGTCCTCTGGCAGCATATTTTAAAAGCCGCTTTTTTGCTTGTTTACTTGCGTTTCTTGCTCTGCCTCTTTTCCCGGCCACATTTGATCTTGGAAAGAGCAAGAAGCTTTAAATGTGTTCTTAAGGGCCAGTAGCTGTCAAACCTTTTGGCGGCCAAGATTGATCGCGCGCAGACACCACCAGAGCTTTGTTTGGACTAAAAGCAAGAAAATTAAACCCCTTGCATTTTCCAACAGCATCGATATTTGTAAGGCATCCCTTTTGAGGGATTAAATGACAAGTCCCGCTCTATATTTTATTTAAACAAGCAACCACCAAAAAGCCCATTTAATGCCTCCCAGCCCCTCCCCTCCCCCTCTCTCCAATGCCTTCGCAGATATGCTACATCTTGTGCGTGCATTAACTTAAAACCAATTTTTTAAATACACTCCGTGCAGTCTGGACGTACACTGATCCGACGAGTGCTTGGGGTGTTCTTTTCTATTCTTTTTTCTTTTTATTTCTCCTTTTTCCTTTTTTTTTCTTTCCTCCCTTTCTTTTTTTTCCTTTCTTTATTTTCCTTTTTATTTTTATTTATTTAAAGAAGACATCATCCCATCCTTTAATGGCAACTCCGAATATGAAGCAAGGCGCCGGGAGGATGCGGAGCCCCGGGCGGGAGGACCCGGCTCCGCGCCCCGCGGCTCCCGCTCCGCTGCCCGCGGGACTCCTCGTGCCTTCGGCCACCCTTGGCATCGCTCGCCTCACTTTCCTTGGAAAACCCAACAAAATATTCCGCCCGAACCATCCCGACTGGGGACTTGCCTCGACCTAGCGGGGCCGCAAAAGGACGGTGAGGGGCGGCGAGGCTGCCAAGGCGAGTGCCCGGCCTCCAATACCAGCCCGCTCGCCTTTTCTCTCTGCTTAGCCCCGTGAAACAAGCCCGCTACCAGCCCATATATTTTTTGGTAATCGAAAATACTCACCAGAGCCAGCCTACTACGGTTATTAAGCAAATTATGCCAGCAGACGGGAGTATCGTTTGCAACTTAAGGCACGGATATTTTTTTTTAAGAGGCAAGAGCCAGGCTCTTTTGCATCCTCGCCCCGGGAGCTACTCCTAGGATATGTTTTACAGTCCGATCCCGGCAAGCCAACTGGAGAGGAAAGTCACGAAGCACAAGGGCTGCTCTCTGTGTGACTCTGCCCCTAGAAGCAAGGTTGCTGAGGAAGATCCTGTCAAACAATGGCTCGGGCATCGGCAGCCGCTCGTTCTCCGTACTGTACACCCGGCAACCAAAAAGAAAAAAAAAAGGAGAAAAAAAAAAAACAAAAAAAAAAGCAAAAGAAAAAGAAATGAAACTAAAGGAACAGAAAAAGAAAGTTAAAATATATTTAAAAAGATAAGGAAAGAAAAGCAACACATCAAGGCTTACTCGGGAGCCATAAACTAGTTTTGGAGGAAGTGCTATCTCTAGGAAAAAAATCAAGCCTCTCTGGTTGAGACTCCTGCCTGGGTGCAACTTCTTATGTGGGGGCCTGGCGGTGTCAAAACTTTGAAGATTAATGGATTACTTTGTTAATGACTCAAGGCGTCAGATCGAGGTGCTTAAATGATTTGTGAGGTGCAAAGCGCTTTCCTGACAGTCCCAAACAATGAGGGAAGAGCGCGCGGGTGGAGGCGAGGGAGGCAGCAGGACGAGCAGCCGCGCACACACACACACATATACAGCCCCTCGCACATATACAGCCCCTCGCACACACATATACAGCCCCTCGCACACGCACACGCAGCCCCTACATCACTTCGCATTAGGACGCCGAGGGGATAGAGAGGAGAGATAGCGTTTCCCTCTCTAAAAAAAGTGTAAATAAAGCCTTTCTGGCCCCCAATGAGGCGTTCCTTCCCGACTTTTTTTGGATCAATCAAACAGACAGTGGCTTCTTTTGATTAAAGCCCAAATTGTCATTGGGCAGAGGCAATCATGTGACAGCCAATTCGGTCCAATTTCAACCTTGTCTCCATGAATTCAATAGTTTAATAGTAGCACGGTCCCCATACGGCTGTAATCAGTGAATTAGAAAAAAAACACCCCACCAGCGATCTTCTATGATATATTTTTTTTCTCTTCTCTCTCGCCTTTTTCCTGGGCCTGCCCCCCCTCCCCCCGAGCCCCCGGCATCCGAGGGAACTTTTTCTCCGCGGGGGCTGCGAGTGGAAGGCCATGAATTTCGAATTCGAGCGAGAGATCGGTTTTATCAATAGTCAGCCATCGCTTGCTGAGTGCCTGACATCTTTTCCCCCTGTCGGTGATACATTTCAAAGTTCATCAATCAAGAACTCGACGCTTTCACACTCGACACTGATTCCTCCTCCTTTTGAGCAGACCATCCCCAGCCTGAACCCAGGCGGCCACACGGGCGGCGGCGGCGGCACCGGCCGCCCCCGGGCGAGCCCCCGCGGCCGCAGCGGCAGCCCCGGCCCCG
>JAUBOD010000163.1:3022889-3053406 GCA_032353885.1 Nothura maculosa
ACTTCAAAAAGTCTTATCCATACTGAGTAGAATGCACTTGATTCTGATCAGATCTGGAAACTAAGAGGTTTAGAGAATTCAGATGATTATATTGAAAGTGCAGTTCCTTCAGCAGAAGCTGCAGAGTCATGGGCACAGAAACTGTATTACTAAAGTTGATATAATATGCATGCACTGTCGGTACTGCTGTAAGGCTTATGAAAAAGAGAAGTGGCTCAGTGTGGCTAGCTGAAAACAACTTCTCATTAATGTAATGAAATACATCCCTTGGTCTACTAGGATTTGGAAGTTTTGCATTTCCCTGTTGGTCTCTGGGCTAACAGACTAATGTATTGCCAAATGCAGGTCTTCTTTACTGAACTTTCTCTGCTTTCCCAAGTCATCTTTTTGCTCTCTCTATGTCCCTCTCTCTCATTTTGCAGTAGAGGAGAGACTTTCTTTGATGAGGGACAGGGTTTCCAGGTAGAGACGGACATAGTTGCATGCTACCTCATGGAATGGCATGGAATAAATGGCATTTCACACTAACAGCTATGTAGGACTGCTTGGAGATAAGGTGTGGGGGAGTAATGATGCTAGGTACAGAGAGGGGATGTACAGATACTCCTCAAAGCCCAGTAAAAAAACATCTGATAAGAAGAAACGAATGGTTTCACCACAGCACTTCTTCATTTGCCCTCCTTAGATTTCTCTGGCATGTTATCAGTGATGTTTAGACAGCCCTGAGTATAAAACTGCTGAAAGATCTAACATGATGCGAACATGAAAGCTTTTCCTGACGGCAGCTTCCAGGGCTGACTGTTCTCCATCACAGCCTGAAGCCGGGCAGCACATGATAGTGACAGAGGGGTATCAGCCCCCTTAGCAACGCTGCAGGGAGAAGAGTGACGCTAAAATGGTCAAATCCTTTAAAACAAGGCATTGCTGAAGGGAGCTGTTTTCACCAGGCCGTGCTATCATGGGAGACAGCTTCATCTATAACCCGTTATCAATACAGAAGGCCCAGGGATCAGTTTCAAAGGGATGTTCTGAAATGGCTGAATGTTCACACTTAAAATGATGTAAACTCATCCACATTATGTACAGCATCCTTATCTAAAATACAGATACCTAAAAATCAGTTTAATTAACTCTCTATATGGGTACTGAAAGTAAAAACAATAGTTATATTGGTTAATATGTGACACTTTCTTCTGATCTGTAGATGAACACAAAGCAATAGGTATCGCACACATTTTTTTTTTGCTGTGACTTTCTACCATAGCTGAAGACAGATGGTACAAAAAGGATCAGATTCTCAAGTGGTGTAAGCTGATATAGTGCCCCAAAAGCACAGCAAGCTAGCTGGTGGGAGGTAAAATACTTATTCCAAGAAGATCTGGGAAGATAGTTCAAAGAACTAACAAATATGAATTCCAGTAGTTGCATTTATTTTATTATGATCAGGCTCCATTCGTAGCCATTTGTCATGGATGTTCTTGTAATCCTATCTCTTGATACAATTCTCTGTGTGAAGTACACTTGAGTATTTGCTCCAGGCTTGCTCCCATGCTTATCCCATTAGGATCAGTTACAACAAAGCTGCATGGGCTAATGTGAGAATAATCACAGCCAGAGAGAAAAAATTGAAAAGTGATTAACTGGTAAAATTTAGAAGGAAATAGGGCTGACATTAGCCAAATTATTTGCAATGAGCATTAAATTAAATTTTTGGTACATTATTACAGGCAATCTTAACATGTGTTTGAATTTTTGCCAGCTGTACCTGATATGTGTGAAATAGGTTCTCTGTAACTGAGATCTGCAAATACTAATTGTGCCTTGTAGCAGTTATAGCTTAAATGTGAGGAATAGAGGGCAGAGTTCCAAATTTTTCTTTACCTGATTGCTATATCCCTGACTTATGACAATGACTAGTGAAAGCTGCATGATTCCCACTGATGCTTACAGTGAGGTAGCCAGTCTTGCCTTACAGTTACATCTTGGCCTGGATCTTTTGCTATTGTAAGGTCACTGTGTTCTACATATAGAAAGACTCTCCTCAACTGGGGAGGAAAAAAAACCACCCACATTTCTTACTTTCGACTGGATAACATCAGCTGAACAAAGTGACCTTGCATGCAACATTATCCAAAATGATGTGTGCATTGTATTTTTCCCAGTTCAGAGAAACAGCACTCAACTCCAAAAATAAAATGGTAGAAATTGGTAATTTAACGGCATGTAGTAAGCAGTTTTCAGCTTTCCCTGCTGTGAATCTAGTCCATGTCTGCCTGTCTTAATCAGGCTTTTATTTAAATAAGTTTCATTGTACCACAAGAAACAAAATTGGCATCTCATTCGCTTGCAAAGGGCAATGTTGTCTATAAGGCCAACTCAGAGCTTCTCAGCAGTGGTGACAGAAGCAAAACTCGTGGCTCCTGGGCTGGAGGACTGGGCTTGTTGTGCTGCTAGCAGGGGAAGGACGAAGGAAGGGCTGGAATGGAAGCAAGTCCTGGAGAGGCCGGTTTGCTGCTCCTGCTGCCAGCGGGGTGGGACATGTGCCATGTCCCCTGACATGGCTTTCCAGGGGTCTGCTGCAGATAACATAAAGCCATTTCACTATTCCTAGCAATCATCTGCCAGAGGTAACTGCTGACTCTGCCAGCAGCAGTGCCAGCTGTGGTTATTAGTTTGTCACGTTGAATGCGCGTCGAAGTCCGACTGAATACGGGGGCCATGATGAAGCCCAGTGGGAGAGAGGTTTTGATTGGCAATATACCTTAAAAACTGGCCTTCTCCCAGTGAAAGGTTGGCAGTTCTTGTTTACTCCTTTATGTGGAGCTATTTTATTAGCTCCCACAACACCACTGTGAAATGTGTGCCCTGCTTTGAATTTAAAGATCCAGATAAAATCTCCCCTTTATTAGAGCTTGACAAGTTAAGAAATGTGATAGGGAGTGAGGCAGCATTTGCTTAAACTTGAATGAAGCTTAGATTTAGTGAGAATTTTTTAACCCTGGATCTGTTACATCCCCCCCTCAACAGAGAGCTCCTATTGCACAAATGCCAGTCCTTGCTCTTCTTCTTTAAAAGCTGCTCTTTTTGCAGTGAGCTCTTCACTGCCCATTTCCAGTCATAGATGGTGTGGTTTGAATGGAGCAGAGCAAAGAACCTGAATGCAAGAAGCTACATATTTTACTCAAACTCAAGAAACTTTTGTTTGCTTAACCACAACTGATTTTAACTCCCGCAATCTGCTGTTTTCAGATATCAAGAACAAACCCCCTGACCTTACATTGTTTGAAGTGGCTTTTTTATGTTAGGATGAAGAGGATAACCTAATCTTAAATCCAATTGCAGATTCTCAAATAAAATACAGAAACTGCAGTAACTTCCAGGCCAGGCCATGTCTACCAGAGAAGGAGGTCAGAAGCTTCCCAAGGACTAACATAGCCTGCATACACAGGAGCAATTTTGTGGTTGCCTCTATGGGAGATGTTTTAATAGCTTCAGGTAAACCTCTGGCTTCCAGCTATCCCATCTCCCCTGACTAGATGATTTAGAGGATGATCCAAGAACTATCCAGGTTCTTCCCAGAAAGCCTGGTATCACTTACCATCAGCAGAGGCAAGAAGCAGACTGCCTACCCTTAGGCTAGCAAGAGTTAGGCTAGCAGTCTCAGGAGCAATCTGAGCATCAAAGCATTTTTGGGAGCACCCTCCCTGGTGTTGCTGCTGCTCTAGCCACAATCAGCTGGGAACTGCTCGTCCTGCCTCCACACACACTTCTCTAGCTCATAAGCTATCCTGTGATGAATACTTGAAACACTTTTGTTTTGGCCTTAAACAGTTGGGTTAAAACAGTAATTGTAGCTAATCACTGAAAGGATAATTAGACACTTTTAGGTATCAGATGACCATAACACAGTAATACCTGTCTTGTCATGTTTTATTGTCTAGGGACATGAGGAAGGTTTTGAGGATAATTGAATGGCAGGCATGTGATTAAAGGAGCAAATAGCCTAACAAGCATGGTCAGGTACCGTGCGCATTTCAGCTGCTCGTTTTGCTGAAGGCCAACAATTTATGCGACACCCAGTGGCTACTGACTTTCTTCAGACCAGGTACGTGCAATAAAGTTGGAATGTTAATGGGAGCAGGCTATAATGCATTAAAGGGACAGTGTCTTTGCAGATCTAGGCACTATCACAAGATATAAATTGCTTTATTGTAAAATTTAAATTTAAAACATGTTTGTTGAAATACTTATGGGAAGAAATTAAGAAAAGAGGCAACATGTTTTGACACATATTGGGCATCCTCATTTCAAAGTGAAATTCAGTTCTCAGTTTTTTTCTTCAGATGTGATGAGTCATAAAATATTTTAAAGTAATGTCTGGTATAAGAAAAAAAGGCACTGTGCTAATAAATATGGAAGATTTGTAGTGTTGTGGAATTCCTGACAGGCCTAATATTAACATTCAGTTTCTCCAGCTCCATTCCAACTAAGCAGAATGAATGGAGTGTTAGTCTTGGAGCTTTTACGATTGTAGTTATATCATTCACTAAGCAGGTTCCAATATTATCCTTAAAGGTACAAATTTGTCCTTTGCTTTTTTAGAGCAATATAATATTGTTATAATCTGTCCTGCCCACTTATAACTGAAGTAGGGATCTTTGAAACTTGGCAAGAGCTCAAGAGGTCTAGAGCCCTAGCTAATCATTAAAATGTTTAAATGTAATGTTAAAATAATTCAGATGTTAGCTATCTAAAATCGGCTTCCCAAATATACTTATGGTATATCTCTTCAGCGATTATATTTCCACCAAGGCTAGAGGGAAGTGCTTCCAGGAGAATTTTAAGTTTTTAGATATCATTGTTACTTGACCTCTCGCTTCCATAAAGACTCCTCTTGAGTGGTATGAAGCATTTTCTATTCTCCAGAGCACACTGGCTCTGGATATTAACATCCTTCTGCTGAAAAAAAAGGGAATGGAGATCAGTAGCTGGAATTCGAGCATCTCTCCAGTAACACAAATGTACCGGACCATCAAGCCAAGCTATACTTGGAAGTTTGCCACACCTTCTGTTTTCTCATGGACTGGATTTTGACAGCAGTTGAGAGCTTCATATTGCCTAGACTCTCTTGACATGGGAACTCTACAGTGATTACAGATTAAGGGTGTTGGTTACATCAGGGCTGCTCCATTCTCTGTGCTCACAAGCTGAACTGCCTCAGGCCAGTTCCCTGCTGTTCCTGTCTCTCCCACCTTTTCTCACATTTGTTCATGAGGTAAAACACTGATATTTGTTCTGTATTTTGCAGGACTGCTGAGCACGTCCTTAGCAGCTGAGGTCATCTTATGCATGCTAGGCTGCTGCACTGGATCCTTAGGACTGGCAATACTGGTGTGAGGATAGATACTGTCCTGCTGAATTTTGAATGTTATATGATGCATGGAGGTTTAGGAGGCTCCAGCTTTGCAGCTGTAAAATGATATACTTTATAAAAGTCTAATGATTTCTTCTTTACAAGTTTTCCATGTCATTTATCTTTGAAGAATTGAACATATCCTTTATACTGCCTTGAACAAGATGGGTTTCTATTTCTACTTAAATGCCAGCGATTACTTGCACATCCCTCTTGCACTCCTCTTACAATCCAGATTAGTAAAGAAGGATGAAAAGTCTGGACTACCATCCTCATCCATCATCCAACAAAAATCAGCAAAGATTGAACAGCAAGTGAATAAAGTTTAGAAAAATTAGTGCAGAACTAATGGATGATGTTATGAGAAAAAAGTAGTTAATGGAAACTAAGGAAGAAACAGTTTGGCTTATTCTTATGCAAAACACATTTTCTTTTGTAGATATCTTTATCTTTCATGAAAGACAAAAATCTAATCTGTGTAACAGCATAAAGAAAAGGAGATCCCCATTAGTCTTGGTGCTCCACACTCAGTTTTATTGTGTCAGCTCCTTGGATGTGGGAGCTCTCTGTCTGTTCTTGCTGTTGTGTTTAGTTGTGTTTTAGTTGTGCTGTGTTTGTATAGCAGCTCCTGCAGCGAAGGGGAAGCCTCCCCAGGAAGTAGGTGCTCACAAGCCTCCTGCAGTGTCAGCTTCTCAGAAAACATTGTACTTCCAGGCCATTTGTCACCTAGCCTTTGGGATGAAAGGAATGTGGCATTTAAGAGAACTTTCCCCATCTTTTCACTTCTCACTTTATTTTCAGCCATCAAAGACAGGTAATATTGAGTCTGACACTCAGAAATACAGTCTGCAGAAGTCTATAGTCTGATGATAGTGCCAGAATCTCTTAGTCAGGGCTTAATTTTGGGAAATCACGGGGCCCAAGTGTATTTTAGCCTTGTTCTCTCCTGTACGGGATTAGAGTGCCTCTGCTGTCAAAATTACTAATAGACCCCTCAGGCAGAAAATGTTTCTTCTGTAATGATATGCACTGTGTTACTTCACATCTGGAGTGCTGCAGGGCCGCTCTTTTGGCTGCCTCTCAGTTTGCTAGGGAGAGAGATGGAAAAATGACCGTCTTTCCTGGTACATCTTTAACATACTTCAGTTCAGTTTACATTAAATACCCAGGAGTGAGGACAGAATGACAGCTACTGTACTTTGTGAGCTGCCCAAAGGTAGGCTCTGTTAATACAGAAGTTAGACAGTGTGACAGATAGATGGGAGATAAGCAAAAGGCTATTATCCCAAGGTAAAGTTATTTCAACATACTGCCAATAACTCCTATATGTAATTTGGATGAGGGGTGGGAGAGGCATGACTTCAGCTGAGATCCTTTGACTGCCATCTACACCTTTCAGTGAGGCTTGACACTTTATCAAAGAGGGAAAAAAAAAAGAAAGATCAGTCTTTATATTCTGGGCAGATGTCCAATAAGAAACTCCAGCAGAAGATTAAAGTCTTTAACATGAAAGAGAGATCCAGCGCGATGTGTAATATCTATCAGTTCTAAAAATAAGCGTGTTTGTCAAGTCTGCCACAATCACGCTGATTGCTAGCTCTGACAGCATGACATACAGCTTGCAATCTGGCATTGAGTGAAAATATTGTTCAATATCTTCACAGCCTAGCTGGCCTTTGCATTTATGGGAGAGGGACTGTGCAACAGCCCTGGCCTGGCTTATCTAGCCCTTTTCCCCAGATGTCGACCTCAGTTCCTGAGCATCTGGGAAAGTTCTGGAAAGAGACATTCTGAGGTGCATTCAACAAATATTCCTGGCTGATCCTGAATGTCTTGATGGATGTTTCTACTGGTTTTGCCACAGAGTCTCTTGCATGCCCACTGTAGTGTCAGTTGGGGTTTGCTCAGGCTTCTGTCACAAAAATTAACTTGCTTTTTGGGTGGGATCTCCTGTGTCTGGGCTGCAAATGGCACCCTTTGAGCACTGCTCTGCTCCTATTCCTTCACAACACTTCTGTGTTGGAGTGAAGGATTGACCAAAACAGAGCTGGGCTTGGACCGTGGATTAACTATGTACCCTAATAAGAAAGGGCCAAAACAGTAAGTATTTCTCCTGTTTGAGAAGTCTGATTTACCTGATTTGCAATGAAGAGGAAAAAAAGGTTTTAAAAATTCACTTCAGCTTTTATCTCTTCCAAAACGAGGATGAAATAGGACTGTCAGTGGTTTCCAGGAATCTGACATGGGCAATGAATACCCTGGGTGTGAACTTATAACACCCTATCCCTAGTCTCTCCTGGCTAATCTTTCTATGCACTTGGGAGCTCCACTTTTGCAACTTACTCCTCTTTTTTTCCAAGTGCTCTTCTGATTTCCTCCTGGGGATTTTTTTCCTCTTCCTATATTTTTAAAAAATTCTTTCTTTGCAGGAGACAAAATACTAAAATTTGAACGTATATATAATGTTAATCTTGCTAATCCCTGTTGGAGGTCAAAAGAACAACCACATGAATTACAAAGCTGGTGCTCTTCATCATTCCATTAAAATCCTGGACAACCGGATGCAGATGCTCACATGACCAGAACTGCAGGCATCTGCAACCCATCAATAATAAAATTAATAAAATCCCAGAGTACTTTATTAAAACATTTCAACTCCTCCCACTCCACAAGACACCTCTGGGGTTTATGTGCCTGAGGAAAGAACACATCAGACACACAACACAACAGAACTATTTCTGACTCTGTCAGAAACCCTCCATTCACAGTCTTTGATTCTTTTTTTCTCCTTTTAAATGCAAAACTTATGACTTCATATTTTCTTTATGAAGTCTAAGTAGTGCTGGTTCACACCCATTACTGCACATCACCTTCTAGAGTAAGTAACTTCTTGTCCTCTGTTTCTGTGAAAATAAAACACAAGCTCCTGACTTTGTCAGCTTTGGCAGTCCTTCTTTTTTTCCCCTCCGGATACTTACTAGGTTTGAAAAAATGCCAAGGTTTTGGGGAAATACAGCCATAGAGAGCTGGCTTGCTGTATTACTCTTTGTCCCTGGGACTGCATTGGATGGGGAACACCCAGTTTCACTTCTCTGGCTCAGACGATGGATTTTATTCATGTTTTCCTTAACTGTTCCTGTGCCAGTCCACAGGTCTGTGTGGTTGAGTGAATGATGTAGCTGCAGTAAGTTATATTATGCTTGCTATGGATAGAAGCATTGGACACACTAGTTCCATTGAATAGTTGGAAAGACTCAGACTAGTGGGTGTTTCTGACTAACTGAAGTGGCTAAGCAAGTTTATATTATGATAAATGACCCCATGAAAGCCTTTTGCATGAGGAATAGGAGAATATTCCCACCTAAAACATAGGCATGTATTTTAGGGAAATCCCTACTCAATTCTTCTTTACAAGGAAAGGAATTAAATAGTTATAATTTATAATTTAACTTCATATGCAGCCTTAAGTGTGAATTTTAGTTCCTTGCCTCCTGCATCTCTAGACCTTAAAGAGGTATATCTGGGTTTAATGACTCTAGTTCAGGTGATAATTCACCCACAGATCGTGCTGGTGACAGTAGCATTTGTTCCATGACTGGGCAAAGGTGCACAACCTCATGAGAGCAAATCCAAACCCAAACCAAGGAAAAGGTCCAATGCCAGTCCAGCCGTGCCTGCACAATCTGCCTCAGAGCTTCTGACAAGTTGAGCATTGCTGCTTAAATCTACCATCAGAGACGTCTTTTTGGGAATCACAGCTGTTACCTCTTGAGGAGAATAGATATGTTTCCAGCATGGAAAGAAAGAGCCTGAAACTGCAGCTAGTTTCAACAGTACTGCATGAAGTGTAAGAGACAAGAAAAGCATGCCCAGAAACCAGCTAAGCTGGAAGAGCAGCTGAGCTTTTTGTGTATGGGGTTCCCACTCTCAGCACAGCAAAGGCTCACATTCCTGAATGTGTTATTGCAAGATGTCTGGTTTTCTAGAAAGTCAGTAAACCTGACTTCATTAAAGTTTATATGAATTTTATAATTGATTTCAGCAAAGCTAGAATTTTACCTTGGGCATGTAGATTTGCAAATTATAAAAATTTATATATAATTTACCTATTTAAACTTGCCCTCCAAAGTTCTTTTGAATTATATTTATGATACAAGATGGAAGATCATATTGCTAGGTTGAATCCTACTCTGAAATTCAGCCCTTTTGAATTTAAGGCGTGATGCTTGGGAATAGAATGACAGCCCATTCCATTTCACTTTTTAGTAGCTCATTATAAAGCAAGTGCCACCTGTTACAAAAGCTGTCAGCACCCTGTTTGGTGGAATTGTAATTGAACAATAAAAAATGCTTGTCTGATCCAGTCAGGATTTATTATGATATGCTTGTGGGTACATTTTATTTTTAAACTGTAGCAAAGCATGTTAAACATGAATTTATCTAACTACATCACAGGCATTTTCCCCTGAGTTAGCTAATTTCTTTGCCCCTCCTTTCTCTTTTTACTTATTTTGCCTGCAAATGATTTATTCTACTGCTTGCTAAGCTGCTTCCTCCATAACATTTCCCTTGATCACTTCCTTCATACACTGCACTGGGTAGCCCAAATCTACTTGAATTAAAAGGTACGCATTGTATCCAAACCCACCACAGTGATGTTAGCAGTATTTCTTTTTCATTCCCAGTTCTGCCTCTCCTGATTTTTTAAGGTCAAGAAAATCAATTTCCAGACAACCAATTTCCAGCCAGCACCCATGTACAGGAGAATCTACAGAGAATGGAAACTACTTCTTTCCAGAAAAAAAGAAGCCTAGGAAGTCTGCTCTCTTTTCAAGCAATTCTGCTTTCCAACTCAGAAGGTTGCAATAAGGTTAGCTGCCATTTTTTCCACTTTGCTCTAGCTCAGAGGATTCTTTTTTTCTCTTACTTATAAATAAATTTTACAAGTTCTTAAAAGGACTTTGAGTGAATGGTGTCAGATCAACCTTGATTATTAGGATACTTAGCACAATTACCATATAGCACCTGTTTTGTTATGACAGCATTTCCCATATGATCAATCCATGCACTGTAGTCACTCAGAGCCTGAGGACTTTCTTCAGTTTCTAGCTGGGCCTTGTTTCTGTTTATTTAAATAATCTTTTAAAGCAAAGCAAAGTGGAAGTCCCAGCATTTGATCAATCTCTGACAAGTAGCACAGAGAGTTGCACTGAAAATCTGTTCTAAGGGAGAGGCTGCTTAGGTACATTTCTCCATGTGTCACAAGCATGCCTGTAGACATGACACTTAAAATGAAGGAGACAGCAGAAACTGCTGCTTAAGCCATGATCTTCCAAAGATGTCAAGCAGGTGGGCTCTCAGGGATAACTAGGACCCTTCAATGTCTGTAGCATTCCCTGTGTGTGGCAGGTTTCGTTACATAAGGTGCTTTTTGCAGGCTCAAGATTTGAAGGGGCAGGTCTGAGGCAACTTGAGGAGGTGTTCACCATGTGGATGCAGTATGTGGGCTTACTTCCCTGGGCACCTCTACCAAAGACACTGGCAACACAGCAAAGAAACTTCGTCTCTTTCCCCATAACTCAAAATATGACTCTCTGGGATGTTTCCATATGTGAGGTGAAGCAGGCTAAGCTTAGCAAAGAGAGTTGATGAGGTGTCTCCACTGTAAAAATCCCCACTTGTACCACAGATACTCTCAGAATTACAGAATCCCAGGAAAATTCAGGCTAAAAGAGGCCACAAGTAATTTCAAACTAGGGTCAGTTATGACAGTAGACGAGGTTTTATCCAGCTGGTCTTTGAAGTCTCCAAGGATGAAGACTGCATATTCTCCCCGAGCAGCTTCTTCAAATATTCAGCTCTCCTCAGCTGTGCAGAAATTTTCTTTTAAATTCAGTCTGAACTTCTTCTGTTTTAGCTTATACCTGCTGTACCTGGTATTCCCATCATGTATCACTGTGAAGAACCTGGTTCCATCTTCTTAATACCCTCCCCATATGTATTGTTAAGTCACTGGTAGGTCCCCCTAAAGCTGCCTCTTCTCTGGTTTGAAAAGATCCAGCTCCCTCAGCTTCTTGCAGACAACTGCTCCAGTTCCCAATCATCTTGATGGGCCTCTACTGAGCTCATTCCAGTTTATCAATGTCTTTCTTGCTTTAAGGGATCTAAAACTAGACTTCATATGTCTGAGACCAAAACAGATATATGAACAAAAACAAAAAACCAGTATCAGCCACAATAGCATTCCCAGCACTGTTTTTTATTTTATGTCTAATCATAGACACAGTGAAATTTTGCTTCACTTTCACCAAAATAAAATCACAACTTGATTGAATATACTTAGAGCATATTGTATTACTTTGTTATTATCTTTTGGATTTTGGTAACACTGGAATATTTTTTTGGTTTAAAAGAGAGATGCAGAATTATGACCTCCATATAAGCATGTAGGCCAATTGAGCAATTACTCTTGCTATTTTGAAATGTTTTGGTTTTTATCAATCTGATTTCCAACATATATATTTACAAAATCTTCCTTTTTTTCCTTCAGAAGTAGAAAGCCTCAAACGTATTTCTAGGTATAATGAAAATTATTTTTCCATATGTTTGTTGAACTCACTGAGAGCTATCAAAATTCCATATTTCACTGCAGAGTTATATTTCCATTATGAAAAAATGTTAGTCATTCTTTATGTAATAGGGACTACTGTATTTCTCTGAGATAAAATCATGCATACGTTTACAAATATCTAGTGTAATACAAATGGTGTGGTGTAAAATAATGCTCTGTTTAGCTTCTGTAAGAATATCCATTTATGATACCCTGACTGACATCAATCACCAAGAAAAATGCATTGAAAAATGTCTACGCTCTGACTTGTTTTTGCACAAGAAGTCACATGCCACAGATCCACTTTTTGTTTTGAACTACAAACTTCAGATTTTTTTTCTCCCTGCAAGGCATACTGAGATACCACTGCTGAGTGGTGCAGAGGATTTAGCAGGCACAGTTAGCAAAGAACCCCCTGGAAATCCCATCAGTGTGTCAAGACTGATGTTATTGATGTATATGGGGAGACTTCTCATTCCAACCCCTGCTGCTCTTTTAGAAACCCAGAGGATTGTTAACGTGGTTAGAGAGAGTTCATGAACTCTGCTCTGTATGAATGCAAAGTATCGGGAACATTGATATGGAAGTGGAGATTCTCTCGCCTTTGTTTCTATTCATGTTCCTTTACATAATATTTTAATGATTAAGAGCCAGATTTAACCCTCAGATATGCTTGTCGACAGCTCTGAAGTCACTCAATTGTTACCAAATTCCATCCTGAATTTTGTAAAAGTGAAGTGATATAATCTCAGCTCTTCCAACAGCATAGTGCTTTTAAATAAAATGCATTTTGGCTCCAGCCATCTATTCCTGATTCTATTAAAAGGAAAAAAAAAAGAGGAAAAGGATGTTGAAAGAAGGAGCACAACCCTGTGGAAGAGGCTTTTGTGCTGGAGGTGTAAGCACAGGGTAAGTTCTTAGTTTCTGTGCCTTCCAGAGCTTTGGTGCCAATGAGACACACGCTCAGTGAAGCAAATAAAGGGTCTGCTCTCTTCTGACATCCTCTGGGGTACAGATATTTTCCTGGGTGGCAGATAAAGATGTAAGGGCAGCATCCCAGGAAGCAAGGGGTGCAGAGCTGTGCCATCAGAGAATGCACTGCAGTGTCAGAAAATTTCTCTATGCGTCAAATTACTCACTGAACTTTTCTGCAGCCCTTCCAGTGTAAAATATTTCCCCACCAGTGTAATGGGAACCCCTGAGGTGACCGTGAGCTATAACATCAAGTTACAACCCTTGTTCTCCAGCTCATCACTTCTAAATTCCACTTGAGAAAAAATAAGCTTTGTGCTAGACTATCCCTATGTCCTTTCCTTCTTCTGCCTGCTTACCCTTTGGAAGAGGTTCATCAAAGCTTATTAGATCAGGTTCAATTCTTCACCTCTAGTATACACTCACTTCACTAGTGAGGACCAACTAACTAGTTGGGGACTCATGCGAGAGCAGTAGGGTCTATGTTATAACCTGTTAGACACTTCTTGAACTATCTATTTACAAGATACTGACAAGATCCCTTTTTTTCTTATTTAATTGTTTATTTTTAGTATAGCTTTCTCATTTTAGCAGCTTCGATTCCTTTATATTCAGTGGGCTAAATTCTAAGAGCTATAAGACTGATTTAGCTTGCATACCAAAGATCATCTTATACTGTGCTTTGAATCCAAAATTCCTGGTGTCTAAAAGTTATAGGATGATTTATAAAACATGCAATGGATGCTAAATAATTTTTTAAAAAATATTGTTTTAGCTAGTAAAATGTTTACAGCTAGCACATAATTAAGAGAACCACGTGATATAGCTCTAGGCTGGTAGATCACTTTAGGAGAGTACACACACTTCAAAATGCTAGACACAGAGAAAAGAGATATCCTTGTCTGCCCTCAGATTCAGAGTGATAGTTATCTCTAGCAACTAGGGCAAATGTCTGCAGCTGCAAGGCAGGAATTTATACAGCGTCACTATTCCTTAAGTAGGTAGGTTTGTGTCTCCAAGCCCCTACATTGATCATTGCATCATATTCTCTCATGACTCCTGGCCCTTGCTGGCACTGGTAGCCTGGAGGGTGCCCTGTAGCCTTAGGCAATTTTCATTAAATCACTAGTGAGTGATCACTTTGGACCAAACACAAGGTAAAAGTTGCTCTCTAACACACCTCTCTTTTGCTGGCTTGCTCCATATGCTTGAATATGGGGTAGTTTGACTGAAAGGTTCTAGTCTGAGAAGGCAATCAGATGCAGTGATTTCACACACGATGGTTGAAAAGCATGTAGTTGATGCAACATTATACCACTTTTCTCAAAACCAAAAAAGAGAGAGATTTATTGAAAGCTGGTTGTAGACATAGTAAATTGTGCAAATTTACTATGTCTAAAACAACAAGACTACTACTACCACTTGCACCAAAAACCAAAGCACACAGTTCATACTTTGGAATAAAAAACTAACTAAATACAATAGCTTTTTACATTGAAAGTGTGTGGCCAGACAAGTGTTTAGCAATATTGAGATTTCTGAATAGGTCTGATAGTGTGTAACACTTTTCTGTTTTTATTCCATTTTTAGTAGACATTTATCCAGTGACACGCTTTCTTGCAGTGTAAACTTACCTGTCTCCAACAGAAATAAAACATATTTCAGCCAGCTACATTCTGCCATTAAACATAACATTGCTCTGCTTATACTGTCAATGATCCTGTCATATATTTTTTTCAGGATGTTGCATGATATTGTGCTTCTGGGCCCTGCTATAAGAAGTAAGGAATTCCCTGCTCAGTGAAGCCTTCATTGCTAATGGTTGTATTGACATGGAGATGATGGTTGAGGATAATCTGTACTGAAGGCACAACAGTCTGCTAAAAACCATTCAGAAGATGCTTATCATAGTGTTAAAATTTTCATGGCTTTGTCAATCAATAACAAAAAGATTGGAAGGTCTCATAATTTCAAGAATTCATGTCTAGGTCAAAGGATACCATTGGCACCTACATGCACTACCCAAAAACGTCCTTAAATGAATTTATAAATACTTTTTTCCCACTTAAGAGAGGAGAGACTTGGATGACCAGCAAATATTTGTAATGTTGATACTGCACTGGAATAGGCATTGCATTTGAATTCCAGATGTTCCAAAGGTCTCTTCAAACCCTTATAATTCTGTGACTCTATGATCCTATATTTCAACTTATAGTCATTAATATCTTCATGAAGAACATTGACTTATCATGTATACTTCAGTTCATTCCTTTTTATTTTTAAACTTAGCTTTGTTTTACTTTCCATCATCTTCTAGAAATGAGATTCCATGTTCTGACTCCAGAAGTTCTTTCCTGTACTTGGGTTCTCCTATTTGGCAAAACAAGTGGAAAAGGCATAAGAATCAACTTTAGTCAAATTTTGGCTTCATACTAGGAGAGATTTATGTTCTGAACAATGTTAGTCCACCCAAATTTGAGGTTGTAGCAATGTCCAAATCAGTTTTCTTTTTATCTAGAAGGATTCATTAATTTCCAAGAAGAGTGGACCTAGGACTTTATAGCATTAACTCCTCCATGTGATATGTTGGTACATGATGTAGCCATCAGTAGGAAGAGGACAGAGAAATCATGTTGGTGCAGAAGGATGCTAGTTCAGAGAGTCACCAAAAAGCAAATCTTGCCCTCTGGTCTTTTGTTGTCCTAAGGCAAAAAGTCCACTAAAATCAATGAAGCAAAAGTCCAAAAAGTGTGAATCTTGTATTTGTTCATCCAACTGAAATGTAAGTGATCACTTCCATTGCTGATGTAGAAAACAGAATAGATCTCAGATTGTTCATCAGCTTTACTAGAGCTGTTCTTAAACACAGCAACTCATGTTTGTCTAAATGCTTCTTATTGCTGAACAGATAGGCATTATCCCTTGAGGTTCAACTAGGGAGAAATTTTTTTAAAATAGCTTCTAGCTGTGCTGTGGCCAGGAGGCAAAGGGTTAAAAACCACAACTTTTTATCATTGAAATTTTGATTATTAGCTTGCAAAATTAAATTACAAGGAGAAAGGCCCAGAAGTTTGGAACTTTGAAAAATGACTATCACACAAGTTTTCATATTAATTTCTCTTCAATAATTCTCAAAAAATGACTTCATTTATTGCCAAGAGCTGTATTTTCTTTTTTAAAAACTTTTTTTTTCTGAAGAATGAGTGTTTCAGATGATTTATATCTGCTTGTAAACATAACATATTAGTATGTACTCTACATTATTATGGATGTCTGTCATTCATGTTTCAGTCTAGTGGAATTACTGGTGAAACTATGACTAATAAAATTGGTTGTGAACCAAAATTCAATAATGGCAAAGTTAATTACATGTTTGCAAGAGAATAAACTTACAGTTTGATCAATATGGAAATTCTGACCTTCAATGGTCTTTTCAGCCTTCTTTTAAGCTTTTAGTCTTTCAAAGATTAACTTAACCACCTAGAACTTCCTATTATGAAGTTACCAGAACATGAGAATAAGAAATTTCAAATAGTGACTTTATTATTTTTCAGAGAAGAAAAATACGAATAAATATAGATGCAATAAGTACTCATTCATCTCACTGAAGAGCAGCATTAAAACAATGCATATTTACTATACCAGGAATTAACAGCTGATTAATCTTTCTGATAAATCTTTTCATGTAGCTTTTGCTATTGTTTATGTTAACATAGCATATTGGGAACACACTGACTAAAAGTCCTGGATTGAACAGGAGAGTTTCTGTACATAGGAATCAAAGCATTTATGAATTACTTATCCTCCAGGGTCTGCCAGAGTAGCCTTTATATATCAGTGACACTCTCCCTGGGTGAATGACTGCTCTTTGGTCTACTTTTCCTGAAGTGATTATAAAGACACTTGCTTTCATACCGCAGTATAAACCAAAACACTTGATTTTATACTGCAAACTCTGGGGAATCCATTTCTCTTGAAGGTTAAACATCTGTTTCACTGTCTATATTTAATATTTTTATGATAGTAATGAGCTTAAAACAAACTTTCAAGACAACATCCTCTGGAATACATACTATGGTTTAGCTCTATCCTGACTTTCGGATGAAGACTTATTCCAATGAACAATCTATAGAATACTGCAAATTCAGTACACAAATTCACTGTTACTATCTAGACATCCATCATTTTAGTAAAATTTGCATATTTGTGTGGCTGGTTTTATAAGTTGCATTTAAAGTGTATGTTGTTCAGTTCTTAAACAGCTCTTAGATATTCAAATTTGCTGGACAGATATAGAAAGGATTAATTTATTTTGAAATGATGTGTAGAATTTCATGTAACTTCTTTTAATAATTATTCCTCAATAAAGACTATATCTCTGATTTGGAATACTGGAGAAAAATTTATTTAGGAGGGATAGAATTTTATAGCTAATTCTAACTTTGCTCTGAAGTCTGCTTCTGAGTTTATTACTCCCCTCTTTCTAGATCTATCAGCAGTCCCATCTGTTCTTCCTGTGTTCCTTTGCGATAGGTAGACTTTGTTAGTACTAGAGGAAAAAATCTGAGGCGAGGAAAGTTTATCCCCACCCCACTCTATCATGTTCTTGGTAAAAGAGTGGCAGTAATATACAGCTGCATATTTTATTGAAACAGTTTGTGTGTGTTTGTATCTTTGAAGTCAATATTTGTAGGAATTAGGGTATATTTATTTGATTAAATAATGAGGCTGGGTCTTCACTAGATGCTCAAGTTTGGAAATGTTGGTTGATGTGATGGCTTTGTTAAATATTTTTGCTATAATCTTTCAGACACAATATCTTATATTTAATGTTCAAAGTTTGTTCTGAGCTGATTTAGGGAAAAGCATGGAAAATACAAAAGTAGAGTAACAATTCCAGCCTACTGAAGGACATATTCCATCAAAAACCTCATGAATTTTTAACCTGTTTCCTTGAACTTTGCAGTATAGACGTAATTTTAAATGGCCAAAGAAATCTCATTTATATCTCAGTTTCAAGTGATGCTCTCTCCCATTATCAGTTCTACCTGGGAGCTGACACACCATCTGTGCACGACTAATGAAATTGTGCCTCAGTCTCTTAAGGTAACAGTCTCAGTCTTCTTAAGGTAACAGAATTACTGAAGACAATTAAAAAATCCTTGTTTTTTAGCATCAGCTATACCCCCTTTAGCATCAGCAATCACTTCAGGCATAACTAAGGCTGGAAGAATGTTGCATAGGAGAATGTTTTAACTGTACAAAATGAGAATAGAACGCACACAGCAGAATCAGAGAAGGTCAATCTCTAATAATATTGATAGCCTTCATTAGAGTCTGATCTGGAAGGTTCTTTTTAGAGGCAGATCTTCAGCAACCCCTTTCCCCAGTATGGACGTAAATAGGAACTGAAAGATCCAACCAGCTCACGCAAGGGTCCTCAGTACTTTGCAGAACTGGCTGCAGCACTTTTGTTGGCGCAAATAATAGAGCTCTATTAACACTTTTGGAAATGCAAGACAATCACTGGAATTATGGAGTTTAATATTTTTTTTGTATGACATTGGCTAAAAGCTTGGTAATATAGCAAATTTTTACTTTGCCTGACTTGATGTGATTCAATTATAATGCTGAAGAGGAGCATGAAAAGCATCAGGCAACACACAAGAAACGAACCTTGTGAGAATTACTTGGTCATTGAAATCTAAAAGTCAGGAAGGTTTCGATCTTCGGGCTCACCTATAATTTGTGCACCATAAATGTAGACTGAAGTCGTTAGGGACTTTGTAATGACAGTGCTGTCTATAACAGTATCATCAAGCAAGACATTGGCATAAATCATTGGCACTTTGCAAAGTGTCACTTCTGTCAACCTCCCAGTGATGTGATCTTTAGTCTTTCAAATCTATAGACTGGCATTTGGATCAGCTAAACACCTAACATCCTGTCTTGCATATTAAAGCTGTTTTAGCCAATATCTAAATGCTGAAGTAATGCCTGTTTAAAAATATTTTTAAATGATTTGCATAATACAATCATACTACTTTAAAGCTTTCCTTTAGGGTATTACTATACAGCTTGTTCTCCTCTGATGAATTCACAACTACCTTGATCAATAATAATAATAATAATAAAAGACCCCTGCCATTAATTGAAGCAAGAATCACTGTAAAATGACTACATGAATGCTAAATAAAATCAGATGCTAAAACAATCGCTGTTAATAAATTCAAATAAATGCTATGAAGACTGAAACTTCATAGGCTTTTACGGACAGAAACATAAATATAAGTCATAACAGGCTTTTATGGACAGAAATTGTGCTTGCATAGATTGATATAAACAGAATAAATAACATAAAATTTATTGACAGCTAAGTGGACAGCAAGCAGACACGTCTGCTTGTATATCTATAATGAACCAGAACATTGGAGCTCCAAAGTGTAATACCTTTCCAGACAGTACTGAAATCCCTTCAGAAGTATCATATTTTTGCCAGAGGTGATTTTAGATAAGATGCTATACTGCTATATATGTGAAGCAAAAAGTGCTAGGTCTATTTCTGGCACCGCTTGTTTTATCTCTATTGGTAAATTGCTTCAAGATCTCTAGTATGGTCTTGTTCAGGGACTGTTGTCTCAAGCACATTCAATTAACAGGTATAGATATTGTCATAGTAACTACCTGAAGCTGCTAAGAAGTGTGTGCATGACTTGGATGTGATCTTATGATTAAATATAATCACTTCATTATATTAATTCTCTCTTTCTTTAAGATATTACAGCTCAGGGCTGCATTTTATGTAACATTTTGGAAGTGTTTTATTTTGAGTTATAAAGATATTTATTGAAAGCACTTCAAGAACTCATCCTTGTAGTCTGTGCTAAAGCCAAACAGATTGATAATACACTCTACCATGAAATTCAAAAGATGTTGCAACTGTATACAAAAAGGCAATGAAAGGCACAAGATCATGTTTGTTACAAATACCTCTAATGCTGTGAAATTCACAAAAATTATAATTGTCTATATTCAAGACTAACTTAGCTTATAGTCTGCAAGGCACAGTGCCTCTAAGCCTGCAGATGTATGCAAAAAGCTAGACTAGAACAGTGAATTTCATTTTCTTGCCCATTGGTCTCCTCTGAGGTTTCTGAGTTACCTCTGAAAAGCCTGTAAAAGGTTATTGATAAACTGCTTGTTTTCGTATAGCTACAGGTCCTCTCTTCTGCTGAAAAAAATAAAGAATTTGAATTGAGGGCACTGAAAAAGGAGTTAACATTAAATGTCTTCAATCTCATAGTAAATTTTAAGAATTTATGTTCTGTCTCAGAAGATGCAAGTGCTCAGATTTTATGACAGTCCTGAAAAATTCCAGCATAAGTAGCTATACAGGGTCACCCATAAGAAAACAGACAAATCTAGAACTATTATTTAGAATGTAGTGATGTGCGTAAGCTCTGTTACAGACTGAGACCCTAGCATCTTATATTCTCTGTCCAAGCATAAATAACTTCTGTTCCATTTTTATTATCACACTGAAAGTGGACAGTAGAAGACTGATAGCATTCCCACAAAAACTTTACAACAGAGAAAATCAGTGATGACTTCATAAATTGATTTTATTCTGTTTTTGATTGTCAAAGTAATAAACGAGCAACTTGGCCAGGTTGTATCCATAAATTTGAAGCAAAATGGTTACAACTGGACATGAGATAAACAAATGTGCTCCGATTTGAAAGATTTATAGCT
Source organism: Nothura maculosa (assembly GCA_032353885.1). Taxonomy (NCBI): domain Eukaryota; kingdom Metazoa; phylum Chordata; class Aves; order Tinamiformes; family Tinamidae; genus Nothura; species Nothura maculosa. The sequence goes on from JAUBOD010000163.1 coordinate 3,043,637, forward strand.
GGTTTTGGCACAAGAGCTGCCATATCTTTCCAGATATACTAAACTCTACAGCCTCTAATTTGGAAAACCTCTTCTGAGGCAAGAATAGAGTTCTACATTAAATATCCTTAATGATCAAAAGTACAAGTGAGATATATAGTTTCTTATTTAAAAGACCAGAAGACATTTTAGAATTAACTTGGAGATATAATAAGTGCTTCATCCATCATCCAGCTGAAACTCAAAGGAGAAGCCCTTTTTCCACCTTAGCTATTTAAAGTTAACATATTCAAAGCATATCTGCCATATCTGCTAGAGCTTTTTTTTTTTCCCCACTCAAGCTGTGCAGCAGTGAAGTCATAATTTTCTGAAAAGATGAGAAAGGAAAACTGAACTAATTCTTGCATTTCTTCATCTTATTTTTCCATTAGCTCAAAACAAATATTTATTCATGTTCACATGACTTATGTCTACTATGAGTTAAGTGATCTGGGATGAGATCGCATGTGTGGTTATAAAGAGATTAAAAAATAATCACAAGGGAGATTTCTGTCAAATGTGTTGATAGCAATTAGAAGCAAAAGATGACCACTGAAATTTATGACTTTCTTGCCATGGGCTTTATAGGGCCAAGATTTCTTTCTTAGTATGATGCCCAGATCATACTGAGTTCAGAGAGAAGACTAGAAAATATAAATAGATGGTACTCTGTTTCCATTCCTACTCTAGCTCCATGTTTTACCTAACTGGTCAGCAGTAAATTAGATGCTCCATTACATTTCATGGTTCATATTTCATTGCAATGAATACATTCATCACAGATATTCCATCTGTTCCTTTCAAAGGTCTCAGTCTACAAGGTTCTGAGCATTTTCACTGGATACTGAGGTCAGTGGACTAAATTCTCTGCCCTTATTTAATATAACTCTAAGGCAACACCTTTCAGAACTAGGTCCTGACTGTCATAGGACATTTAAAAATGTTTGCTATTATCTGAGCAAGTCTTTAAATTCCTACACTTGTTCTAATCAGGGCTGCTATTCTTTTACTTACGATTTACCAGGGAGGCAGATGACTACCAGGGATACAGCAGATGCTGACTACTCACCCATTTAGCTGCCTTGACCAAAGGAAGGGATAGCTTATAGAAAAACAGTATCTTTTTATTTCCTCTCTTCCTGGGCTTTTAACAATACCATAGTATTCGCTATTACCAAATGAGCTCCTTCATGATTCAATTTTTTTTTCCCAGTACTAATTACAGTGCTCTGTGTTTCTCAGTTCTTTTGTGGAATTTGTCAATACAGCAGTAAAGACTTCAAGCCTGAATGTCACTATATGTTTGCACAGCACTTTAATAGAAGTTGTACTGCTCAGGTCTTCAAGGTGCTATCACTGTAGTTAAATAATTTTCTTAACTTTTTAGTAAATTGGGTTGCATGTTAAAATAAGACATTCTCAGGATTGATACATCACGTGGAAAATGATTTTGATCTGGCTGCTGTCACTGAAGTAGTGCAAAAGATCAATTTTAAAATGCGCTATATAAAATCTAAATTATAAAGTGATAATTCTAATTGCTGATCCTTTTTTTAAGTATAAAGATGAAAATGGTATTTGTGTTTCCTTAAGTCTTCAGGATATTTTCAGGAAACAGTTTTCTAGCTTTGCTTTAAGTATTACTCACACCTCGTATCTCGTAAAGGAACTTAGACAAGTGTTTGCATCTTCAATAACTTATCAGAAAACATGTGTAAAAATATCCAAAGACAAGGTGCACAACTGTGACTTATGGACTTATGATGACAATGTATATCAAGCACTCAACACATGTAGGCAGCAGCTAAAGCTCAGCTACTCAACTTTAACCCCCAAGAGGAGGTCAACAGGAAAAGGAATGCATGTTAAAGTGCCCACTGATGGTGTAGTGAGATCCCCTCAATGGGGCTTGAACTCTCCTACTCAAGATATCAGCTATGGGTCTGATTGCCTTGGAATGCAAATCAAGCTTGTTACTAAGCACAGAAGGAGTCATAAAAGTTCTACATCAAAGATGTAGATATGGGCTGAATGTCATCCAAGGAGTATTTCATCACCCATCCAACATTGTTTTCCAGTTTGAGACAAACACAAGAAATACTTTGAAATATTTGTCATTATAGGACATATAAAATGTTGGTTTGATTTCTTCTGTTTTAAAAAAATGCTTTTAGCTTTGTTTGTTCCACCAAATCCATGCTATAAAGATGAGATCTTGGAACAAAAGCTTCCTAAATGTTCACCAGGGGGAAAATCCTCACACCTTACAACCTCCATTTTCCATTTTTATTATTATTATTTTTCATATCTGAATCTGCCATGTACCAATAAAAAAAAAAGTGTCACATTTCAGTCTGGCCATCAGAAATGACGAAACATGAAATTTCACTGGTTATGAGATGTCTAGTAAATTTAGTATTTTTTAATTAATAACACAGTGAAAAAAAAGGCACCCTGGCAGACAGATAAAAGAATGTCACAGATAACAAAACTTCCACAGTTTGTATTGTTCATTGCTTAAAGTTCAAAGCACATGGAGGAGACCAGTAGGAAACCATAGGGATCACATTTTATTCATGTCTTAAATTAGGGAAAAGGATGTACCAAGAAAGTGAGGAAATTCAGATAAATTGAGAGGAAATGAAGGAGAGCAATAAAATTCAAAATAGGCATAATTTGCATAAACTCAGGTGTTGCAGTCTTAGTGAACTGAGTAATTGAATGGAAGGCAATAGGAAACAATGCAACAAAGGCACACAGAAGATAAAAAGAATGGGAAAAAAAGTCTTCTGTGGTGCTGGGCACATAGGCTGTAACTTTAAAGCAGCACAGAAAGCCTGCTGAAGCCTAAAGGCTATTTCTTTTGCTGAGCTAAAGAGGAGGTGCCCATTGCTTATCGCATGCCCTGCAAGCAAATAAAGCACAAGGTGGCAGAACAAGGCTGGCCCTCCAGGATTTTATTTGTGTGCGTTTCACAGATATTTTAAGATTTGCACATAGCATTCCACCCTCCAACATAGCATGTTGACCACCCTCCAACAAATGCCATGAGTACCACTGGCCAGCATGTCCTACCAGAAAAAGCCAAGGCAAAGGCTGCCTGAATCTGTGTCAGATCTGCCCTTGCCTGGCAGAAGATGCCTTATGCTGTGCAGTTGTTTCCTAGTGAATCTGTGTGCTCCACTTCCCCTGTAATATTCATTAACACAAGCCATTTGTACTGTAAATATTTATTTAACTTTAAGATTTATATAGTGTCTTTCCCTACAGCTTCTAGGTGGTATTTCCAGAAATTAAAAACATAAGTTATATGAAGCTTTCAATAATCTTTTGCATTAAACTGCTACTGTTGTCAGAAATAAATCAGCCATATTGTCATGAAATGAAATAAACCTAACAAAACCCAAACAAGCATAAGTACAAAATCAATCAACCAAAAGCTAACCAAACAAATGTGGCCTGCATAAACAGAAGCAAGAAAGATTGGCTATCAGCTGCATCTTTGAAATACCTAGACATGAATGAAAGCAAGCATCATTAATCTGCATTGATTGCACTTATTCAGTGTGCAATACTTCCTATCTGATCCGAACGCTAGCTAGAAGCAATACTGTTAATATTATTTGTAAGCAAATGCACATTCGCAGAGATGGGGCTACAGGCAAGCAATCATGGCAACAGCTAAGCCCAGAAATGTGAAAGGTGAATATTTTCCTCTGGTGGAAAAGGTAGATTCAGGGGTTCCAATCTTTGCTGTAGCCTGATTACTCATTTTCTCCTTTGCCTCTCTGTGTACCACACAAGTTGCTTAAAGGTAGTTATTTGTGCAGCTTTCCTATGTGGTTAATTGGTGAGTTGTTCTAGATTAAGACACTATTAACACAGAATATCAGAAAGAAAAGCTCCTTCCATCACTGCCTTGATCCAGTTCAATGCACAAAGTCAAGAACAGTTAAAAAAGCACGTTCAAGAGACCACTGAACCCTGCAGAGGATGCAGAAGGCGAAGCAGAGGGTGTAAAAAGCTCTTCAGCTGGCTTTATTGCCAGAGAAAATGTTTGTGTAACTACACCCTAAGTTAGGGAGCTGTGCCCCTCTTCACTGCTGCTTCTAGGAAACAGAGGGACCAACTCATTCCTTTCCCAAGGAACTCAGAAGTCTAAAGGTTAAAGGTGTCTTGTCATTACAGTCTTACATATGTAGAGCTGCATGGGAATTGCTTTTTTAAACCCTGCACAGAACACTTTGCTTTTTATATTGCGCTGCAAGCTGCAATACACCATAAGGAAAAGCACTTAGCTGGCTAGCTTCACACATCTGGGTTAGGAAGACTGCAATAAATAATTGTTCTGCTTGTGGCATGAATTGTTTCTAAAGGTTTCTTTTATCAATGAATTTCTCCCATAGTAAAATATACACAGAGAGTGAGGCAGTCAGGCCGTGCCAAAGCGCTTCTAACTAAGAAATTCCCAGAAACCTGGCCAGCTCACTAGGTGTTTAGGGGAAAAGCTGAGTATTTTCAAAACTCTCTGGCAATCCTAGAGCACTTTCTGTTTCAGAATCTGTATTTCTATTTTGCATTTTCACCAGCTGATTATTTAAGTTAGAACATGAGCTGAATTAGATGTAGTTTGCCTTTGTATCCAGTCAGAGAAATAACATTACCCAGCTGCAGAGAAGAGTAGAAATGAATCCAGCGTGTTGTTACTTTCATATCAGCTCTGCAGCCATGATTCTCTCTGCTTGCATTAAGGATAATCTATTTTTTGCTTTGGGAAGAATCTGTGCTTTGACTTATAATATTTAGCATGATGAGACTAAGGTAGGGACCAGTTCTTATTATGAAGATTTTGTAACAGATACAGTTACAAATAAATATATCTATCAATAGCATTTTCCTATCTTTCTTCTTTTAGTACCATATTGTGTTTTTCTAATACAGTCTTTACAATTCCTTACTAAGGAAAACCATCTGCATCATTTGTGCCTTTAAACAACAAGTCTAGTGAAAGAGATTTCTCAGGCAAGGTAGTGAGGGTTTCGTCGGAAATTGGATTTTTTCTCCTACTTTGTTGTACAAAAGGTTAAAATTTATTTCTGTTTGATCGTGCACACCTCAAAGATGTCCCCTGCAGGCTCTGTCTGTTGGCACTTAACATGGGTTTAAAGAATGCTCTTTAGGCCATTTTGCAGTGAGAAAGTAGTAAGTCTTACATGGAAATGCAAACAAAACCTTTAAAGCTTTTGATCTTCTTGGGGACTTGATGAAATCTCTTGAGCAAATTGAAGGATTACATGCAACAGCAAATATGTACAAGTATAACAAATTAACTGTAAATGATATAACTAATCTAAAATGGAAGTATAAGATATTACTGTCTTATGGCAACATTTGAACTTTGCTTCACTAAAACTAAAGGATATTTTAAAAGAAATGGTAAATGACTATTGACTACAAATATTCATTCAAATGCAAAAGAGAATTGCTCTGGGGTTTCTTCTCCTTTAATCTCCTTCTGATTTGATCTAAGCACATCCTTCTAACCTTGATGCAGAGGGGTGGGAGGGAGTAGGGGGGACAGGCTGTGAAATTCATACTGCTAATCCCCTGAGGACTTTCTAATCAGACAAGAGCCACCAGGGAGATAGTTTCCTAAAGGTCTTTTGTTTCCCCCATGTAAAGAACACAGAGAGCAGGTACACTGCTGTGCATGGTACACTGAGACTTTTGCATAGTAAAACAATAACACTTTGAAAGGCAGCAGGATTACCATATCTTCTTGTACTAATTGTCATTCAAAAAGGTGACCTATACATTTCCCCTTGCTTTGAGCAGAGGTGGTGTGGTGACCTGGTCAAGCCAGGTTCAAGTGTCATTGATTGGATGATGATGGACAAGGAAGAGTCCTTTGCCAGACATGAATCTACTTGACATTTCACTCATCGAGCACCTTAGGTTTATTTTCTAAATCAGCCTTTCTTCTTGCGTGGCTTACAGTGTAGCAACAGTGGCATGCACAGGCACATCATCACGTCTGCGTCTAGTCACAGCTCATGAGAGCAGGGGTAAAGGAAGAAAAGTCTATGCATAATTTTCACCTCACAGAACTTTAAAATGAATGGGGCGAGCTGCAGTCAGGACTGTAACACTGAGAAACTCACATCATTAAGAACTTCAAAAGAGAAGGACTGCAAAGCATCTCTTGCAGCAACATCAACTAATTTGTCATTCTCCCGGGAATGCTTCTGTTCAAAACCTTACAAAATAATTCATAATCATGGTAACAGTTTCTGAAAAAAAAAGGCAAAGTGATCATCTTTATCAAGCCCCTTTGAAGTTAAATGACACTTAAAGAAATATTAAGTATTCTTAAGATAGGCAACCATTAAATAGATCAAGTGTGGAAGGTTGTATCTCTTACTACAATTCTGTTTATGGACAGGATTACAAATCTACTTTTTCTACTAAACTAAAACAATCAAACCTTTCAAATTTGCAGTTTAATTTCTACCCCAGCTTGAACAGTTTACCAGGTCCCAGAGATTAAGGACCTGTTTAGATCAAATTTCTGCAACTCCTTTTGCAGTAGAATAGGTGTATCCTTGAGTGTGAACAGTGTAGGAGCAACACATCGGCAGAGCACACAGCGTTTTGGCACGGAAAGAAATGTGCCACTTGAGCCATATTGGTGCCAAAATTGCAGTACAATTTTCCTTTTCTTCCCATGCCAAAACAGGTGCAACTTGATTAGGATAAAAGTATTTTATTTCAGTATCAATCCATTAGAATAAGGAACGGGAATGGGCTATAACACATTAACTGTGTTAGTAGTAGTAGGGAAGATACCAGTGTAGCTGGTAATTTTGGATTATAAATACCAGTGGTATTGGGATTCTTGCGTGAACACACTGAGCACTGCTTGCTCATCCTGGGGGGCCGAGGGGAGCGCGGGGGCGGCAGAGGAAGCAGGATGCTTCTGGTTATCAGGGAACGCTCGGTCCTATCAACCAGCCCAAGCCCTTCGGAGCGCAAAGGCTTTTCAGCACTGATTTGTCCTGTCAAGATGACAGCCTTATCTGGGACCTCCCCACGGCTGGCTGGCTGGGACAGATATCAGGGTTCAGCACACTGAGATGCTGCTCCCTCTCCTGCAATCTTACCACCAAGGCTGAGCCTTCCATGTGCTGTCGCTTCCAGTAGTGATAACAAGGATCTGTGGCCTGTACAATGCCTGATCACCAAAGAATAACGTAATGAATACAAGTGGCCCAAATTCATGAACAAAATTTTTGTTCATTACAGGAATAAGCTTTTCTTCAGCTGAAATAACTGAAAAATTCACTTCAGCTTTGGTGAGTGTGATGAAAACAGTGAAAACATTTTATCTTTTGTTATCTTTTGTTTAAGGATGCCTTAATTCAGTAAGGACAATTCCCAGACCTTGATCTTTAAATAAAGCATGTTTGTTATACAAAATTGACTCCTGTTTGGTATTCTTGATATGCTTTCAGCAGTGAAGGATAATCTAGCTTCACAGAGAAAACCAAGGACACTTTAGTGTATATTTAAAATTTTTCTTCATCTTGTAAACCATTAAAACAGTTGTTTGCTCAGTTCTAGTAATGAGAATACCTACACATGATCTGTCTAAGAATATGAATTGATAAGAAACGATATCTTTGGGGAAAAAAAAAGAACTATTCTGGGATGTGCAGGGATGAAGAAATGCAATGTTCAGCTTGTCGTGTGGAATGAATAAGGACTGCCTGTATGTAGAGGATAATGGAAAAGCAAACCAGAAAGCAGTGATATTGGTGATTTAATGTCATAACTTAACAAGTGAAAAAGAGATGATATTAGTTTTTTGACTATTTTTGCAGCTACTTTTGAGAAAATGTACAATGTTCACTCCAGCTTAGGAGTTTGCTAAATACATTGGGGCATATGCAAAGCTGTAAGTCAAACAGAACATGGGAATAATGCAGTTATTTGGGAGCATCTAGGTACAGTATAAGCATGTCCTTATCAAGGACCTGCAAATGTTATTTATTAAAACGAGCTGTGAGTTCACATCATGTGGGGAACAGCAGTTCCTGGCTGGATCGGGGAGGCCTCCAGGTTTACAACCTTGTGCCTAATGCTTGGATCCTCTAGTAAAAGCTGAGTATAGCTTTTCCTTAAGTAGACCCAGTTATATGAGCTCCCTTTTCTCTCTGAACAGTCATTTCCAGGGTTCTTCTAAGAACTTAACATTTCTGAGACCTTTATCCCTCTCCTAAACTTGGCTTGAATTAGTCAGCGAATGTAGCACAGAGTGCAGGACAGATGGATAGTCAGCAGAGACTGATAGAAAGCACAAGCTACTTGTTCTCACAGACCTCGTAGAAACCTTCTGGGATTTGTGGGCCACATCAGGCAACCACAGGACATAGCAGTCCCATGGCTTACCCTGCGAGCTACCCGCTCTTCCTCCTCTTGCTCTTAAGTCATACTGCATTTCTCTGCCACTGCCATACACCTTCCTCAGCTCTTCTCCCCATTTTCCATGTTGCCACACCAAACAGGAACCCTCTCCTTGAAAGCAAATCTGGCTTGACCTTCAGATCTAATTCACTAATATAAATTTATACTGCTCTAAAAAGAAAGGCATTTCTGGGATATCAAGTGAATATTTGCCATAGTGAAAAAAAAGGCGGAAATCGCAGGGCAAATCTAGCTGAAAGCAAAGCACATATTGTGTGGTATAATGCCTTGCATTAAATCTACAGTATTTTCCTTAGGCATATTTCTTATTGGTACATTTTAAAGAAATTCTAGAATGAAAAGGCTTAATTAGAAAAAGAATAAAATCCAAGCACAGGGCTAGAAGGATTACCTTACTGCACAGACGGCTTTCTCTTTGCTTCCCTTACCTTAAAGCCAGCTTGTAGAGCAGCATTGAAACTTGGCCATTTCTCTCCAAATTTCTACAAGCACCACTAATAAAATGCATTATAAAAAGCCAGGAATTTCCCATCTTTGATTATGAAAAGGAAGTTTCCCAGATTGGAGTAACTGATAAACTGAATTGCCTCTCTGTAAATTGCCTTATTACTTCCGTCTCTTTTCCAAAGCTTTGAGTACAATAAAATATTTATACGCATCCGGGCAACAGCCCAATTCAAAAATATTATACATCTGGCTCTATTGCTTTTAATGCTTGTGGAATTAGCTACTACCCATGTGAGTAACCAAAAGTATAACCCTAAATTTTAATATCTAAACTGTGCATTTTAAATATATATGAGAAATCTCATGTAATTAGTTTCTGTCCTTCTTTTAAAAATCATTACCTCAATAGATGGTGTTATCCTGATGTAAAATCTCTGCATAATACTCTCGTCCTTCCTGAATTAAATCCCTGTGTGATCTTGCTTGAACATATTCTATATGAATTTTCACAATAACAACTATTACAGTATTCTGAATTTCAGAGGGATAATACTTCTCTTTTCCTTTTATTTTATCCTTTAGAATGTAGCATAAATGCAACATAAAATATTCCACTACCTAATTTTAAGATCACACGAACTGGCATATCTACAGAGAAATAGATTTTTAACGGACTGAGAAAATTTAAATAATCAACTTCAACTAAAATACAAATGAAGCCCAAAATAAGTGCTAGAGTATGTTTTCTTTTTCCTTCCTTCCTTCCTTCCTTCCTTCCTTCCTTCCTTCCTTCCTTCCTTCCTTCCTTCCTTCCTTCCTTC
>JAUBOD010000163.1:3053448-3073387 GCA_032353885.1 Nothura maculosa
CCCTCCCTCCCTCCCTTCCTTCCTTCCTTCCTTCCTTCCTTCCTTCCTTCCTTCCTTCCTTCCTTCCTTCCTTCCTTTTCCCCAAAAGTCAAGCAAACACTAACCTTTCACATAATCTGGGTTCATGTTGGTGAAATGTATATGAAATCTCATGCAAATGAAATCACAGAATTACAGAATCACAGAATGGTAAAGGTTGCAAGGGACCTCTGGAGATCATTTAGTCCAATCTTCCTGCTCAAGCAGGGCCACCCAGAGCATGGGGCACAGGGTGGCATCCATGCGGATTTTGAAGACCTCCAAAGATATTTAGGAAGAATATATTTCCAAATCTTGCATTTAGGAAGCATGTATTTTTAAGCATTTATTTTATGAAAGATTCAAAACTATTTTGTAAAAATGTAAAATTGACATGAAATGGAGACAAGGTTTTTATGGTTTGTTTCAGCAGCCATGGATGCGTCACACGACATAAGACATGAGCTGTTCTCCATCAGGACTTACAGCAGAACAAAGCAGAGGACACGGAGTGTAAAGGGAAGGAGGTATAAGAACGATTTCCCCATGCCCTTGGTTTGAAATAACAAAGCTAGTTCTTTAATCAGATTTTGTCATTGAACACAAGCATAAACCACTCCTGCCCCTGCAGGACAGGATCTCTAAACTTATTTTAATTATGCCACAGTTTGAAAAGTCAAAACAGCATCTTTTAATTTTAGCTTATCATTCTGAAGAATTATCATGGTAACCCCAGAATGAAAAGCTATAATCTAACCTATAAGCTCCCACTGATCAGTGCAAGAATTCAGATTTGACCCCAAATGAACTCCAGCAATGTGCCACTGTATTTGTATTTCCATTATGAATCATATATCCTCTGTTTGACTCTAATCAATAAATTGAAAGTGCTTTATTCATGTGTGTTACTACTTAACAAGATAGTTTTTAGAAGAATCAACAGTCTTATCACTGTTTGAACGACTATGTAAACACCCTATGACTATAACTCTTGAGCACTAACATTGAATGTGATAGTGAAGTGCCTGCTATCTAGATATCATTTTCTAAATAGTAAAGTTACACAGAGAAGACCACTCATGGCTTGGCAAGTGTTTTTTCCTTTTTTTCCTGTTTTTCTTTTTTTCTTCCAATTATTAACATTTTGTTTGATTTGCAGACCTTCTGAAAAATCCTTCCCAAGAAATTTACTAAACAACATCCAGTATTCAGCTACTCTGACGATCAAGTCAGCATCAATAGAGACAACTTGCAAGCAGCAAATTTTCTTTTATCTCAAGGAAATTACCTGAAAGAGTGGGTTACCAACAATTGGCAGACATGAAAAATTAAAGTACTCAAGAATATCTGATCTTGAGGGAAATAAGGCTAAGCACCTCATTCACATTTTTATCTGATTTAGAACTGAGAAGAACAATCAGGGCAGAGGGAGGAGGATTATTTATTTCAATTAAGTTTCTGCTCAGCTTAGTTGTAAAATAGGGAATCCAGCACAGAAGAAAGATGATCTGTCCATATGTTAACAAAGAAAATATTTATTTAATCAACCCCAATAACTGTAACCATTGCTTATTTGCAAAACTATACTAAGTAGTTTTTTAAAATAACAGATTTGAAGCAGTGGAAGTTGCACTGTAGAAACCATGCCATTTCTTCAAGATCATGTTAAATTGAGACATGTTGTTGCACTAGAAAAACACTCCTTTTCTGATACTGAAAACACCACTAGACTTGAAAGCTCTTTCTCAACTGAGCATGTAAACACAACCACGTTTCAAAAAATAGAATCACTGCTAAGAAAAGAAATCAACAGGCTGCTTTAAATGCTCAGTCTTCAGCAACTACTGAAATATAAGTGCAGCTCAGGGCTTACACAAAGATGTACTTTTCAGGGGAATTTTGAACACAACTGGCTTTTGTCCATGGTACTGTCATACGAAGGGGTATCATGACAAATGAGAGGTGAATTAAAGACTTATAGTATCCCTGCACACTGACAACACACAGAATCTGTCAACTGTTAGGAAAAATGTTTGCACTGCTGCACATAGTTTTAGTCCAGATCAATTAATACCTGAGAATTATTTTCAGTAGAAAGGCTATTTTGCCTTCAGATGAAACACAATCACTTTGAAATTGGTGTGTTGACTTCTTACAAAGCAAGCAGTCTTTTCAAAGAAAAAAACAGCAGTTTGTGGAGCCCTAGAAACAACGCATTTGTTAAGCCTAAATATTCTTGTAGAAAAGATTTATGAAACAACTTGGCACATACTTAGCATGTTTGTGCCTAATTCACTGTAGAGAGTATCCAAAACTAGCTTGTTCTAAAAATATTATCAAATCAAACTTGCAAGGATTTGTGGAAAGGTTGATTATTTGCCTCAAAAACTCACTCAGGCAAGCTGAAATCACCAGGAGTGGTATAAATCTTGAATGTTGGGTTACTTAGCACACTTTCTAAGATCCCTTTCCAGTATTTCCCTCCTTATAAATCATGTCATTCTGTTCCTGCCATCCTGCAGCCTCTCATTAAATTGTGTAGTCCCTGATTGCAAAATACATGCAACAGGACTTTGCTAATGTAAAGACACTGTGACATGCTTAGGAAGGATGGGAATGGAGCAGAGCAGAGGAAAATTGCGTGAAGAATTTTGCTTCACCTGCCTTACTAGCTTACTGCAAGTTCAATGAATACTTTTACTTCCCTTGCTCTACCAGTATCAGCATTAGCCCTACCAGAATTAGTGTTATTTTTATCTTTTTCTGGTGAGCATTTTCTTTTCTGTTCATCTGTTCAGTGAGGAGAAAGCTCCCAGATATGACATAGAGCCTGTAATTCAATTCCTCTTCCATAATGATCTGCCTCTGAGTCACCCAGTAATGTACCTGGGCAGGCAAACAGCTCTAGTGCTTCAGTGCAATGAGTGTGATTTATGTTGCTTGTCCACCATCTACCAGGACGGGCTCTAAGCTGGCTGTATCTTCATGATGCTTTCACTATATAAACTTGCTATCATAAGCACTTCCCCAACCGCTCCTTCAAATGTCATTGCTTAGGCTTGATCAGGATGGATGAAAAAATAAGTAGGCATCTTAGGAAGAGATTTCATTGGAGGGAGAACTGAACTGTAGTAGCATCCTCAAAGAAGAGGAAATTGGCCAGAGACAGGCTTTCCTACACAGGAGACAAATGGAGCTTCTGGTTCGATAAACTTTCTTCCACCTCTGTTAGATGCTGCTGTTTATCTTCCCACTCATCCCCTGTCAGGAAATGTGAAAGCAGAAGAAACACCACAATAAAATTGTTTCTTCCTATACTATTTTGGAGGCTGCCATGCAAGGACAAAGGGCTTCCTCCGTGCCTCGGGGGCAGGAATATGTGGAGTGATCCACAGCCCTTCAGCAAACTTCGTGGTATGCGTGCTGTTCCCCCTTTGCCAGGGTGCACTCCTAACTGCTTGGCATTTTTCTGGTGAAACATGTTGATTATTGCAAAATTCTCAGCTACATAACCCTCCACATCTTTTGCTGTCATCTACTCCTTTCAATAGAACAAACAGATTTCATTTCAATAAAAACCTGTGTGAGGAAAGATCTTTCTGGGCTGGTTGAAATTTCTGCTGGAAGAAGATGCCCTTTTCCCTCTATTTGTGCATATCTTCACTGATACTTTATTTTCTGTCTTAGTGGAGAATTGTGTGATTTAAAGTCATTACCAAGTAACTGGTTATTCTGTCATAAACTTTGTCTGTCAAAATGGATTCTTTAAAAAAAAAGGAAATCTCTCTTTCCAAACCAAACTAGGACAAAAATGGGTCTTCTCTCTCTCTTTTATTTTTTCAAGCTGATTTTTTTGAGTTGGTAGTAAATAATAACAGTCATATTATTTAATCATACTAGTAAATAATAATAGTGAAATAATACATTCATAATATATGAATGGGTGAAAGGAACACTAAATGTAAGACTTTAATTTTTCGGAATCCTTATTTGTTTCTTTTCTCAGAAATTTCAACCTATAACAAAATCTAGGTAATTTCTATTTTCCTTTTCTCCTTTCTTGATTTCATTCTTGAACATCTTTGAAATAAATAGACATTTAAGTTCACAATTATGCTATTTTCAAAGCATGAATTTAAAGTAAAATTTGTAAACAAAAACCTCCCCAGTACTCTGTTTTCAAACATCCAAAATAAAAATTAAGGTGATAGTAAGAATGCTCAGCTAGGTCCGTAGATAAATCTTGGTCTGATATTTCTCTCTATACCAACATCTTGCTAGATGCACCCTGACTAAGTGCTGTTTTAAGAAAATAAAAATAAAGAAATCATTAAAATGTGTTATATCTGTCTAAATAAAGGCCATAATAATCAACTTCAGACACCCAAGGTCACTTGGTCAGCTTGTGATTACAACAGCAACTTTGGTGCTTCGTATTGTCCTACGGCTGTGGCAGGTCAATGGAAAAATGTTCTTTAAACACCATAAGTATCTGATTGTGCAATACCTAAATCAGTGTCATTGATTATTCACAGTGCTGGACCGCTCAAAGCTGGGGAAGTAATTAGGGCTTTTTGTGTGGATTATCCACTGAGAAAAGGTCAAATAACTACAAACAGTGCCAGAAAACAGGAGTCACCAAGGACCTCGGCCTCCGTGATCAGTTAAGAAATGCTAAAGCAGGGCTTGATAATGATGTGCTTATGCCAGGTTCTACAGAATTTGATCATTCTGTCATAGAAATCCAATGAAGCATGAGTGATGGCTACTTTTTCCCTTGAAGCCTGCTTCAGGTCCCTGATGCCTGTCAAACAAGTTTGTCAGCGAAACTTGACTGAGAAGAATTTAAAAGGCAGTTTTTGTTCCAAGGGTAGATGTGTATACATATATGCATATATGTTTCTATGTGTGTGTGTGTATATATATATAAATACATATGCATATGTTTGTGTGTAAGCAGGTGTCTAGCCATTTTAGACAAGCACTTTCTAATTTAGAACCAAATACTTATTTTGTTCCTTATTTTTCCCTGCTGCAAATCCTGCCTTTGCTGATGCGCCATCCTGCACCCTCCACTCCCCCGTCCCCTAAAAGGGAAGTCTGTACAAAGAACAGCCTTCTGCTAATGACTTTTTCCCCATTGAAATGTGAGAAGCAATAAAAAGGACCCTAGTTTGGTAACAGCATTTCCAACGTTTGCTGAGTTTACAGGGGTACTGCTACTTAGCAACACCTTGTAAATTTAATTGCGAAGTCACGGTGTACAAAGCATTCCAATTCCATATGGGAGCCATTCCTTACCGACCTCCTTCCCTGGGAGTTCCTACTGCTGTAAATCTCTTCCCCTCCTCCCGTCTCCAAACTGTGCTAACACTTTGGATGATTAGGGCTGCAGCAGTGATCAACATTTTCTCCTGGCCATTCCCTTTCATTGATCATTTAAATGAGGGATTACTCTGTTTTCCCACTTTTTGCCCAAGGATCAATTGTTTAAAACAATAGCTAGGGTTTGGTTCAGAAAACTGTGGCACGAAGGGGAAAAAAAAGACTGTCCTCCTTGCCCAGAGGCAGATAACATCCTATAGCATGGACTGTGGGAAAGAACTAATGAAAGAGGACTTGAAATGACAATGAAGTTAAACAAAAAAGAAACAGTATGTAGATTTGGCCAAGCAGAAGCAGGATCATGTCATGTCAGTAGTGAAAACACAGGAAGAAAAGCAAAACAGAGCAAGTCAGATGGTGGCAATTTACAGTCCTCTTCCTGCTCCCTCAATATGGAAGACTTTTGTGCCATGAAGACTTGAGGCTTTCATTTTTAATGGATATTTGATATCCTCAAAGCCTCGAGGAAAAAAAGAATAGGACAGCCTCTGAAGATTTCTTCCTACAGTTTTGATGGGATGAGGAGCTGGGCCATCTTGTAGACTGGATGAATAGAGAGCATGGAGATGTGGATAGTTCCAATATGGTCATAAAGCATTCACATGTAGGCAGTCTTTTAGATATTTTGTGTGTTAATCCTTGGACTCATGGTTTGACAAGAGAAGAAATCTTGTCATTCTAGAGACAGTATTCCTAGAAGTTAACAGAATGGTCTGTCTTCTTTAAAATGTTTACTTAAATGCTATTATCTGGAAAATTTCTGTGACACTTTCATCGTCACCAAATACTAATCTATTGAAACCAAAAACTAATCATATGGAAAAAGCATTTCATTATGACAACTGAAGGCCAGTGCTGTCAGACAGGACTGCAACCTAATTATTATATTCATATAGCAAATTCCACTTGGTGATCCATTTATCTTTAGTGTTCTTAAAATCTCTTATCGTTCTATATTCATCACAGTATTAGATAGCAGGCCCAGGTGTTTGACGGACTTCTCTGAAATTTGCCCTGAAATTTTTCTTCTCTTTACATTGAAACAGAGCAAGAGAAATAAGGAACATGCCGAAAGCAGTCAGCGATCACTTCTCTTTGCCTCAGAATGTCCAGAATTATGATCTCACAGACTTTTCGATACTCAAAGCCTAGTTCATAATTTGACCAATTTACCAAATGAGGGGGAAAAAATAAAGGTAAGAGAAGTGAAAGAGTGAAGATCTTCACTCACTTCAAGGCCTTCAAGAGAAGAGAGCAAAAGACAACTACTAGATATTCAACTCATCACAAAATGCTGTAGACATCACTTGAGCCTAAGAATAAAGATGTACTGGGAGCATCATGTATTTATGAGATTCTATTTTCCACTTTTATAGCCCAAGGAGAAGGTAACGCAGTGGCTCTGTTGCTGAAACTATGGTTTCACATATGGTTTCACCACAAATCATGGTGCTATTGAATGCAGAAGGGTGTCAGAGTCATTTTTTGTAGGTATCCAGCTGCAGAAAATCACATGAGGTTGAATGGAGGCAAAGCAGAGAGCTCTGGGGCTATATGCATGGACAAGGCTCTCAGGGATCCAGCACTCTATACAACAGTTGGACTTGATTATCTTGAAGGTCTTTTCCAACCATAATGATTCTACCATGCAGGTAGATGAAATGGCAGCTTGTAGCGTGAGCTCTACAGCAGTTCTGCATGCTGGGCCCCACTTGAAGGACGTAAGAACTTCATATCCCACAACTGCTCTGCACTTCATCTGCACAATGTTCAAATACCTTGCAAGCAATGAATACAGCTTAGAAAAGACTTGCTACTCTGGCGTGAATTTGGAAGCCACTCTGCTCTGCTGTTAAATCTTAGCAGGATTATGAGCCTTAACTCTACTTTCCATGTAACTGACAGGAAGATTTCACTCTGCTCTTTCTATCATCTGTACACAATGAAGAAAATTTTAGTTCTAGCAGTTACCATTCTTTTAGTCTGTAAAAGTAGTGTAACTATTTTACTGGATTTTTATTTTATTCTCCATTATGACTTATACAGTAAAACTTTATTGCGACATATTGTAACTTAACATTCACAGCTCTCCTATCAACAGCTGTATTCTGATTTGTAGTCCAATAAGCCTTCCTGCTGAAATAAGATTTCATGTGTACAGTTGTGCTGAGGTGTAATATATCACTGCAGGATTTCTAAATTCAGAGCAATAATGTATTCAATTAGGTTGGAAATAAAACATCTAGTTTTCCTTACAATAAATCTTTTACTAAACCCTCTACATCACACGTTCAACAAGGAAATAATACATGTCATTCAGACTAAGGGTTATTGTAGACTGCTGAGGGAAACATGAAATTCTGAAGGTTTCATCAGTTCTGTGAAATCCTGCAACATAGTAAGTGTACAAATTAGAAAGGGATGTAATATGTGACTAATGATACCTCCTGGGATACCCTTTGAGCCCATATTTACTGTTATGATCAGTAGGTTCATTTAGGCTGCAGGAGCTGAAAAGTAATACCAAAGTACAGTGAAAACACCTCTGAGTTCATTAGATGTGGTTGTAATTTAAACTCAGAAGGCATTTATTTTCTTTTCTGTCATTTTTCATATTACTGGAAATATAGTGCTTGAGCTCCTAATAAAAGCATTATACATGATTCCATATCTAGAGTCTCTGCAACACGTTTACACCTCAACATCTGTAGCAGTGCCACAGTCTGAGCAACACCCTAATTCACCCCAGATGTCTCTTTAAAAGAAATACTGTAGTAGCGCTACTGTTCATAATATTTTCTGAACATTGCCTTTATTACTTTGAAAGACTTTGATTTTGCAAGTGTTGCAGACATCTGCAGTAACATTTCTTTTTTCCTGTGGAGAGAAAAACCATATCACGTGTTTGAATATGAATAGAGTTTTTGGTAATATTCACCCCTGGAAATGCTAACTGTTGACTACACATCAACTCCTATATATCAGCTGAATTATGTAACAAAGATATCATTATAGGCAGTCACTGTGCAGCAGAGAGCTGGAAGGGCAACACATATGCTCATGCAAGTATTATATCCGTCACTCCTTAGAGTGCTCTCAGAGAAGGGCATGCCAGAGCTCTTAATCCACACTTCAGTCCGTGTTTCACAAGCTCAGATGTGTGCCAGATGGTTTGCAGTGTTGCTGATGCTTGCTTCACAGCCAGGGTAGCAGTGAATGAGACTCCATGTAAGCGGGTCCCCAAAGACTCCTTCCCTTTCAGATAGGCTAGTGTGGATGAGGCGCTTGGCAGCGTTCAAGCATTGCTGCTATGAGGGAGACAAGCCAAACTTCTCCACAGGGATCTAGGGCACTCAAAGCTCTGAAAAGGACAGAAAACAAAGGGCATTCCCAGAAGAGAGTTTTCCCAAGTCCAAAGTTTTAACAGGATACAGGTTTCTCTGGCCACATTTTCACCCACTCAAACTCGATCTCATGCCATATGTACCTTAGGGTCCTATCCCACAGTCCATAAGGACCATGTTAAACAAAGGCCATTTCAGACTTAGAGGATCATTAGACGGGAGGTTGGAAGGGACCTCTGGAGAACATCTGGTCCAATTCTCTTCCTGCTCAGAGCAGGGGCAACTAGCTTGGGATTTTTCAGTTTGATTTCCAATACTTCTGAAGATGAAGACTCCACAACCCTTCTGTGCAACCTCTTACCATATTTGACCACCACAATAAAATTAATCACTGTTTGAAATCCAAAATTGTGATGTCTTTGAGCAAGGAACATGCAGAGGTACAATATATGTTTAAAACGTAGCACATAATTTAATTCATCTAGCCTAGCTCTCAATCCTCCTCTGTAACCCAGTGAAGTATCTACACAGAGCACTGGCAAAAGCATTGCACTTAACATTGTAATAGCTCAAAAACAAATTTATCTTCCAAGGCTAAAATACAAGACTGAAATCTTTCCAAGTGAAAAAAAAAATATGACAACTGCATTAAAATAATATCATGGAATCTTTTTTTCCTTTTTTTTTGAGTGTAATATCTCCCATGTGGAAAATTCTGAAGTAAAATTCTAAGGCTCATGTGGTGGATTTCATGGAATACAAACCAGGGAGTTAAGACAAGGAGAGAAAATAATCAGGGAGGAAAGCTGAGCTGACAGTGCAGTTTCTTCGCAGTCACCACCACGTGTATTCATAAATATTTTACAAGTGCAACTTTCAGGTTAGTAAATTTAACTGTCACATTAATGCAGCTTGCATGTTTATAAGTTGGGTATTTGCATGTTGGGAATATCCAATATTCTTCAGATGATGACAGTAAAATATTTATATTTTGAAGATTTTTCTCTTGTAGAGTGCTTTATTGATGTAAGACTCTGTGTTATGGTAGCTGTGTTTCTTGTATAATGCTACAATTCATCAGTTACTAATTCCATTGAAAGATACTCACAAGTATATCTCTCTGACATATTCCATACTGTCCAAGAACAGGACAGGATCCCAGAACACTATGGAATCATCTCAGAAAAGCTGCAGACAAGAAAATGTGTGGTTTTTACATCCAATACATTTCATTATAAATCCTAGAGAGCTTATAAAAAGAAAAGGATTAAAATAAATGTTGCAATCAGAAGCAATTACGAGCCAAATGATTGCAGCTGACATTCAGAGAAGTTAGCAAGATCAAGACTACCACCATCAGCATTAAGACTGCTTCTCATAAGTCACTGTTAAAATTAGTGGTCATTTGGAGAGCTTAAATATGTTTCAGCAAATGGTGTGTATCTTCCCACTCACTTGGATAAAATGGAGAGAGGATGACAAATGGTAGGCTGAAGGGAACATTGCAAAATGACATTGCTAGAGGGCAGACTAAAACTGAAAAAAATAGGGTATAGGATCAGGCAAAGGAATGGAGCCAAATGTACCTGGCCTGGATAGGACAAATGCCATAATCACTTTATAGGTTGGGTGTGTTTTGCATTGAATCCTTTCACCTACCTTCTCAACTCTAGTACTACAGTGATAGAAATAAGGAAAATGTCAAGTGCAAAGCCATAAAATGTAAAAAAGGATTTCCTTTTCTAAAAAATCCTGAAATGTGACTTGCTGTCACCCTGTAATGAAACTTCTTTTAATTTTGCACATGAATCTCACTCCTGGCTGGAAAACTAGACCTACTAGCTGACAAGTGAGAGGAGCATTTTGCCAGTGGCGAAGGATGTGCCTTGATTCCATCTGTCTTCCCTACAGCTTCTGCTGATGGCAGAACTGCACAATCCTTGATGAAAACTAAAGCTTCTCATCTCTAACAAAGCAAATCCAATGATAAACATTTGGAAAGAGCACAGTAACCCCTCTAGTGCAGGCGTGCACTACACACGTTTCCTTACTTGCCAAGATGAATTTATCCCCATTGACAAATGCTTTAACAACAACAACAACAAAACAGTCTAACAACAAAGCTACCAGTCATCAGGCTGGTTCCATGACTTCCAGCTCTTGTCAGAGTCTAATCCTGTGGATATGCACCCACCTAATTAATCCTGCAGCAGTGTGAAGGTGGTGCTTGTTAGGTGATACTATACTTACCAGCAAAATGAACTGCATACTGGAAAACTCTTCTTTCTCTCTTTCGCATGTGCACTCCTCAATCCTTTGTAGCTAATTATACCTGAACACACATTGAGTTGGTTCTTGTAGATACCTTTGGCTTTAAGAATAATGCCCTGACAAATGAAAATCCCTCTTCTTTCAACTCTTCTTAAGAAAAGGGATAGAAGCACTCAAGTGCTTGTTATAGTAACTCAGGAAAACTGTTTTAAAGCTGATTGAATCAATTTCCCTTTATCTTGTTACTTCCGACCTGAGCAATTTTAAAAAATCCAGCTGAGTAACTGCAATCCATGACTCTGACATTATAGTCATACATCTCTCTCTTGTTCTTTCCCTTCCAGAAGTTCTGCCGCATACATCCCATGGACCATCCAAGGAAAGTATTAGTCACCTGAGAGGGTACTGCTATGTGGTGGAATGTGAAATTGGACATTTCTTTGTAAGCATTCCCAAACTACTTCCTGACTCTGTGCCGAGTGTATTCATACTTAACTATTTGTCTTCTACATGCAAGAACAAAAGATGTTCAATTTATTTAGTGCCTACTATCTTAAAAGTGCAATAAACTAAAGATGCATGAAGGCAAAAGCCATTCTACTGGTTTTTCTATTTATGTATAGCTATTTTAATTATTCCCTAAGTAGGACTGACAAGTTTAAAACCAGAATGGCCCTAAAACAGATAACATATTCTAATGCACTTAATTGACTTGCAGAATCATAGAATCATTATGGTTGGAAAGGACCTTCAACATCATCAAGTGCTTACACTTCCACTACTTAGATTTCTTAGTCTAAGTATGGATCCATGAGAAAACCCGTGTTACTTACATGAACATGATAATAGGGTATCTGGACTTTACTTTGAAACTACAGCTTACAGAGTATGTCTTCTTCCAAATGTTCCTGATGATGGGAAGAAAGATTGTTTGCACCTATAGTAAGAACAAGGCCCCATGATACCCCCGTTTCTTTATTTTTTTTTCTAAAACCTCTTTGAAAGCCTTTCTGGATTTGATTTATTTTTCATCCCAAGCCCAGATAGATACAGGCAATAAGCAATACGCCCTCTGCTTGCTCCTTTCCAATCTTGTATGCACAGTTATTAATCTTTATAATGTTTTCCAGACAGTTCTTTGTTCCCTAATGACTCCAGGCACACCTTTTGGCATATTAGTAGGCAAAAGCCCTGGTGTTTTTCAGGGCAGATTTCCCACAGTTTAGTTCATGAACCAAGTCCTGAATGTTTATGTAGTCACCGATTCAAATTTGAACCTAGATTTTTAAAACGAGCAAGCAATTGCTGCCCTTGGTGTTACATGGTCTGAGACTCAGATATATTTTGGGCACTTAGGATCCTAAGTTTTGCTGTAAGTAAATGTCTGAAGAAGTCCAAGTCCTTTTTCAAAGTGGGGCTTACCTGTGTCAGTCATTTGGGTGTGTCATGTGGAGTGAATCAACACCAAAATCCTCTTGAAAATGGTACAAAAATTGTACCAAATTTAGGTTACTACAAGCAGAAGGACTCTTGGTGTTCTGATATTCTATGTGTCAGAAAAATTAATAAAAAAAGAGTATGCTTCATGCATTATAGCATCAACCTGCTGGACATGTCATTGCATTATAATCAAAGCTAGATAATGAGATATGTTACTAAAATCACACTTTACAGTGCAGAGATGACCACTGTACAAAGTCAGCAAGTGAAGTGTATGAATTTCCAAAGTTTTTCTTCTTCCTCTGAAGCACAGAATCCTGTTCCGAGAGTGATAAAGAAGACAACCCCATCTGGCTAGTTGAGGTGGTTCAATATGGGATGGATAGTCCTGTTACTTAAGAAGTTTATGGAGTTCATCTAACAAAGAACTGTGTGAGCAACAATTGTCATAGAAACTAATCTCAAAAATCCTGATCAAAATAGTGACCATTCATCTAAAAACTTAAGATACATTAAATAAAAAGCTGATTTGCACAAGATTTTGAAATATAGATGATTTTGAAGCTTAGGCACTTCCATTTAAACGGCAATATAACATGCTGGGTTTTCAGAATTTCAGAAATTCTGAACATCTATCAGTACTGCATGGATCCAGAAAAAGATCTTCTGAATTATGCAATATTTGGTTATAGTGAATTTAAGAAAGAATAACTGTAACTAAGGTAACTAAAATGTTAGCCTTTAAAAATACTTTGAAGTCTTTCTTTCTCTCTCTCTCTCTCTCTCGCTTTCTCTCTGTCTCTATTTTTTTTCTTATAAGCACCTGCCACAAAATAAAGGGAAAATAACACAGATATGTTATTTGCATGTGGGAAATGAACTACATTTAGCTTGGATACACAGAATTTTGAATCTATCAGCAATGACAGTTTACTGCTCTTGAAATTCCATACAAACAGTATCTTAACACATAATGTTTTGTGATTTCCTCCAAGAAAGAAAGATAAAAAGTAAGGACATAACGAGCAGTGATAGAGTCAGCTCTATATTTTGGCATTTGACTGTTGCATTTCATGGGCATAAATGAAGCAGATTTTTAATAAAAACAGTAACATACTTCAACAAAATATTTCCATGTGCCCTGTGTCTGAATTTAAGGTCTGTGCCATGAATTCAGTGTTCTGGAAGACTTTGCCAGGAGTTCACAGATCCACTGTTTACCACTTCTGTTCTCTCTTAAACACTAGAATGCACCATTAGCTGCCCAGGCACACCTTCATTTAGGAACTGATTTATGCAGTGCAAAAAAAATCAGATTTCATTTTTCTTTGCAATCATCATGACGCCAGAAGATAAACATCGACATAAATATGGCATTTTATAAATAAACCTTCTAATGTGTTTTGGGAATGAGTGGTCAGCGCTGGCAGGAGGAGTGGAAGAAACTCAGTAATTTTAAGAATTTAGCTGAAAACATAGAAATTCTTTAATTAACTTAAAAGAGTTAAGTGAAAACTGAAGGCAGATTCTCTCATGTAAAACGAGACTCTCTTTTAAGTCAACTGCACAGAGATAATCATAAGAAAAAAAAAGAAACAAAACCAAAAAAAAGGGTAATTATTAAGATAGCTCAGGATCTTGTGATCTCAAGCTCTTTGCGAGACCTAGTTGGCTTCACCAACAAAGAAGAAAAATGCAACAGTTGAAGATCTCGGATATCTAGGATATTGCTATTTATATGCATACTGTGATGTCTATTTTAGGTACATCTAAATTCTTGCTTAGCCAGTGGAGAAAAAGGCAGTATTATTCCTTAGTCTTATTAATTAGAATTAAAGAATCAATCAGTTAAATTTATTAAAGTCATAACCTTTATAATAACTTTCTTTTAGTATGTTTCATGTGAATGCAACTCGCTAGACAGTATAATAAGCAAATTAGTATTTGTATAGAATTTTATAATTTTCAGTATATTTCAGAGTAACTCCGTCAGCTCTAATCACTATCAACAGTGTGATGGCCTTTCCTGAATGAAGGAAATAGCTACTCCATGTACTTTATTTTAGAATTAGTGACCAGCTTTTACTTCCCTATTCCCATTCCAGAAGAGAGAAAAACTTTTTCTCTGGTATTTTCCAGTTATATCTTATCGTTTAAAGTAATTGAAAATGCTCCATTCCTGTGAAGTGGAACTGTAACACAGTTAGCTGGCCAGGTTAGGCCACACCACACTTCTTCATTTAACACAGGACAGTTTACCAAAGTCAGTATCTGAGCATTGCTGCTAAAAATTAGTTCACAGATCATAGCTCCAGTAATTACTTCTCTCCTTTTTATGGGTTTAGAGAAAAACACTTTATCACTTATCTCAACATATCTTCCAAGAAATGTCAGAAATGTCATCCTGTTCCACTCTCCCACAAGTTTGCCATTCCTTTATAGCACTGAGACCATTCTCTTCGCTCTGTAACCGTGTGAGGACAAGAATCAATCCCCAGGGATTGCCAGGGTTGGGATAACTGGAAGGGGAGGATGGAGAGTTGAAGTTTGTCCAATTTACATTGCAATGTATGCTACAATCCCAGGAAAATATCAAGTCATGAAGGAAGCTTATCTGTAGAAAACATTACCAGACAATTTCTTGAGGCTCAGTCTTCAGATTGTTTTACTAAAAATGCCAAGCCTGCTACTGCTTCAACATTTTTCAGTAGTTGAGTTTATTAAGCCCTACCTATGAAGTGAAGTGCAATACAATTGTTGAAGAAAGCTTCCTTTTACTTGACAGGTTTCAAGTAACATATCTAATTATCATGACATAATCTGACAATTTCATAGGATAATCTTCTGATAAATACTGTGTTAAAGCCAACATGTTAGATGCATTTTCTCATTATGCCAATTGGAATGGAAACAATATTTTCCTTGCCATGGGCACATTAGGACATGGACAGGGAGAAGCTGTAACAAAAACAGGTAGCAATTTTATTTTAATTAAAGATAATAGCTTCAGCTTTAAACATATAAATGGACAGTGATTCCTTCAGGCAGCTGCTATCCACTGGTTTTTGCAACCTTGTTGTTTTAACAAGGCTACCTGAAAATATGATGTTCTGGTTGCTCTGTGTTTGCATTTGTCTATCTAAGTTCCCAAATCTTTTTTTTTTTTCAAGCTTTTCAGTTTTAACATGAGTTGAAATTAGCAAATGATTTACAGACACTTACATTCTTTAAATTTTCATAAAAATACAAACATAAATACATGAAGAGATCCATTAAGTTCTGTAAAAAGATGTGCAACTTCAAAAATTTTAAGACTTAAGAGAATCCATACTGGTGACAGTCAGATCTTTTACATGTTCTAGCCTATTAAGAAACTTTAATCAAAGCTCACAGGCAATCATAACAAAAAAATCTTCTATTTTCACTAGTCCCAGTGGTCATAAAACTACTTGTTTAGCAAGAATGGTGATAAATCCTGTAAAAAACAGACCAAATGCAAATACTTGTACGCCCTCCCATTCTTTTGCAAGATTTACATACAATTTGGAGTTCCTTGGTTCTATTTTTAATAATAACCCTAGGCCAGAAAAGTGACTCAACAGGCAGGACCTGCCAACCCCTTCAGAGAACTTGTATTATTTTACATGTAAACCCAGTAACCGCAATGTTCCCTATACTGAAGCAAATAATTACCTGATCACCTCAGCTTTCCTCTTTGACTCCGAAGTAGTTAAAATCAAATGCCCAGCTTTTATATACTCTTGCATCTATCCTCTTTTCTAGAAAGCCATCCATCCCCATGAGTGGTAAAGGCAGTGTGCTTACCAGTACCACATTCCCACCACTTCCAAACACACAGCAAGAAAAAAAGTCTATGCCAAAAACATACAGTTCCTCTGCTCCTGTAATCCTGCTTTCAGACAAGCCCTTCACTAGTTTTACTTTGCTAGTGTTTTATTAAAGACTGTGACAGTACTCTAGTATTGGTGTATTACCACTTCACAAATCATGCAGTGCATGTAGCTCTTGTGCTTTCTCTGCTAAATAATACATATGCATGTCTGTGAATTGAGACTATTTATATGTGATTCACAAGAGTATGCTTGTTTAATTATGTTATTGTTGGTCAGCAAAATCTATCTGGTAATTTGGGGAAAGCATCGGTATCTCTTTAACTGTACAGGATTTGTATATGCCAACCTTTATATTCAGAACCATGTCCCATCAGAACAGGGATGTGAAAATGAATTCAGATGCCATGCTGTTGATATGATGCAAATAAGCAGTGTTCTGACATATTTCAAAGCCAGTTGGATAACTGCAAGGTGCAGGTGTTTCCAGCAATCCTGGCGTGGTTTATGAATGCGAGGCTATTTAGCCTCAGGCTTTCTGGCCAAACTACACTCCTAAGACTCATGTCAAGAAAAGAAACATACCAGCTTGTAGAATAATTCCTAAATCTCACTATATCAGACAGTGAAGACTTTTTGAAGGAGCTATGGGAACTGCAGGAGAGAAAGGAAAACCTCGAGAGAAGGTAACTGTATACATAGATATGAACTGGTAAGCTTATATCCATGAGATGTTCAAACCCTTTGGATCAATCAATTTTCTACAGTAAATTGGCAATGCTTCAGGACAGAGAACTCTCCTTTTCTGTTGCTTGCTTGCAGTTGACATGAATTTACTGGAAGCACTGACTCATGCTTAATTACTGGTGCCTTCGGTTATTTTTGTTGTTTTATGCTTTTGCAGTAATTGCTGGTTTTAAGACATATATTGTTCTCCGGAATATTTCACTGCAATCTGGCACAATAATTTTTCTGTAAGACACTGAAGCCTGAAGAAAATATCTGTTAGATATCTTGCTTTGACTTTAATCCCACAGCGCACAAATCTATGGATGAGAAGCTTTCTTCATATAACTCACCTAATCAAGTAATGTATTGGCTCCACACCTAAATTCCTGAAAGATAATGAAATGCTACCTATTAGAATGATTGCACTGATCTTTGCATCAATACGGAAAGCAACATTAATTCTATCAGTAACAAAGGCAGGAAAGTGTTAATGATTTAAATCCATGACAAATCTCAGCACAAAACTTCTTTCCATGCAGTGTTTGTTCACCACATGGTGCGTGCCTCAGAAGGTGCTAAATCAGCAGAACGGCTGAATTTGAAGTATCAGGAACATTCATCTGTCTCTGAATTTAGTTATGATGTGTGTAAAGATCCTGAATAGAACCTGATAGTGTAATAGCAATGTGGAATTGCATATTAAACATACCTAACCTGTCATTAAAAACCTCTAATTACAGCCATCAGACAAGTCCGTGTGCTGCTACTTGACATGCTAAATGTATATATCATCTTAATGGGAGAAGATAGTATTTCTGATTATGTCACTTAATGCAAAAGATATGAAAGTTATAGGCCTGAACCTGTTCCCATGGAGGTCAAAGACAATTTTGCCACTGTCTTCAAGTAGAGCAGGATATGATTTTATGATTTTTTTATGACACTAGAGTTTCATTTGCATTAATTAATTTACTTAGCAGATAATGAAATGCTTCAAAAAAACAGCCCTCTGGCTTGTGGGTTTGGCATTGTCTTTAATACTCTCATTAAGAATAATTGCATTGATAAACTTCTAAGCAGAAATAGGTAAGAGGGATCTTATTAGGCAAAATCAAACTTTTTAGATGTTGCTTAGGAAGCCCTGAGACAGCCCTGAGTCTTTTATGTATACAGGATACATCCTAGCTTTATCTTCTTTTAGTCTTTAAGGCAACTAGGTCTATGATATTGAATCTTTAATACTAGTTGTATCAAGTGGGAGCACAAGAACTTAAGTTTTAAGTGTGAGATGACAGGGCAGTCCTGCTCTGTCATTTTATGTGCTCCATACATCACTGTGGCATTTGTTTAACAGGCCGAGCTGACATCTGTTTTTTGGGTCAGTAGTGTCACTGGGAATGGCAAGGAGAGATGGGCAATGAGACTGAGGTGGTTCTTTCAGGTCATGGTTGAAGTCAAGGCTGGGTATCTGGGACACTGCCCTGGTCACTGTTTCTACAGCTTGAAGGCAATAATTCTTCTTTACTTCACCAGGTTTTTGTTTTACCCACATTTACCCCTATTTACCCACATGTTGGGGGCTATAACGTACCCGGATCAATTGAAAACCTGTCAGTCAGAACTCAAAATCACATCAGTCTCTGTATTCAGAGCTTTTTATTAAATTAAGAAGAAAAAAAGCAAGTGAGACAATATTGGCTTAGGGTGTGTTGCCCCCTTTAGCACATTGCTATGATTGTTGTGGACTACTTCTAGCTAGACACACTGTAGTTTACGGACATTATAGTAGAAATACTTGCTGAGAAAAGCTATTTTATTAATTGAGTAGTCTCACTGTAAACCATGTGATATCCCAGAAGACACTTTATAAATAAAGTGTTATTTGCATCAGGAGTTTTTCAAGGTTCTCTATTTTGCAAAGTAATAATTCACAGCTTAAACTAAATCCACTGAGGTGAAGTTTATCTGTCTAGCACTTTAATAAAATGGGAACTAATGTAATTTCTACTGGAGACAACAAATGTTTCTTATTTTTCAGGATATTTTACATATCTATGTATCACTTTAAATAAGGTAATTGATGATATTCTCCTTCTGCAGAAAAAGAGTTTGCAGGGCAATAAATTAAGGTATACATCTGCCTCACTTTGACTTGTCCTATTTATATGAGTCTGAAGAAGATTTTCATCTGTTTCCCAGAAACCATGTTGAATTCAGACAGCATGAATAGCTGTATCATTTGAAATTTTATGATACTTTCCTGATTTGTGGCAATCATGTAAGAGTAGCAAAAAAAAAGCTAAGTGCAGGAAGGCAGCAAGGAAAAACAGTGAGTTAAGCACATTGAGACAGAAAAAAAATATATATATTCATGCTGAAAAGATGCTAATGCCCACGCACATGATAAAGCAATTAGTTCATCTTGTTAGGGAGACTAAGACAACGTAACAGATCTTCATTTTTTAAGCTGATGAAAGAGTTCTTTTAAAGCACATTAAAAACAACACTGTAGCTTCTTTTATCTTTTCTTAGCTCTTAACTTACTATCTTGCTAGCATTTGGTGGAAGACTCAACCAAGAGTGATTTTTAATGCTGTCTCTTTTCTCTGAGAGTTGAAACTTATTTGAGATTTTTTTTTGCTATTGATTTGTTAAAAGACTGACTTTAAGACTTTAGAGTTTACAAACAGTAAACATCTGTCTTTGGAAGGACGAAGAATTTGTGCTTTTACTTCTGGAGAATGCAATAGGATGGTTATTCAAGTTTATTCACCTCAGTGACTCTTCATTGCTCCAAAATATTAATTAGACACCAAAGTCATACGAGAGTAAAGAAAAATGTATGTAACACCCTAAATTATTAACTGGAAGGGACGACAAAAAAGAATCTCCCTGTGTTTT
>JAUBOD010000163.1:3079915-3097452 GCA_032353885.1 Nothura maculosa
GAACAGGCTCATGTTGGGAACGTGAACAGCACCTCAAGCCAAATGGTTCTTAGGGCAACATTTGCATAGCAGTGAGACGGGGACAGGTTTGTAATGTTTTAAACACTACTTTCTTCCTGCTTTCTGGGGGTTTTTACCTTTCCAGCTTCTGCAACAAGTGGCGTAGGTGACCGACCGTATGGATTCCCTCACCCTTGCTTAGCCCTGGTGATTGCCGGACCACTGACCACCTGCTGCACTGGACAAGGAGGGTCCTGCTGGAAAGCCCACTTGGTGCTCCTGGAGTCAAACACTGTGACAATGGGAATACACACCAAGGGATGGCTTAAAGTTGTGCAGGAACTTAGTATCTTTAACACTCAAACAGATGCTCTCCCATGTGGGCAGGGTCAGGACAGGGGGGTCTGGGAACATCCCAGCAGCGGCCGAGCTCGGGGCTGGGAGCATCGCCGGGGAGCAGCAGGGAGCTCTTGCTGTGGAGCTCGAGGGGGAAGTCAGGGCAGCGCCGGGCGCTTTGCGGAGCCGCGCTGGCCTTGCCCAACCTCTCCTCTCCTCTGCTTCCTTGAGCGGCCTGGGGAGACACAAGACGGACATGGGGACCTCTGCTCATGAGTGGGGCTTTGGCGGAGAGAACCCTCTACATCTGGAAGGTGTATAACTATATTCCACCCTTTTCCTGTGTCTCTGCACCTTCCAGGTGATATGTGAATTTTTCAAATTGGTTGAAGGGAGCAGAGACCTCTTGTATCTTTTCTCCTTTAGACAAAGGGAGCCTTTCTGGTATTTTCATGTTCAGGATCTTTCTGGGGGTGCTAGTTAAAGTCGGATGTTACTTGTTCCTCTTGCTTGTTTTTGTGCTGCTTGGGACACACTCCTGAGTTTCAACTTGCCGGTAGTAAGGAGGTTGTGAAGGTTCCTTCCTCATTACTTCTTCCCCAAAGGTGCCTGGTTCTTTCTATAACATAGATCATACCAGTTGCTTTGGTGACCACAACTGATTTTTTTTTTTTAAGTTTTTAATCATATCTTTAGTAATGAGGATTTAGTTGAAACAATTTTTTTTAATTTTTAAAAGGTTTCAACAGCATCATAACCATCTTTATATAAAATCTTTTTCCCCTCTGTCATCTTTGAGACAACTATGACTCTAGAAGGACATATTTTTCTTTCACCTCTGCTGTCATGCTTTGCTGCATTTCAAATAGGAAAATGAAATTTCTGTATTCATATTTAGAGAGTTACTAGGATCTTTTTTCATGCAAATGTGATGAAAACTCTCCAGTCCCTATGGAACATAATAACTAGCTTGTATCTCCCTATTTCCTGCTAAGCAAAACACTTTATGCAAACTCTCCGATTTTGCCTTTGAGCCTTTGTCCACCTCAACATTACTCATTTCTTTTAAAAATCTCTACTTCTCTTGCCCTAAATACCTTATTTTCCTGCCGTGTTCCCGCTACGTTATCAGAGGAACATAATTTTACCTATTTGTTTAGCAGCATCCTAGGAAATAGCACGCAGGAGAAAGCTGCATGAGAGAACCACTCACTGCTTGAGCCAGTTTAATTATGGTTATCTTAATGTAATTATGGTTATCTTTAATTTTGGGGCATTGTAGTGGTTACATGTACCCCTGATCCCCAGAAAACTGTATTCCTTGACCTCCCTGGTGCCTGTTGCTGGGCTTGCTCCTTACATTCCTGTCACACATAGGGTGCACATAGGTGGTTTTTCCTTTTCCTCATCAGCTGGTTCAATTTCAAATCTTTGCTGTTGTTGAAAACTTTACTCTTCTCTGTTTAAAGTATTATTTTCACATTTCCATGGGCATAATGCATGCGGATTTGTGCAGAAGAATCCATCTTCACAAAATAAGCCAGGGTGATTATTGTAGGCATCTTCTAAGCAGACATGTATTTACAGCTTTGGTAATACATATATATGCATTTCAATAGTAACAGAGTAAGAATAGAAACAATGAGGTGAAAAAATGCACCGAGGCCTTCCTGGTAAGAAATAACCTCCAGTGATTTGAAACATAGTTCAATTGTCTCTGCCATAAATTTGAGAATAAGTGTCATATGTGGGTGATAAAAATGGCATAGGCTATTTTTTATCTGCTCATTACTCACTTAGTTTGTCTTTTTCAATTAACGTGGAGTCTATCTTTCTCATCTGACTGCGTTTACGTTTCTTTCCCAATCATATGTCAACAAACCACAATAGATGCAGCATAATGTGGCATACAGTGTAAATCTTTAGGTTAATCCTTAACATTTTTATGGTGGTTCATTTGGAAGCACTTTGTAACTTGAGCATGATTTGTGCTAGGGTGCTCTTTTCATCATAGACTTAATATGCTACAGCTTGATCTTTTCTCGTTTCTTTAATTTAGGGAGAGGATGCCCAACTCCCCAGTCAATGAGGTTATAATATAGTCCTTGATGACAATTATAATAATAATATTTTACTCTTTAAAAGGCATGTGCTATTTGCTTCACTTGAAGTAAACACACATTGTGTTAATTTAAGTGTATTTCTGCCTTATACATCACTGGCAAACTGTTGGTGGTCATTTTTTTTCCGTGCATTTACATTGATTGTGATAACGTGGCCTGGCAGCCACGGAGCTCATGGAGGCTGGTGGTGCCTCTAAAGGCCGTTCCTTCCATGGCTCTGCACTGAAATGAATGTTCACCTATTTATTACACTTGATTGGTGTGATATTTTTTGACATTTTACATTATCAATTGCTCGTTTTACATTATGTCTTCTATTTCTGGGGAAAAAATGTATTTTTAATGTTTAGCAAACGCTGGCTGGGTGGAGACTTATGAATGTAGTTAGTAAGGAAGGGGAAGTTTAAAAATACAACCTGCAGATATTTTTTGGCTTGAAAGACATGGGATTTATGTGTGGAAGGGCAGGCAATTGCTGACATTGCTTCATAATTTGTGTTCAGGCTTGTTCCATATGATGAATTGGAGAAAAAGTTTGAAATTCAATTAATGAGTTGCTTTCTAATGCCAGCCCATGGAGCACTGAAAGATGGGTGGTGGTGTGTTGGCTGTTGGTCCCCTTTGCATATGGCATCTGGACAACCAGGCCTAGCTTCCAACGGGCTTCCAAAATTCCCTGGCCTGCCTTGGGAAACTGCCTGGCTCTGTTGGCTCTGCCCCTTCCAAGGAGGAGAGAGCTGGGAACACGCGGGTGGCTTTGGGCCTGCTGGGACAACCTGGCGCTCCCTCCACGTGCAGCTGGCAGAGCAACTCCAGGGCCCGAGGGACGTGGGTCAGGCCACGTGGTGGCCTCTGCCCTGTGCCTGCAGACACAGGGCCTCTCTTGTGGCCAAGTTACAATTTATCTCCATCATTTGAGTGTGTGAACTCATCAGGTGATGAGGAAGTGACTAATATTTTGATAAGGTGAAAGACAACATGACCTTGTGATCGGATAAGAGGAAATGGCCTGTAGTTGTGCCAGGGGAGGTTCTGGTTTGACATAAGGAAGAATTTCTACATGGAAAGAGTGGCAAAGCCTTGGAACAGGCTGCCCAGGGAAGCGGTTGGAGGCCTCGTCCCTGGCAGCGTTCAGGAAGGGTGGAGACGAGGCCCTTGGGAACGTGGTTTAGCAGACATGCTGGGGATGGGTTTACAATTGGACTTAATGATCCTGAAGGTCTTTTCCAACCATAATGATTCCCTGATTTGGGTTACCCTCAGGAAGAGGGGAGAAGGAGGAGGAGGCCACGTAGCCTGCGAGTGCCGCTGCGAAGTGCATTTGGGCCCCCCGACCCAAAGCTTAGGTAGTTCAGCCCCGTGTGTGTTTATTAAACTCCACTGGAGATTGACACACGAAGCAATATGAACAAGGACAGAAATTTGTTATGATTAATATAGCACTCCTGAGTGCAGTAGGTGTTTTAGGCTCAAGGTTTGCAGTGGTTCTGCCTAGTGTCAGTCCCTATTGGAGAGGATGGCCCCAAGGACTTAACACAGTGGAGAACTTGCAGTGTTGTCTGCTGTGATCACTGAAATAAGGAGAAGCACAGAATGTTTTAACAAACAATGAAAATCAAAAACTATCTGAATTTTCTTTTCCTTATAAAAGGAATGTTGATGGAATTGAAATGAAAAAGGCCTTTCAGCTTCTGACTGTGGTAGGAAATGGCAGTTAGACTTGGCACTGTATGAGCCATTTGATGCATTTCAATAGAAGCAGACTGAGCTATATTTAGTGCAACTTCTCTTTTTCTATCAGTTTGTGACCCATATTGACAGAGCAATTTGTGAATGGATCCTATCAATTGAATCTTTCAGTTCTACATCTCCCGTTCATTTCTGGAGGCAAACAATTTCTCTGGGTCCTGCTTCAAATTTAATATTGGGAGCTTTAGGAAGCAGAGCAACAAACACTGGCATTCAAGCTATCAGGCTGGCTCAGCACAAGCCTTAGAAAGTTAGGGGACATTGAAGAGCCTTTCAAAGCTTATTTCTCCTTGAAATTGCAGTGCTTTCACTAGAAGGAATCAGCTGAAGCTGAGTGATGATAATATGTTCTTTGCAGTGCAGGATACCCAACAGCTGCTGGGTTTGCTGGTTACGAACCAAGTGTGTGAAAATACAGCGCTTGTTTGTGTTGCTGGTGGGGAGTGCTCTGCTCCAAGAGGCTTTCTGTCTGGAAGCAGCTTTCTTAGTGTCATAAATGGACCAAATGCTGGTGAAACATGAAGGAAACATTTACATTTGAGAGCTTATGGCTGCTAGCTCTCATCTCCGTTTTCTTTATAGTGTTAAAGTTGCAGAGGAGAGGAGAAACTTTTGGATCGTCTCGGAGAAGAAGGAGTGAATTAGCGACTAGTAGAAATGGGGGTGTTTGGTTTGTTCTCTCTGACGTTCACTGCAGGAGCCTTGTGTGTGTCGTGCTGAGGTCCTGGGTTCTCTCCTTCAGTCACGTCACCATGAGGAGTGTCCTGGAAGTGAAATGGATGAATGTTCCCTTGAGCTTAGCCAGGGACGAAGTGCTCTCTAGTAACAGCGACTGTTTCTTCCATTTGCTTCAACAGTGTGGCAAGACTAGTGAAGGTGGTGAAATGTAGTGAAGGGATGAGCACAGTGTAGATAACTCTCCTGCTTCTTGTCCAAGGAGCTTATAAGCTGCTTGTCTTGTGGACATTTGGCACATCCTGGCTGATTCTACAGGACTAGAAGAGAGCAAAACATGCCCCATTCTGTAAAACTGAGCAGTTAAAGCTGGAGAACATGCTGTTTTCAAGAGTATTGAGTCGTCAGTATCCTCTTCAAGTTGAAGTGGGCAGCAGCCTTGTTCTAGTGTTCAGGGACTCTGATAAATCAAGCTAGCTGCTTTCTCTGTCCACATGCAAGTGCCTGTAATGCATATTGAATACAGCATGTGTCGTTTGCTGCTACTTTCACTCAAAGAAATTATTTTTCAAGATGGTAGGAGGGTGAAGAGATCCCTGGGATGTCTTCACTGTCCTTGCTGATGCTGAGAAACAAGAGATGCATCAGGAGCTTGTGTGCTCTGGCTGATTATTTTTCTTCCTCTATTTCTCCTTTTCCTTACCCATTCCCTCACCTTCAGCACTGAAAACAGAGCATCTGTTCCATTCCTGTGTGCTTGAAAACTATTATATAGAATTTCTGCTTTTCAAGTCCAAGTTTTCCCAGAAAAGAAGAGATTCTACCAAAGTCCTCACCTTTTCCTATCTGCAGTGTGTTGGAATCTGAAATTCCAACAGTTTCTGCAGTAAGCTGGAAAAGGTCACTTTGCTTATGCTAAGCCACATGGTTTCCACTTCTTCACGTTTTGATGAGTTGGGTTATGTAGTGACTTGTGTTTGAAGGCGGCTTTGGCAGTTGGTCAGAGCTGAGATGACCGACTTCTCAGCTGGGGTTTGGGCTCTTCCAAGGAGTAGCGAAGGCCACTGAATCCAAGTGAAGACCTCTGAGGCAAAGACCTGTGATTAGTTACTGCCTGAAGGATCCAGTTATTTATAAATGTGACCAATGATACCAAGCCTTGTACTAAGTAGCACAATGAAATTAGTATCTATTTATTTTTTGGAAATACTTATGTAAAATCATGAAGGAACAAATTTCATCAGTCCAGATCCCTTCCAGAGTGAGAGGTCATTCAGTACTGGAAAATCCTCTTGGTCTGATGGAGAGAAACTGTTGGCAATGTTGTTTTTGATTTTAACAGCAAGAGTATCAGATCCTCTGACCTCCGGGAGGTTTTGTGGGTAACTCCATGGGTTGTCATACGCCCCTTTGCTCAGAAATGGTAATTCTTGGAATCTGTGAAGATGTATGGATTTTCTGTGCGTTAGCACAAAAGGTTTCCAGGGATGCTTGGTTTCCAGCATAGAGGCCGCTGGGAGAGTCTGGAGGATTCATTAATACCCAGCTTAAGTGCCTTTCCTTCTGTGCTTGGACGGAAGGAATGCCGTAGACCTGCAGCTCTCGCTGTCTTCAGCAACATGGAATGGGAAAAGTTTTCTTTTACTCTTGTCTTGTGGGCAAAGGGAACTATATCCTGGCTCAGAACACAATTTAATTTATATATTTTTACAGCCTGAAATATCTTATTCGTAAAATATAACCCAGGGAATTACAGCCTTAGTCAGAACAACTGTGGTAAACATTCGGCTTAATGTTGGTTTAAAATGTAAATTTTCATATGTGAACTTTTGAGTACATCACTGGCTGTTTTGTGCTTTGACAGTGAAAATGGAGCTACTTGTATAATGTAACAAGTTACAGAATTAAGTGTGTGCCATCCACACTGTAACTTGGCACAGTCCATGCTCATTTGGCAAATGGGCTTGTGTGACTGTGTGTTTAACTTGTCCAATCCACAGCTACTGCCAATATATCTAGAATATTTAAATTGACAACCAAGACTTAAAAAAAAAAATATTCCTACTTTTCTGAATTTCAGGCTACTCATGTATTTATTGGTAAGAAATTTTTATAGTTGACTGCCAGTTAGTTTTGTTAACCAAGAAAACATGCTATTGGTGCGGTTACATGCTCTAAAGCTCAGTGCACTGTTTGACTTCAGCGATGGATATTTACTGTATTAGAGAGAACTGCAGTAGCAGCTACCGAATGCTTTGATTCTGCAGGACTGTGTAAACCCAACTTCTGTCTGAGAATGTAAATTAAAAACTGTGTTCTAACTTGCATTGCAATTCTGCAAGTGCCGCTGTGTTTAACTCCGAGTCGTGTTTGATCCCGACTGCTTGAGGTGATTCTTGTGGTGGCTTCCTAATCGTATTCAGTATTAGAGCCTTGTTTAAGGACTATAATTTTAGTAGTTCAGAGGCAATGCAAGAGCATTGGCAAATAATAAAACCAATAATGACCTGTGCTATGTAGTAGTAGCTGTGTAAGCATTACTGCTACAACAGGGAATTACTCAGCCATTTTTGTAACTTCTGAAATGACACTGCATTAATACATACGTAAAGGCTCTTTACATGTTTTAGCACTGTGCCTTACTTTAGGTGATGGAAAGTAATTGTTATAGTACTGCAATTTATTAGGACTTATTTGGCATAATTAAATGAGCAAGAATCAAATGTCAACATAGCATTTGCTGTGCTAAGCATAACTAGACCAGAGAACTAATGCATCCCATTTAGAATCTGAAACATCGGCTGCATCGTGGGTAGGCCTGAAAACAATTTTATTAGTTTCTCCGTAGTAGTGTTGGGGCAAACTCATTACAGCAGTGCTTACCTCTATAACGTTATTGTTTGATCTGTGCATCATCTTCTCTATTTTTAATTTAATTTATTTTTTCCTGATTTAGATGTTGACACATTTATTTCCCAAACCTTAAAAGGAGAAAATCTATCCAAGAAAGCAAAGGAAAGAAAGGATGTTCTTCTTAAGAAGTTAAAAGATGTTAAGGCAAGGTAAGTGAGATTTTATGGCTTCGATATATTATCAAGTAATTTGCTACTCCTCTGATAACTTAGTTTTTACAGTGTTTTAACAATATTACCAATCTATTTAGGTTCCAATGTTGTCAAATAAACTTTATCCCTTTAAGAATTTATATCTCTGTTGAAGCTGCCTGAATTCAGTAGGAAATGGGACCATAAAGATTCATCCCAATTAAATTGCTTTAATGATCTCAACCCTGATGGCAAGCTTGTTGGTTAGAACTTGCCCTCACATCTGATGTGTTAAAAATAATTAAACTACAAAAATATAATGAATAGAGTGTATGAGTGCTCTTCCTGCTGCTATCCTCAGTTGATACAAGCCAGTGTAATTCAATGATGACTTTACAGTCTATCAGGTCACTTTGGTCTGTAATAAAAAGAATTTAAATATACATTAAAAACCATTTTAGATAATAAGCTTTTTTTAGTAGTAGTATGAGAATAGGCCAAAGTTGTCAATTCAGTTTTATGTATGATTGGAGACTGTTTTATTGTGATTTTAATCTCAGTCCAACAGTTCAGCTGCAGAGATCTAGAGGTAATTCTGTATGTGATTCAAATTTTTCTTTGCGAAATTTAGTCTTACGACTCCGAACTGGGATGTAATCTAGCACTTAGCGTTCTTTTCCATCAGTGTTTCCAGAGGTTTCCAAGTTTTTCTGTCGATTCTCCTGTTGGATACTTCCTAACCTTTGGCTTGATGACATGATCCTGCCTCTTTGACAACTCCTTTACAAATGTAAAGACAACATGGTCATCCAGTGAGGACCTCATTCTTACCATGCTAACCCAAGGAAGCTGTGGCTTCTGTCTCAAAATCTTAAAGTGAACATTTCTGAGCCTTTGACTCATCTTGTGAGTGTTTATGGAGCCATTCTCCCAGTTTTTCAAGGGAACAGAGCTCCTTTTCCTCATTCCTCCTGCTTCCGTTTTGGGTTATGGAGCTAGCAGGGAGTCTCACAGATACAGCGTTCCAGGCTTGTTGCCTTCATCCAGGTTTATGGCTTGGTTGTCTTCCTCCTCCACCCCTTGCCCAAAAGATGAAGCCCTAGGTGGGGAGAACCTGCAGGTTGTGAACCCGATACACACCGAGTCCTTTGCTAGTGGTATATATGACCCAATGATTTCAGCTTCTATTTTAATTTCTAAGTCTATCTGATCCCCAGTGGTGTTAGTCACTGTCAGCAGTGACTCGGCTTTGCAGGCTGCCTGCGATGCGAGCGCACTGCAGTCTCTCTGATTTTTCACACCCGCCATGATGATGTGTCCATACACTCCAGGCCATGGTATCTTACATGCCCTGGCCATGGTACCTTACATGCAGCGTATTTTAGATAAAAGGCTAGATCTAAGCGTGTATTTTTCAGTTTCTCATTCAGACTCTTCCTTTCTCTCCTGCCTGTCACTTGGGAGCGCGTCCTTGCTGACCAGCTCAATGCCGCGCTACCGCTGCTCTTTGCAGCTGCGTTTTGTGTGCTGGGCAATTCCAGTGACATCCCCTTCTTTTTGCACACTCTTTATGGTCAGTTCATCTACCTGAGATGCTGTTTTGCATGACTCCATCCTGGTTATTTATTGCTATACATTCAATTGTATCTTAGGATGGTTTTCTTTCTAAAATACCAAAGATTCGGTGCTGGAGAATTAGTATCTTACTCTTTTTTTGAGTTACATATTTATTTCTAGGCATTAAATACGTTGAGAACTTCTTACTCTACCCTTATGTTTATGCAAGCATTTAGTTAATTTTTAATACTTTTTTCTTCAGATGGGACAAAACGCTACAGCCAGACCTAGGCTTTGTGATTATTTTTTTTCCTACTGATAGACCATGTTATTTTTAAGATTTGTCTAGTGGCTTTTATTTATACACAAAAGTTAAAAGAAAATGCTAGCATTTAGAAAGCTAACTAAAATCAAAGAGGCTTTTGTAGGCTTATGTCGCAGGATGTCTGAGAACAGGCTGCCGTGTCGGAGCTTTCACTGGAGCCTTCTTTAAAAATAACTCTTCTGGGATTTTCTCAAAGGCAAAAGGAAAGCTAATAAATATTTTGGTCAAGGCTGAATGGCTTACCAAATATCAAGTGCAGAAATTTGCAGCATTAAGTTTCCGATTACAAAACTTGCAGAAAACTTGTAATTTATGTTGTATTCTAGTTCTGGAGATTTGCAAATCTACAGTGCTTTATGTTGTTTCTTTTTCTTTCTACAGCTATCCTCAAGAATTCCAGGATAAAGGTAAATCCTGCACGTGTGTTTTATTCCCCCATCCCTCCTGCTCTGGTAAATCTTTGCCCGCTGACACATTCTCAGGGGGATATAGAGGCTTGGGATGGTCCCCGCAGCCATGGGGACCCGAAGGATGAGGATGTTGGCTCCCCCTGCTGAGCCCAAAGGGAAAAAGCTTCCCAGGTCCCAACTTGGTGCTAAAACTTGCTCCCGCTGCCTTCATTAAGCACAGCTGAGAACACTTCCTGACGCAAAGAACAGTATCGAAATACAGCTCAGGATCTCATATAAATGGAGCTGTAATGCGTGATGTAGTTAAGAATAAATAGATAACATGGTATCGTGTCCTAGCAGGTGAGGCAGCTTTCTGGGAGGAAGTGTCCGCAGAGCAGTCTGCTTGACCTCTTGGCGGGATAATTTATTTCAGCCTTTTCTTCTGAGCAGTGGCTGCCAAACCCTTCCCTTGCAGCGTGGTGTTTCTTAACCTCTCAATGGGCTCAGCCGCGGCAGCGTGAGACGCCGGCTGCCGATGCGCGCCGAGCGCGTGCGTTCCTGTAGCGGAGTCGGAGGCCGGAGCTGAAGAGGAGAGGGCCTGGGGTGCCCGTACGGAGAGCCCTGGCATGGGTTATCCACGTGGGTTATCCATGCGGGTTATCCCCCCTGCCAAGCTGCCAGGCTGCAGGCCTGGTGCGGAGCGGCCTGCGCGCTGCCCCGGCCTCCTGCACTGCGACTGGGCCTGGAAGGGCTCTCCTTTCCAGGACGCTAATTCCCGAGGTCACGACCCGTGGCCTGCGGATGCTGCTCGGAGGGTCACAGCGTGAGGTCACGGCAGCCTGTGCAAAGCCCGGCTTTTAGCCCGGCTTACTGAGCCCCAGGCTGGCTCTTTCTGGACAGGGAGGGTCAGATGTACAGGCTCCATCTGCGCCTCCTCATAGTGTTGAGCTACCCCAAGGAAATCACATAGCAAAACAAAGCTGTAACAAGGTGCAAAAAGACATTAGACTGAGTAACAGGCCCACTGAAAGTTTAACTTAAAACTTCTTAAAGAGTGCCAGGTTTTTATAAACTCAAACTATGCAACTGTAATAACAGTTACCACATAAAATAGTAGCAATAATTTTAATGCATCTTGCCCTTACTGAAGGTAAGGTGTAGTTTCACTCTGCTGCTAGGCAGAAGAGGGAGGAAAAAGCTAAATGTTGTTTTTTTCAGAAAACAACCTAAAATTAGGTGGTATGGTTGTTTCATTGGATGTCTGAATTTCTAGAGTCTGTTTTATGCTTCTGCAGGTTTCATGCCTGTACCTAAAGGATTTTTGAACCTGTGAGACTATAATAAATGTGAGAATTGTTTACAAAGAGTGGAATTTTTAGGTACTGCTATTTTTCTGAAGTACAAGAAAATTCTATTTATTGTACTTTCTTCTTTGATTCAATTTTATTAGTAATTGAACAAATTATTAATAAAGATGAGATTATTTCTAGTAACATCTTTAATTTATTTGAAATAGTTTGTTATTATACAACTCAGTCTGCTTTCAGTAGAAAATGTATTCAGCTTTATTCTCCTTATTAGAGTATATTTGCTCCTTAAGAAGGATAGATTGATTTTGATTATTTTAATTCTCGCGATGCATCTCTTGGGCTCAGATGCTAGAACTATGTACAGATGGTGGAGCTTGAGAAAAGTGACATTTCAGTATTTGTCAGTAAAACAAGAAGACTCCAAAGTAATACCACTGTTTTCTCCAAGCTAGCTTAAACTTCTGTAAATACATGTACATTTACATGCATGAATACAGAAAAAAATCATTAAAAACTGCAGCCTGCACTTACTTAATGACTGTTCAAGGGAATGTAGTTCACTGGTATATGTTGTCAGTACAACCTCCAGGGTTCAGAATGTGACCTACCCTCTTTCCAAAGGCATCTAGAAGAATCTTTTGGAGACTGAAAGAAGTTGACCAACACTGTCAAAATTCCAAATTTCCAGTCTAACAGAGTGGAACTTGATTCCAGTCTCTCAAGCAGCAGCTCTCGTAGCTTGTGGGTTATTTTACAAGTATGCTTTTTGGGTATCATCTTGTCACTCCGCTGCCTTTCATCACTGCTTGTTCTTGAAGTTCCTCTGGCTTTGCATGTAGTGACTAGTTGCTTTGACCAAGGGATTGTATGTGAGCTCCCAATGTATGGGCTTTTGCCACAAGCACACAAGCACAAGGGTCTTATCTTCCATAAAACATTTGGCAAGCAGTTAAAATAATGAGGAGTATGTGTACAAAGTGTAGCAAGGTGCCTTGCAAAATCATCCATGTACACATCTCAAGTTTTAAGAATTGCACAAATGCTTCTTTGCAACTAAACTGGTGCCCTTGGGACCTTTCCTCCGTCTTCTTAAAAATCAGTCCTATGTTCTTGTCTGTTAGGTCACTGCACATGCTGGTAAAGGCATCTTTGCGAGTGAACCTGCACAGTGAAAGAAAGTGGATTATTTTTTGGAGAGAATGCACTGAAAATTCAAGACCCTACATTTACAGTTCACAAAACGTTATTTAATTCTTGGGTGTGATGCGTTATCTGGTTTTATACTGATTTTTGCAGTTAAACATAATGTTAATTTCTGAACAAAGGAAGTCCCAGTGGTCCCATGAGCAGAAATATATAATTACGTTAGTAGGCAAAACACTAATCTTCCCACAAATTTTACTTCCATTCTTAAATGAAGGAACTCAGTAAAAACCTATTTTCCTCTTGGATGTTGGATTTTTTTACTTATTAGTATCTTACTTGTCATCTAAGTAAAAACACAAAGCCTGTTAGAGTCTCCTGCAAGGTGACCTGTTCTAGCTAGCGAGTTGGGAAGAACTTGAAAATAATTTTCATACAAATAGGACTAATTTTTTAAAAAACTAATATTCAGTGAAAGATAGAAAAGTCTGGTCTTCATCAAAGATTCTGAGTTAAAACAGTTTTTGGCATTTCTCTGTTCTAAGATTAATTGAATCAATACTATGGCTGCCAAAATGTTTAGTTAAAAGAACCTTGTTTTCAATTTATGCTAAAAATAGTGCTAAAGTTGGCAGAAGCACTTTAAGTCCTAGAAACTGCATTTGTGTTTGACGTCCACTTGCCATCTGTTCTTTGCATTTATTCTAGCAATATATATATTTATTTATGCACTTTTCATAAAGAATTTTGGCTTTTTGCTGAAAATGAGACACCAAAAGCACTCGCCAAATCCAGTCACATAGTATGGGTATTTGTAGAACAAGTTGTCTGTAAAGCGCTTGGTGCAGCTCGTATCTGACATTGGTAGTATATATGCAGAAAACGTTTAATTTGGCATTTAGGCTGAATGATGACTTCTGAGGCTGATAAAAGCTGATGAAGATCCATTTAATTTTCATTTTGCTTTGGCACAGTAGAAGGTAAACCTGTATCCCTGGAGCATCAGTGCTGTTCTTCGCCTGATTACCAGGAGCACCTCTAGGAAACCTGTCAATGCTTCAGATGCCTCTGTGGCTCCTGATGGAAAAATGAGTGTCTGGGGCTAGAGACACCTGCTTCCTGGATATAGTCAAGCTGATAGAGTAGCCCTATAAGTAAAGACGCTGTATTTTCTCTTTTGTTTGGGTGCTGGAACCAAAAAGGACTGTTTTCAAGGGAGTGTTACTTCCTTTTTTTGTCTCTACACTGTTTTCTAGGAAATGGCAGCAGGGATGTGGGAGTCTTTTTGGACTTGAGGAGGGCCGCACTAGCATCTGACCATAGCAACATGTGGATATGAGTAGTGT
Organism: Nothura maculosa; assembly: GCA_032353885.1. NCBI lineage: Eukaryota > Metazoa > Chordata > Aves > Tinamiformes > Tinamidae > Nothura > Nothura maculosa. The sequence continues at coordinate 3,093,916 of JAUBOD010000163.1, forward strand.
ATTTTAACACAGATGAAATTTCTGAATCAAGAACATGAATGCATTAGGTGTAGTATAACATACATGGCAAAGGTGCTGCTGTGTTGTTACCCAATCCTCTGAGGATCATTACATCCCTTTCTGGAGGGACCATCACAGGAAGGAGGAATGTGCCCGATGCTTTTTATCCTGGCGGGCCGGAACATTCCCTGTAGGCAAGTCGCTGTGTTGTCCCTTTCAGCCTCCCAGAAATGTCACCTGTGAAGTGTCCATGGCAGCAGGCCACGGTCTGATCCTGATGTGCCCCATCAGAGCAAGAGGCAGTGTAATCGTGTACCCACCAAGGGCACCTTGTGTTGCTTCCCTGTGCTCGAAGGATGTTTACCTGCAAACCTAGTGCTATCTCAGTAGCATTTGGAAAATAGGTGCTTGTTTTATAAAGGTCAAGTAGCAATTTAAAGGTTTAAGCAATTTGTAAAGTTTTTATTTTTTATTTATTTATTTTTTTTTTAGCAATTTAAAGCAATTGTGTTAATGTGGGTATCTAGAAGAGTCTTCCAGAAAGAGTGTGTTAGAGCTATTTGCACGGCAAAGCATATTTTGAGAAAGTGGTCAGGAAAATGTTCCTTCTTGAAGGGTGACTGGTAGACTGGTTCAGTAGCAACTTTCTGAAAATCATGTGCCACCAAGAGGCTAAAGCACATGTGTGAGCTTGAAAGCTACTTTATCCAGGTATTTTTGTGAAAAAATATGTGGAGAGAACTTTGCATTTGTTTACTTGCTGAGTTCATATAGTCCTTGCAACAGCAGTGACTTGTCTGGAGGTGACTTAGCGTGACTTAGTTACATCCAGTGACTTGGGACTTTCTGAAATGGCAACATGCAGGATGTTAGAGAGCTGACTTGAGCAATTCCCTCTCCCTAGACTTATTAAAAGTACAGTAAAAGATCCCATTTCGGGACCTATAAACAAGTCGTGTGGATAGCCATGAGTCTATTTCAGAGATATTAGCTGAAACATCTTGTCTGCTGTCTACTAGGTTTAGTACCTGAAGCACTGTCTTTAGTGTTTAGGAGCTCATTACTATAATTAAATAACAATTATATTTTACATTTAAAATATACTTCTTAATATAAGAACTATAAATATATATATAATATATATATTTCTGGAAGAAAAAAAATGGTTTGACTTTTTTACTGGGTCCCTATAAAGTAATGTGGTCCTTGTTACTATGTTCAGATTATACCAGTAAAACCTCTTGAAAATCTCCAGAATATAGTACATGGGATTAAGTGTAGCCCTTGCTGCAATGAAGAGAGTTTGTGTTTAATGCTCCGGTTCTCATGTGGTATGCTTATCACTGGTATGCATTATTCTCTATATAAAATAAATAAGGTAGCATTTAATGAGGAAAGACATTGTTTATGTTTTATCGTGGATAAGATAAAATACCGATTCTGCTATCAAGCCTGTAAGCAGACAGTTTAAGTTCAGAAATTGGAGGGTATAATAGTGTATGTAGGTGCTTTTGCATCGTTGTAACTGTTAACCATCTATCGTTAATTAAACTTTTTTTTTCAAGATCCTGATAAATCATATGGTATTCTGGGGAAACAAGAAACAGTATTAATGAGCACCAACTCCTTAATTATCCTCATGACTACATAACAGGGACACATTCATGTCATTTCTTTGTGCAATAACTTTTGCAAAGAAGTATTTTTAAACTGATCATTAATTTTATGACCACAGAAATGAGATGCAAAATTTATGCTGTTGTCATTGGCACAGGTTCAAGGCGCTACTGACATTATGTGTGATTGTAATGGAATGGCTGCCAACTAATGAGTCTATAGACATTTTGCTTGAGCATGCTTTGCTTTTAGATGTCTGATTAGGCAGTAATGCTTTCAATTATGCCTGCAAATTGTATTGGATGCATTTACCTGATGCTCATTGTTGCTTTGTAGTTCAGTTTTCGATTACATAAGTGCAAGCTGAATGCTTTGCTTGAATTTATTGATGCTTTTGGGGTGTATTTTTAGGTACTTGGCACCTGAAGAGCAAAGTGACTTGCACTGCTCAACAGTGACTCCCCTGATTGCTTAAGGAGTGACACCGAGAGCTGCAGCTCCAGTTCTTTCTAGTCTTCCTCAGGAGATGGAATATTAGCTGCAGTGCAACACCCTGACAGAGCAGAACAGGAGAATATGAAGTGGAAAAGGGAGACAGGAATAGTTTGTCTGGGAATGCAAGAGACCACACAGAATTAACAGGGAGTCTCTGTATAAATTGCTAGGGATAATATCTGTATATATTAAAAGCATACACTCCTAAGAGTGTTCTTAAACCCTGCCAAAATCAGGAGGCAAGAAATCGATACTGTTCTCTAGTCATTTTTTGTGGTGCGACTCCATGAAAATGTAAAATGTTGCCTGTTAAAGCACCAGAGCACTTCTACTCAGCCATCCTACATACCAATTAAATGAGTTAGGGTTTGCCTTTCAGTATATAATATGCATTTTAAAATATTCGTTTTAGTATAAAGTTGCAAAAAAATCTTTTCCTGTGTGACTGTGAGTACATTTGTTAATAGCTGATAGAAGGGCAGTTTTGACTGACACCCCTGGTACTTAAGGGGTTTGATGCTTATACATGTACACGTAGGTTATGCGTTCTAGTACTGGGAAAGGTTTGGGACAGGGAAAATGGAAGAACTCTTGATGTCATATAAGCTGTGAATATCACGTCTGCTCTTTGTATATAGAGTCTGTCATCTAATAAAGATATAAACATATATATAGAAAGAGAGAGAGAAGCAACTGGTCTTTGGCACCTGAGTGTGAAAGATGATCGTGCTGGTTGTAAATATGGCGTAATGGTTTCTGCTCATGTGCTGTCTGCTCTGTGGTTTTCTCTGGAGGGACAGGAGAATCCTTCTGGAGAGGGATAATTTACTTTTGGTTTGACAGGTGTGATGAAATGCAAATATTTTGAATCAGATTAACAGGATGGCTGGAGTGCTCCTGGAGGCATCCTTATGGTCGCATCAGGAATGGACTGGAGTCAGTGTCATCTTCTGAGCAGTTGTTATGTGGGGCTGGAGCTTGGGAGGAAGCTTTCACAAGAAAAACACAGTATGTTAAGGAAAGGAAAATCCAATTGGATATTCCACAATCTTGGAATGTAAAAGAATTCCAGCAAGGCAGAAATTGGGCTTTACTTTTTTGTCTGCAGAGGAAACATGCTTCTCTTTGCTAAGAACTGATGCTTTTGGGCAGACACCAATTTTTCCATGAATTTATGTGATTAAATAGGAAGCAAAGTAGCAAAACTCTGAACTTTGGCTAGACAGCCCTACTGTTGAATGTGGTTCACATGTGTGTGGTACAGAATATCCTCACCATGTATGTGGTTTGTCTGCGATTCTGAGAAATGAGTTACCCCATACAGTGCTTGAAAATGGAATACCTGAAAGGAGAAGCTTATCCAGAGGCCTCTGAATAGTTTGATAGCTTTCTGCATGTAAATATATTGAAATAAAATGCCTCAGC
>JAUBOD010000163.1:3115358-3126741 GCA_032353885.1 Nothura maculosa
AGCAATGACATTTGAAAAAGTGTTTTTTATGTGCTTTATTTGCAATACCAATTTATATATAGGTGGAAAATCCTGTCCTTTGAATTCATAAAAAGTTGTTTATATGTATTTGTTTGCTTGCTTTTGTGATGGCACTTGTGGTACTTGTGATGGTTCATCACATCAACTTGTCAAAGTTCCTGATGTACGCAAAGGGCTGGAGTGATGAAAGCTCAGTTAAGTCCTTAAGCTAAAAATACTTTCTATTTACAGTAGATATTTTGTTTTTTTGAGCAAGGGTGAGAATTGAAGTGGTGCATGTTCAAATTGAGAGAATATTTTGCTTTGATATATGTGCTTAACTGTGCCATTTTCAATGAACTATTTGTATGCATTAGCTGACAGCACACCTGATTTTGTATTTATAAAGGGAGGGGAAGATGATTACAATTAGAAAAAAATGTGCATGGCAAGTCACCTTGGAAAATCATTTAATGAGGATGATCAGAGTTATTGTACTTTTTTTTTGTGATTTTTTTCCGTGGTATTTCTTTTCCAACTTGATGTTTGCCCATGGCTACTAGAGAACAAAGCATGCAGTTTTCTTTGAAATACAGTATGTGTGAAATCCCGGTCTCCTACATGTGCCAAGCTCTGCTCTTCCTCTTCTCTCTTCCGCTCCAGAACTGCTTGTATTACTTCCAAAATGAGCAGGGTGTTGGACATAATACATTTTTCCACTCTAAATTGTTGGAAAAAAAAAAAAGTAAACATAGTGAAACAACATTACATTTCTGGAAAGAAGTGGATATTGCTTCTCTTTTATGAGGAGCGTGGTAAAAGGAAAGCAGTTTGGATTTGTCGAAGGCTGCAGAAGGAATGTGGTTAAGAGCCAGGGCTAGTACTGTCTTTTGTAGCTCCTGCCTACATGGTAAGATCTCTCCATTAGGTCTCACATTTTCCAGCTTTCTGAAGTTTTTGACAATTTGAAATGGGGCATAGGATAAACTTTTTCTGTTCCTGTCTTCAAAACCACATCATTTATTAGGAGATGTCATCCCAACGTGTATACAATTTCCGTGGGATTGAGTGTTATTGTAAATGGTAAAAACACTTTCCTCTTTGAGTCTAAGCTAGTGTCTTCTTCTGAAGTACAAGAGGTGTCTGTAATTTTGTATCATGTCTTAATATTATTTTAATATGAAAATGTTAGCATCTCTTTAAGTGTTTTTAAGAATATCATATTTTGATCTGCTTTTTCAGTATCAAAAAGCACATTTAGATAAGATAACGTATAGGAAATCTCCTGCCCCGAAGAATTATAGCAATTCTTATACTGCTGATACAGGTTCTGAAGCTGAGGTAGAGTCTTTCTTTGCTGATTTATTTTAAGGATAAGGGTTTTTTTTTTCTTTTCTTCAAGTGGTGGTGCCATTCAGAAGCTGGTATAGCCAGGCCACAACAAAAGTGGAAAAGTAAGTTCTGCAGATTTACATGTTTTCTACCTGCAAGATCAGAGCTAACTTGCCAAAACTGGTGGAAAAGTTTATGAAAGTTACTCTTCATGTTGCAAGAGACAGAAGTGATTTGGCTGCACTTTAAAACAGCAGCCTAAAATGGAGCTTGCCTGAGTATTATCATTACTCCAAAGCAGCATAATTACCATTAGGAGAGAATTGGTTCCTTTAAAGGGAAAAATAATGAAGGGAAAACTTCTTAAAATGAGTTTATTACATTTTTCTTATAAAATTACTCTTTCATTTTGTTGATTAATGCTTGAGTTTAAGATTTTGATGTAGGCATTTCACCATTATAATTCTGAAATATGGGAAGTCCTTGAAAACATTCCCGGATTGCCTTCTGTCTGTCTGCCTTGTAAAAGATCCTTTCAGTTAAATGGACCATCCTCCTTAAATGATGTCATTAGCTTGGATTGAAAAGACATTGCCTGCAGGGAAATCATTTAATTGTCTTAAAGTGCTCTACTTCTGTAGATCTTGAAGCAGCACCCTCACTTCCATCTTCGTATCAGATAATTCATCTAAAATTCTGTTTTTAATCTCTGACGAAATATTGAGATGTAATTTCCACTTTTATTGGAGAAATTTGAGACCTTTTATAGCCTTGTCTCTGTCAAATGGATGGAAAAGTTTCACTTGTTGAAATGCAAATGGGTAATGTCTTTTTTTGACTTGAAGAATTAATTTAACTTGCATTCATGCAGTGCTTTATAAATATTAATGTATTGAACTTTTACATTTCACTGACACCAAGTCACACTTTTTAATGAGTGTATTTCCAAAATGAATAATATTGGCTTGCTCAGCCAGGAAGTTTAAGTTTGGGAGATGAATACAAACATATTTATTTATTGATTTAGTGCGCTTAGTAAGAAAAAAAGAAATAATATTTTGCTGCTTTAATTGGGCTGATCAAATTCTAAATCATTTCTCAACAAAAGTCAGCTTGTCAGAGATGATAGGAATTTTTAATTCAGTAGACATTCAAAAAAAGTGCGCATTGATGAGCTACCAGTTTAATTGGAAAATACTATATATGAAAGAAGGTTGTGTAAATTCATTTCTGCCCTTTTTCAAAATTAATAGACTCTTAATCTTAAATATTTGAAGTGGAAAGAAAATAATGTATTTTGAAAGTTATATTTTTATGTAATTTAAATAATTTCTTACTTAAAGGAAGGTAGCTCTGAAGCTCTTCAGAATTTTCTGAAACTTTATTCCTCCATAGGTGGGTATAGCCTTTAGCACCGAAAAATGGTATTTCTGAAGCCTTCGTGTGAAATCAGATGGTACTGGTATTCTTCTGGTTTTGGTATTTTTACCATTCTCTAACACTGAATTGGATTAAAGCTAAGTTTAAAGGCTTCCACGGAATCTGTTTAGTTCTAATGAACTATTTACTATTTTTTAGCATGATTTTCATTATTTTGGTTGTCACACTTTTCATCTGTACAGCTTTATCCTGCAAGGATAGCAAATATTAAATAGGACTGTTTTATTTTTAATTCAGTTTCCTTTTCTGCTCACATTTTCACTGATTATCAACCTTTAAGGAAAACATTTTAGTAGCATGCTTAAAACCTGTGACTCTGGATTTAATGTTTGTTTTTCTTCTAGCACTGCCTACCAATCTCCAAGAGAGAGTGGTTTGTTTATTTTTGTGGTATTTTAATTGCAGTTTGTGTGAGCTGAACTATGCTAGAAATTCCCTGTGAACTTTTATCAGAATAAATATTTAGTGTCTGTTCCTGCTCCTCTCAAAGCCAGTGTCAGTTTTCCGTGGAGAGGTACCAGATTAGGAAGACCACTCCACTTTCCTTCTCCTGAGTTTCCGAAGGTGACTACGCTCACTGGCAAAAGCTTCAGAAATGGATGGCTATAAATAGAGTTCTGTGGAACTCCCCAAAGTGAAGTTGTTTCCACACCAGTTAAATGTTTCTGTATTGAAGCATAAAATGATACTCGCTACTTTATTTAAAATTCTGTTCAATGTAGTTATTATGATTTAGCCAGACCCTTTTTTTAAATTTATTTTTCCTCCAACCTTGTTAAATCCTGGTTCTCACTGAAATTTCAGATAGTAAATTCTCCAGGTGAATTGCTTTTTAAAGTCTGTCTTCTGCTTATCAGAATCAGATTTGTTGCCTTTCAGTTTTACTGAATGTCTCCTTGTGCGAGTGGAATTCAGTACTCCCGCTCTTCAGCATTAACTTCACTGGGAGCTGATTGGAATATCCAAGTATTAAAACAGTTCTTATCCAAAGGAAAATATTTTGGTAATATTTACCTAGGAATAGCATACATATATAGCCTGCAAAGTAAAGTAGTATTTCTCCTATAGACTAATGAGATTCTTTCATCGCTACTGAGCTATTGCATGTCTTCCCTTGGCCTCGTAAAAATGTGTTTTCCTTCAGGGGTATTTTGAGATGCATGGTCTTTAGTGGGGAGTCTATAATTCTAGTTCATGTACTTGCTTGTTTACTGTCGCAGCAGTAAAGCAGGGAGTGGAGGTGGGGCTGCAGTGACTGATTCCCCTAGACCTCCATCACTCATTGAAATTCATGGTGATTTCTCACTTACTATAATATAGGACTAATGGTGGATATGGTGACGATATAAGAACTTTATGAGATTTTCATCATATAAGTAGGAGGAATTGTTTTAATTATTTTTAAAATATTCTCTGACTTTTTTTTTGGATTTAAGGTGAATCTTTGGACTCTGACTAATATTTCTGCTCAATTTTTTTGAATTTGCATATTTGGATAACTAATAACTGGAAACAAAGGTATAATTTTAAGTGTATTGTCAATGAAAGGTCAGTGAACAACCTTCTGTATTGGCCTGGAAGAAACAGTAGCAAAAGCCCTCCCTATGTAAGAGACAGAAAGCCCTAGTAATTTGATTAACAAAAACTCCATCATTTTCTGCACGGAAACATACTTGGTTTCTCTGGGAAAATAATATGAAATCCATCTCATGCTACCACAGCTCGGAGGGTGTAAGTCCAAACCTGAGACTTTTAAGGCAAACCTAATGATTTTGACAGTCGTGATATTATTTAGTTCTCCCCACAAATTGATATGAACCACATCAAGATCAGTCACAACAGTATCCAATTTTCTCCTAGTCACAGGTTCACTGCTGGGTCAGCAAACTCTTACTGGGGAGAGAATGAAAGGGCAGGCCGGTGTAGAGCAGGTAATAGGCAGCTTTTTGTATCCAGGTGAGAAGGTTCGTAGCTTCCAGACCTAAGTAATTAGGGGGTAAGAATCCTCAGATAATTCAGCCAATAAAGGTGTTTAATGATAGTATGAACAGTTAGGGGTGATGATTAATTGGCCTGGGCATTTTGGGCTGGCTAGTGTGCATGCTGTACTACATACTGGCCATCAGCTGGTAGGCATGCAGTCTTGTAAAGGGCTTTCTGCTCTGACACTGGTCATATATCATTGCAGCTGTGCCCTTTGATTACTGGGAGGGCTTGCAGAGTGATTAATAGCCAGGATCAATGTTTCTGCCCAGCACATGACATTTGGTCACAGAGCAACCATATACTTATTCCCCTTTGGCACGACGCTTAGGAGAAATGAAGGATGAGACCTGCCAATTTATAGCTGAGGAGCTTCCAGTTTATAAAATGAGTCAACTTTGACTGTACAAAATTATTCCCCATTGAAATAATTAGTGCAGCATTAAACACAATTAGAACTAAAACTACGGGAGTATGCTTGCTGAATCTAAGCCAGTTGACAGATGGTTAAGGCCTGATATTTGGCTGCCTACAAGGTCCAAGGGTTATTATTTTGCTGAGAAAATGAAAAAGCTTGGAAATTGAGTGGATGTTTTGAGGAGAAAAAAGGGTAACAACAATGAATTTATAATAATATAAATCCATTCTCTATCTTTAAAGATGAGATTTTCATTTAAAATTGGATAGAATTGTAGAGGCATAGACAGGTGAGTTATTATGTGAATAATGTATGACTATACATTTTGTTTTAAATTTGTAATCTTTGTTATATCCTTAAAGGGCTGTCAACTATTTCCAGTATTTACTTTGAGGGTAAGCAGCTGATTAACATTCATTGAACTTCATTAACTTCAGTTCAACTCATGTGGAAACACAGCTTTGAGACAAAGATCTCCTTTTAACCCCTCTTTTATTGCACTTCCTTTTGAATCAGACCTAAAAAGTGTTTGGGTTTTTTTTTTTTTAAATGTTGATTTAACTTTCATGTGTGGTAATAAAGTTAGAAGTGCTAGTTCTTCAAGATTTAGCAGTTGAAGCATTGTTACTCTCATGATAGCGTGAGTTATTCTGGTATTTTAGGACTTCAGGAACCAAGTCTTTATGAATGTGAGATATTAATGCTGAAGTAAAATAAAAAGGTCCAGGTTCTAGTTATCTACATACAGATGGGTGATAAGATACAGAGGAAATTTTCTATTTTTAAAGGAGAATGATGAAAAAGAAGATCCCTGAAGCGGTACTTTGAAAACTGTTTTTTAAACCAATCAAAATATTGGCATAAGAGTCATGATTCTGGAATGCGGGAACATAAGATTTCTGTAATAATCTTTTTACACATGCTCTTGTCATTAATCTGCATTATGGGTGACCCTTAATTTTCAGATTTTGATGTGAGAGGTATGCAGGATTTCAGTGCTAGTACACGTGTGTCCTGAGTTTATTTCTTTCTATATTCTGTTGCATTAAATTCTCTTCATATTGCATCCACTCCACATCTGTTAGTGGAAATACATCTTACACAAAGGTGGGAGGTTCTGTAATTGCTTTAAAGAAGCATTTGTGAATGCCTGCAATAATTCAGGTTAAATGTATTTTTTATGGGTTAGACTACCCAGCTGTACTAACTACTATTTTTATGTCTCCATAGCTCAGTAAAGAATTACACACAGATCTATAAGAAGATTAAAGCAAGTAGCTGATTTTGTTATGTGCAGGCTTAGGAATGCGGTTTTTACTTCAGAATCTATTGATGTACAAGTAACAGCAAAGTTGCTCTGCAGTCTGCTGTTTCTAGCTGGGTAAGCCAGTGGTTGAAAGAACAGAAGTGTGTATGGACTGGGTTTGGCCTCACCCGCTGAAATAAGGACTCCTTTCAGAGGATTAATGGTTAAACCCTGCTCTCCTGATAGAGTTCTGCCCACTGGAACCCAAATTACAGTGGTTCAGTCCAGTTAACTAAGGCTTTGGAGGCAGTGAGTTAAAAGAGTAAGAATAATTAAAGGTTCCAGAGATGAGACCTTCACAAGTCCATTATGGTTGGGAAAATAAACAACCAAAATGTCTAATATGGAAAAGCAATTCAGGAGCACGACATATGATGGAATCTGTAAAGCCTCAGTGCTGAAGTTACCTCTTGCTGCCCTACAGAGTCATTTGGAAAAGGGGAGGGAAAAAAACCATTAAACTCATAAGTCATTGTAGGCTAAAGATGGATATTGTGTACTTGCTCAGTTTAACTTCTCCTGATGCTAATGGAAGTTGCTCACTTGCTGTTGAGATGATACAGAAATACTAACCAAAGATATTAATTGCTTTTAAATTCTATTGTAGCTGGCTTTTGTTCCTGTCTGTCAGGTATGCTAGTTCATTCCACAAGTCTGTATTATCCCAGCTTCTCTTTGAACGGCATCATAGAGTTGCTGCAAAACTGATGTTTTTACCAGCCTGTAATCAGGCGACACAGGCTAGAAACAGAGTTCGTTGCCAAACTGTACAGGGCATCAAATGTCCTCAGTTGTAGATATCTGAGCTTGGGAAGACGTTGGGAACTCCTGAGAAAATGTGATGGGATCTGCAATTTGCATTCCCTTTTTGCTGATGGTAACGCTAGCCTCTGTATTTCCACAAACACAAGTTTCATTATGCTGAGTATGGCTGACAAGTCATGTAAATCTTTGTTAAACTGCTTTGCCTTTCCAAAATGAAAACTGTCTGTAATTCAGCCACTTCTGTACTGAAAACTGCCCACAGGTGTTTGGTGCACAAACATAATTTATGTCTATTAGTCTGACCCATCTGAACATTAAAACAGAATTATTTTTTGCTGTTTTCTTCAAAAATCTTTCAATATGATGAATCTCCAATAAAACCAAATGCAACTTCTGATGATTTAAACTGATTTTTGAAAGATAAATCAGATTCCCTGGTTAGCACTGTAATCATCTTGTCATGCTTAGTGCGATTATTCACCTTTTAAAAATAATGGCTAAGTTTTTCAGGTTTTGCAATCTGTAGCTTCTTGAAATGAAAGAACATTATACATATCAATTAAAATAATGACTGTTGGAACCAGCCTTTACATTTGTGCTTCCAAAACCCATATAAGAACTCATATATTGACCTCATATTTAATCCAGATATGCTTCAAAGCTAAATAGGCCATTCAAGATATAAATGAACTTAGTTAAGGTTTCATTAGAAAATGCTGTTGGTTTGTCCCTCGATTTCCTAGCCAAATAGGTGTCTGTGTGGGTATCTGCCCTCTTGCTTATAGATGTTTCTGAGAGGTTGTAGGTGGATGCATTTGAGAGCTACAACTGTTCAAGTCTGCCCCACATTTCCATTTGGAATATATGCTTTAGTATAGTCTATGTTGATTGTAATTTAATTATTCAGTAAGGAAAACTATCTTTTGTTTAAATTACTTCACAATTAAAAATGACATGCATTTTGCTTCTAAAGAAAGAAGGGTATTTACATTTTTCATGCTCCAGCCTGTATGTGACTTTTGCATTTGAGATTATGTTGGTTATAATAAGTTCCTTCATTTTCAATGGCCTGAAATTTTATATCTGAAGCTTCTCGCCTGTTTTATACATGGCTGAATGGCAAGGACTTCTAAAAAATAGACATCCATGTCCTATGTTAACAGAAAAGCGGCAATAGTTGTAGTTAACTTATCTTATGAAATACAGTAGTAATAAATACAATTAACATTATTTTAATGGACACTTTTATGTTGCAGTGATTGGTGTAAGCTTTCATAGTGAAGTACAGTTAGTACATATGGTATTGCTATAGTGCTAATTACATTTATTGCAATGGCTCTTTGCTCAGTTTCAGCCATGCTTCTGTATGGTGGCCTGCTTCATAGAGGCAAGCTGATAAAATACATGCTATGAATGCAGCAGATGATATTAGAATAAATAAATGGGAAAGTTGGTTATAGCTGTCCGAAGGCCTCTTACTTATGAAATACTTCCATATCAGTATTGGTCCCAAGAGTTTAGAGGATAACTGTGGCAAGAGAATATATGTGCTCAGGAGAGCCTGCTCTAGATGGAGCTTTCCCCATCTGTTAATACAAGCTCTGTCAGGCACTTTGTTTCTTATTTTCACTGCCGTCCTCTTTGTAGTGCTCAAAGGCTGCAGTCAGAAGTAGGGTCTTGTTGTGGCAGGTACTCTGCAAAAGCAGGTGGGGCCATACTGCAAAATGCAGCATAAAGCAGTGCTTATAGTGCTGGTCTTGGGCCTAGAAATAGCAGGCCCTGTCACTGCAGCGCTGCTTCTGGCCAGTGAGTAGCCATCTTGTGACATGGTGCCAGTTGGCCGGGGCATGGCAGCTGCACAGGCTGGAATTCATCTTCGGAGCATGGAGCTTTGGTTGGACATTGGGTGCTGGTCCATCTGATTCAAACTCGGAGGAGGGTGGCTGATAAAGGTAACACACTCAGCACAGCCTCGCTGCTGTGAAGGTAGCTGCACTGTTCATGGAGCAGTGGCTGAGCACCGGCCAGGTTGGTATTTTATATAAAGCCAGCACTAACTTTGGGGAAAGAAAAGGTTTGTGAAGTAAAAGACTTCACTGAAGTCTCTTTCAAGGCTTGTTTTATCTAACATTTCTGTTGATTGGCATAGACTTTTTTTTTCCTAATATGCTCTGGGAGTTGAAGCATTTCTGCTTATAATGGTAGCAAACGGTACCTGTGGTTCCACATTCCTTGGAATGCCACAGCCTAGGGGAGAGGTGACTCCTGATTGATGGGCTGAGTGCGACTCCCCCAAAACAGCAGACTTATCTTAAAGCTCAGGACTAGACACCCATGCTTTCGTGCTCTTGGGCTGTCTACAGGACCTGTACCCAGTGCTCTCCCAGTTACAAGGAGTGTGGCAAGAGACTGGGGATATGTAGGAACAGGTAAACAGCTCACTCGGCTAAGGATGACATCCTGATGTGGATGACAGCCAGGGAGCAGAGTGGGTGCACAAAGTGGTTTGGGTAATTAGAGAGGTCAGCTACTCATAAATGGAGAGCAAGATCTCTTTATTTAATAGAGCAGGATCTTAGGGAGCTGAGACTAAGAATGTGGAAAAAAAAGAGGATAAAGAAGACAGAAGTCATTAGAGACTTGAAGTAGGGAGCAGCCTAGGAAAAGAGCGCTGGGCATAGAAAGGCTTTGAGGGAGTAAGACAGTAGGACTTGGTGCAGGAGAAAGAGTGTTTGCAGAGATAAGCACCAATGCCAGGAAAATGCAATGGTTGGTGTAGAAAGGATGGAGATTGGGAGGGTGGTCGCATGTAGGAACATTTTTTTTCTGTACCTGTGCAAGAAACTGGCTATACTTTCCTTACATCCCTATTTTGCAAATCCAGATGTTTGCTGTAAACTGCGTGTGTCTTTTAAACCATTGTTAAAGAGTAACTCGTCCCATCCACAATTGTTCTGGGAGACTCTCCTATCACATAGGAGTGAAAAGGCCTGTCTAAATTGGCCTTTAGATTTAAACGTGTCAGGTAGGGGTTGGGTCTGAATAGCCTACTCTTGATGTGATATTGATTGATATTCCAAGTGTGGTTTTGGACAGGGAAATGGTAACGTTAGACTCCAACTGAAGTGTTCCAGGCTTTAAGGACTTGGAAGCTGTCAGAAAATGAGTTGTTTTCTGGTTTGAATGTTACACGTTATCTATTTGGATTTATGTTTGGAAGAAACAGTTGTTTCAACAAATTGTATTTATACCGTAAATATTATGACAGAAATTGGTTTCTTGAAATTAATTTCTATGTCTAACATGCTTTCTTCCACCTCTGATAGCCAGAGATCTTCTGGCTTCCCTGTACTGCCCTGCTTTCCCTGGTGGGCTTAGTTTGAGCTTCAAACTAGGTTCTTCTGGCCCTTGTCTGCTCTCTCAAGCTGGCCTCACAACTTCTTTCCCACCTGGAGGGCTAATGCTGGGTTAGGAAATGAGAAGATGGGTCTTGGAAGTTTGTCAAGCAAAGAAGAGCCTGTTTCTGGCTCTTCTCTGTGTTGCTCAGTCATCAGAAATGTCTCAGCGGGAGCCTCCTCTTTCCCTGAGTTTTCCAAGGCATCCCTTTACAAAACTTTCACCTTTTTATTCCCAAGTGAGGTAAAAACCTTGAATGTGAGTTTTCAAATTTTCAAAACTTTGAATTTAAATGAACACTTTGTGGCCAAAGAAAGTTAGCTACACAGAAGATGTGTGAAAAAAAATATGTGATTTACAAGCCCCCACTGCAAAAACGTGTGGGACTGCTCTTGTTTCACAAGCTTTCACAAGGTTTTGCTTATTTTCTGCTGTCTTCTGTTCTGAAAGTGTCTGGTGGAGAAGGAAGTCTGCTTTTTGTATTGGAGTTCCCAGTGCTTGGGCAGTCTGCTTTTCCTGCATCTGCTGGAGTACTTGTTCATCAAAGCCGCCCTTCAGACACTGAGCGCTCCTGTACTCCGGCAGCAAGTCAGACCCAGCGTCCAAAATGTCCTCATTGTATGTGTAGGTATAGAGCTGATTTTATCCGAGTGTTGTAGCTACTAGAGTGGGGGATTGGGAGTAGCTGGTGGCCTCCCTTGGCGTGTGCACAGAAATCTCATCACTGGGCACCCAAAGCAGAA
>JAUBOD010000163.1:3142344-3158712 GCA_032353885.1 Nothura maculosa
TAGGCAGAATAACATTAAGGAGCCTCTGTGCATTTACCCAGGGCTCTTATCTGTGTCCCTTATCTGTGGCTCTGAGTGTTCCCAAAGGCAATAAATTACCACTTGCCAAGCTTGCCTTTCAAAAAACAAATTCAATGCATAAAATTAGCTCCAAATTGATGTAAAAATTTTTATATTAAAAATTTTACAGGAGTGAACAGGTTTTATTTCTTTATTTTTAAGTAGGTTGTAATCTTTTCCCATCCATGGGGAAGCGCTGGTCCCGTGGGGAAGCTGGAAGAGTTGCACGCTGATGCCTCCCAATGACCAGTTGGAAGCAGCACACCATGTGTAATCAAAAACTCATCACTTCCCCTACTCATGATATCCTAGTGAGATCATCTTCTTAAGCAGCTCTCAAACTTGCTGTGCAAGTGTCTTTGTGTTACATTCTCATTTAACACTGTGCAGCGGCTGCAAACCTACCAAGCGAGGGGAACAGCTGCATCGTTTGGAGGCATGTGCATGCAGCCAAGAGCTCTAGTGTTTTTGACACAGTAGTAAGAATTCCATAGAAGCTGGAATAATACCTAGTGCCTAATCTTAAAATAAAAAAGTTTTGGTGTAAATGTGAATGTATGTAAAATTCTACCTATTGTTGTACAGTAACCTCCCTGAAAAGAAAACATTAATCTGTTGTTGTCTGAAGAACAAGTTGTGTTTTTTAAGGAATATATTCTGGGAATGATAGAGTTTTTTTAAAAAAATATATTCTCTGTGTGTTCCTGTTTCTTTGTCTTCTTGTTTTCTCACAACTGTATTTAAAAAAAGTCACTGTGAAGCAACCCATTTCTGGGCACCAGTAAAAAAATAAGATTCTATTTTAAGGGGTAGCCTAGAAGCCTTGAGGTAAGAATCACTTTCCAGAGATAGCAATTTTAGTTCAAGGTTGACAATTGATCTTTAACCTGCTCCAGATAGCTTAAAGTGCTTGTTTAACACGGGGGTGGTCTGCTGATGCTAGTCCTTTTGTATGTTTTTCTTGGTGGAACTTAATGAGATTACATATATTTTGATGAATAATTGCTGCCATGTAAATTTGCCACCTACCTACAGTGACTCTTATGAATATTTGATGATAATAAGTAGTGGGAACTTCACTGTGATGCTCAAATGTGCTTAAGTAAGAAGTAGCACAGGAATAGCTTTTGTTTTGCTCTTCGACTTGTGGAAAAAAATGTATGACACTTGTATATATGTTGGTAACTGTAACACGTCTAAAATACTTAATGCTTTTAACACTAGTAGTTTAAATCATAATTCCATCTCTTTGCAGGACAAGGAAGGATTCAGAAGGGGAAGACACATTTTTCTAACATCTAGATTAACTTGGGGCAGGGTTGACTGGTTCATCTGATATTTCTGGCTATGAATTAGTAGTTGAGAAAGGGGGAAATGCCCTGGAATATATTTGTCATTTTGCAGATGCAGCCATGTTCTTCTTCAAAACCTAAATATAGAATCTTTAGATCAACAATTTAGCAGACTTCTGTGCAATGTATTTCGTCTATCCAGTATCCCCACATAAAGCTAATTTGTCTAAACAGTGCTTTTCTGTCATCATGCAAATCATGCCATGTCTGTCAATAGCAGGCACCACTTCCTCTGGTGATCCCTTCATCTGGTTTATTTCTTTGCAGACAGTGCAGTTTGTTCTGCACCTGTATCATTTTTCAAGACGTTCTTATGTGTATGGAAAATCAGATTCCTGATTTAATTGTATTGAATTGTAATAATTTGCTTTTGTTTGCATATTTGAAAGTCACTAGTTCCATTACTAAGCTTGCTTTTAGCAGCGTATTCAGAATGTAAGCTACTGTTTTCTAAGTTGCCATGGCTTGATTTACTTATTTGTTTTCTGAGACTTGCAGGGTCTGCTAAACTGCTGGGTTTTTTTTCTCACTAAACTGGTGTAGCAACACAAGCAAGAACTGTCACACATAGTTGTTAGATGCTTTCTGTGCTTAAAATAATCTACAATTGTGGATACTAGAATTATTTTTTCTAGTACTTCCCTGAGTATCGGGTGTAAGTTTGTTAATGTATATATGTACACATACACACACACATATATATACACACATGTGTATATATATGTATATACTTGAAAGGCAGTGCTTTACAGAACTTGCTTTTCTTTCAGGGAATCAGTTTCCCCCTGTTGCAGCTCAAGATCTTCAGTTTGTTCTGAAGGCTGGATACCTTGAAAAACGCAGAAAAGGTAAGTTTAACTAACTTGGTGAAGAATATTTAGGGTAGCTTTTATTTTGGGAAAGTCTGTGTGTGTTTATATACAGAAATAACATATACAGAATCGATAAAATGAACTAGAAGTTGAAACATTGAAGCATTAGTATCAAAGAACCCAGCAAATAACTTCTACTGTAGTATTAAAAGAAAATCTCTTTTCTTTATTGACTGAAAAAATCATGCTGTTAAAGTCCAGTGTCAGCTATAATTCAGACACTTCTGGATATTCTTGAAGAAAACATTAGGAACGTATGCAAAAGTGCCATATGTTGACTTCATGTTTCACTGAGCATCAAGATTTATTTTCCTTCAAAAAGGCAAATATTGATCTCAGCTTTAGTTCAGTCAATATTTACCTAGATTCAATAAATCTTATATTGTCACCTTAATACTCACTTAATGTAGCAACAACTCTAAGAAATATTTAGGAAGTTGTTCATAATTTCCATGTATTTAATGGCACACACATTTTCTTTTTATATGATTTCAAATATCCACTCACCTTCAATTTTTACTTCGTTTCCTTCTCAGTTTCATACTTTTCCCCTCTTTCATATCCAGATTTTGTTTCCTTTCCATAGCACTTTTCCTGTCTCTTCCTCCCTCCTCTGTCTTCTCTCACCCTTGAAAAAAGTAACATATTTGTGTTTAATAATGCCACAAAGTGTTATAACACAAATTATATTAATTACAGACCACAGTTTTCTCGGCTTTGAATGGCAGAAGCGTTGGTGTGCTATCAGTAAGACGGTCTTCTATTATTATGGAAGTGACAAAGGTAATTATAACAATTATGATAAACTATTGAAGTGTTCTTCTTTTAACATACATAAAGTATGAAAGCTTTAGTGGAGCTGGAAACTGAGAAACTAAGGTCATTTTGAGAGAGCAATGAACCTTTGAAGTGCATTGTTGTCTCTTAAAGAAAATGTTTCCATTCTCAAAGGCTAGGAAACTGAGGAAGAAAGATTAAGTTGCTTGTAAAGCTACTTGGTGTGTGGGTAAGAGCGAGCTATTAGGTTTGATAGTACTCTAGTGCTTAATTAATCTACTAGACAGCAAATGCTTTTTTTTGTCCAAATGGGATTTTCATTTTAAAATACCTTCTAGCAATTACTCCTTACTGAGCTCCTTAAAGAGTGGTTCTCTCCAGGAAAATGTTAAGTCTAAAAATTGCAGAGTGGAGTTCCATGTTTCTTGCTAAATTGTTTATGTTCAGGAAAGGCTAGAAATTAAGTAATATGTTTAGCTAAAAGTCAGTTCTGAAGACCAGCTAAAGCTAGCTCTGAAGGTAACTTCTAATGACCCGTTTAGAAAGAACCTGGCCTAAACCGTGGGATAATCACTTAATTTTTTAATCACTTAATTCCATTTAATTTTGCGCTAAGTGTATTTGATGTTTTGGAGTAAAACAAGTGATACAGTTTTTTAGTAATTCTTAAAAGAGAAATGATGTCTTTTTTCCAAAATATTTTTTTCTGAATAAATCTTAAGCTTTTTCTTCTGCTTATGTTTGTGTGACTTTATGTGAGATTAGTAAAGACAGTCTTATTCTTATTAATTCAAAGACCAATTTAGTTTGATATGATTTGTTTCATTCCTTGTATGCTGATTCATTTAAATTTAACCTGTCTTTAAAAATGAAGTAGAAAGTAAGTCCTGGTCTTACCATATCTCAGTTACTTTGGATGTGTGAGCCCAGTTTTCAGCCTGCTACAGTTTCTTCTTCAAGAGCTGTGTTCCCAGAGATTGGGTAGTATTATCTCCCAAGGGTTCCCTTTTCTATTTACTGCTTCCTTGAGATTTACTTGATTAAACTTCGAAATTATAAATAATCTTTCTTCAAAACTTTTGAAGAGGTGTGGCATAATACTGATTTGTCTACTGTCATTTTCTTCTTTCTCTGAAAATTATCATCTCGTGCTATTTTCTCAGGCATGGTTTTCTGGTTGTAAGTTTTATATTGTCTACAATTTAGAAACTTTGTAACAAAAATAGATATTTTAAATTGTTAGTTTTTAAAGACTTGTCAGGGTTTTAAAATATTCTTTGTCTTTTATCCTAATAATTTTTGCAAAAAAGTCAATGGCATTTTTGCATATATTTTTGACTTTTGTCTATATTAATGATTATACATTAATATGTAAAAAGTCAATGGCATTTTTGCATATATTTTTGACTTTTGTCTATATTAATGATTATACATTCTAGCATATGGCCTTTGAATTAAGGCAAGGAAGCTGCCCATCTCCCCTTTTTCTTGCTATTTTTTTTTCCTTTTGTAACAGCTCAACTAGCGAGGCTATGTTGTAATTCCTAATATCTATGCTTAAAGTTAAGGTTCCCTGGCATCACTGAGTTAGTGTCCTGTTAGGAACTGACACACTGTGGAATATTGTGTCTTTTTTTATGATACCAAGGGTAAATGCTTTTGTTTATACATACCTAGCTTTCAATGACTGGATTTTTGGGGAAGATCCTTCCAATTGTAACCTAATGATGTGGTGGAGGCATTTTGTCAGTGGACCATCTGTTGGGAAGAAACATACATACAGACATGGGTCAACTCTCAATAGTAGCTCATGGAGGAAGCAAACAAGTCAGATACTGGAATTTCTGTCCTGCCTCCAGGTGTTGGATGCTGTTAGTGCACACAGACGAGCACAGCATGATGGAAAGACATTATCTCCCAGATCTGGGATGGCCAGGCCAGTTACTTCAGAGCTTGTGTACAAGAAAGAAGGACCTGTGCTATTTCCCTCAGCCTGGTGATACCCAAGTTTATGAGGGTACCCATTCCAGTGCAGAAGCAAATTGCCTGGAAACTGGATACCTTGGTTTAATACACTGTTTAACCGCACATTTGCAGCAAGAATGGGGTATGTGAGGGGGGAATGCTGAGAAGTTTGGGCGTTTATTTGCTGGAAGAACCCAAAATGACAGTCACTGCCTCTCCTGTGGCCAGCATGCTGCAGTGTTTGGGCCTTCTCTTTTGCTGCGACCCTTGATGCGGGACCAGCCAACTTGGGCCATGTTGAAAATGCAGCTGTGCCCCCAGCAGCTGTAGGGTCATGGTGAAGGGTGCGTTGGGTGGCTCCGTGCACATCGTTGCCACCTCCCGAATTGTTTGGATGGCAGCTGTCTAAATGATGTTGGTCTGCCCTGGTCTGTGCAGTGTCTGTGGACATTTTGTATCAGCTGGGGCCTGGTTACTGACAGATTCCAGAGCTGATTCGCACAACAGGAAAGTTTCCCCTTGTCAATGTGGAACCAGTTTGAAGGGAGACAAGGGAGACGAGGGATTCCATATATGCTCACATTTATGCTACATGTGTCAACTTTAATGAGTAATTGAGTGCTAGTGTATATGTGTTGTGGAATGTAAAGCAGAGAGGTAGCAGGGATTTCAAGTTCTTGGTTGGTTTGTTTGGCCTTGTGGATGTTTTTAAACCTAGGACATGTAGTCTGCTCATCTGTGAAGGATGTTTTCTATCTGATGAAATGTGTGTTTTGTTGATTAAGGTTTGTTTAGTATGTTTAAATATCAGTTTAAATGTAACTGACTGCTAAATTTAAGGGTATAGGATGCCTTTTTATTGGATTGCCTAGATTTGTTCTTTTCAAAAGACTTTTAATTCTTGTAATCTTTTTCTTCTTACATTTCTAAAAGCTGCATAATAGGATATAAAAAGTATAGTAATGTATACACCCTACAACCTCATGAAAACAAAAGTTTCAGAACCATTTTTTTTCAGACCTGCTTAATGTTTTTGAGAGGTATGAGGCCCAGACAGGCAAGTACGGTACAAACTGAAGCCTGTGAAACTGGAATAAATGAGGTTATTCCGGGGGAGTTTTTCAGATGAAAGAGAGAGGGAGATTACAGGCTTCCTTTTCAATATTTGTGATACCTGCTGGCAAATGCCTGTCTCATTTCTCCTTTTCTTCACCCTTTTTGTGGTAAATTTACTGCAGCACTGTGGAGCAATGTTATTTATCCCTGAAATATAGACAAGAATAAGGGAATCATCTATATCCTTCAATTCAAGGATATACAGGGTAAATGAAGGAACAGGCCTCCCCTAAATAAGTGCCAGAGGTAGGTGTTACGTGTGTGTACATCAGTGGCTGTGCCACAGTGTTCATTGCCAAGATACAGCCTGTATCATTGCAGAGAAACACGTTCAAGTGCTGGAAACCAGACAGCACTGGTTTCCAGGAGCTTGTGAGCTCCCCCTTTCATAGGCTTTCCTTCCACAAGCCATTTCCATCCCTCCTGAAATGGGTGCTTGTTTGTGTGTCTGCTATTCATCACTATGATCTGTCTGGCAGTACTGAGGTACTTGGGCACCTAGTTGGGGTGGCTTGAACCTTGGACCTCAAAGTGCATGTAAAGAAAGTGAATTTGTTGCTTTACAAGTGAATGAATTAATAACTTCATTTCCTTCTCCTCACTAGGCCACAATTTTATATGCCCACCTTTCAGCAATCTGAAGAGATGAGCTAACTGTTTAGCAAGACAGTTACTGATAATATCTGGGTAATATCTTTCCCAGTTAATGGATACTAAAAATTTATATTCATTTTTATAACTTGAAAATGGTTCTGCCCGTAGTACAACTCTGAAGAGAGGAATAATTCAGAGGCCTTTTTAAGTCTTGGTTGATGGACATTTTTTAGCAAGGATGTAACAGTTCTGAAAGTCTCTTCTGAATGGTGAGGTAGAAATGGGCAGGCCAGTGGATGCACTACTTCCATTTGGCAAAAGGTATGTCTGCATATATCTGTATATGTTATATATGTATAAACATATATATGTATATACAAAAATACATATTTTTGTATGCACATTTATAAAGAGCATGGTGACTGGAAAGTATTAAGAGAGAGGAAAGCTGGAGCTGGATATGCAAGTCTCTTCCACTAACTCCCCTAGCCAGGGTACTAACATTCCTGCTCCATCCTAGGCTTACACAGTTCTCCCAGGAGCGAGAAAGGGTTCACAAGCCAAATGAGTAACTGCTGAGGTATCGTTTGGCTGTTAGCTCCAGACCTCCTTCCCTTAATCCTCCACCTCTCAACAAGCACATGATCAAAAAGATGAGAAAAACTCAGCAGTTTTGTCTTTGTTTTTGATAAAATCCATTATCTAAATCTGCAGGAACTGTCAGCTCGATAGGACATCGCCATAGCAGGGCATGATGGCAATCAAAGGAATCAGTCTAATGAGCACTGAGTGTTTTGCTGTGAGAATGTTAAATTCACATCTCAAGAGATACAATTGTCATAAATAATGCATTATAAGGAAAGCAACCCAACCAAGGCAAAAATACCATGCAAGTTTTGATTCTACCTGATCACCTGCATTTCAGTTGGCATCTTGGTTTAATGATTTAAGCATATAAAAATATTGTCCCGAATTCTGTTTGTTCGCACTGTTGCTTTTTGAAATCCAGGGTTTTTATGCCGTCTGTGGCTATACATTTGCAATACCTGTTGATTTTAAAGGCAGTATAAATGTGCAAAAAATAGTTCCAATTTTATGAGGGCATAGGCCCGTAAGTAAAGGGATCCTGATTATAATGTCTAATCACAAGATGCTACAAAATTGTAGTTATTTAAGTGTTTTACTAAAAAGATTTAAATGCACGTGATCCTTACCAATATGTAATAATATGTTCTAAATTATCTGGTGCAGCAATGAAAATCTGGAAGAGGGAAAGGCTATTACTTTTTTTTTAATATTATCCTAATCAACAGTGTAACTTACAGCATTTTTAGGCCGTTAAACCCAGCACTTTTAAGATATCCTGGCATCTTGACAGTTCACAACTCCTGGACTGGTTGGTAGCTTTATTCAGTTCTCGTGGACAAGTGTTTGGCTCAATGATATACTACTATACTAGTCTGTCTCCAATATAAGCAATTTAAGTTGTTGCCCTGAATAATGTATTTCCATCTTTGCCTCTGTTTGTTCATTTTTTTCATCTAACTTTCTCGGAGGATTAGATTAAGCAAAACAAAAAAAAAATTGCATTTCATGCGCACTATCTAAAAGAAAAGAATTCCTGTGCATGCTCCAAAAGCTGGAAAAGAAATTATCATTTTGGAAATACTGCCATTTACTATTTTTAGAAAGCAGACATACTGCATATGGGAAAGTATGTGGAAGTACATTTAGCATGAAGCCATGTAAACCGTAAAATCTCAGAGGCTCATGATCTGTAAAAGACGAGAGTTAAAGTATTTATAGATACTATTAGAATCTCTAATTTATCACTCCCTGAAATCTTACTGTTTGCCTTCAGTTCCTTATGCTTCTTTTCTGTAACTTTTTTCCTTTATGCCATCAGAGTCCTCTCTGTTCTTCAGCATGCATTAATTCTTTTTACATGGGCTATTAATATGGTCACATTGCCTTAGGCCTCAAATTTACAACCCAGTCATTTCAAGACCCAGTTGAAAGTTTGCCCTCCTTTGTTTTAAAAGTTCCCATGGACTCAGTTATGCAAGACTACTTCAAAACCTTTTTTTTTTTGCTATGAGTCCTTTGGGCTTTTCTTTTTCTAATATTGGTCCCGTTTCCGTGGTTAACAGCATTTCACTATTTTTGGAATGCATGAAAATTATATGGAAAAAAAAAAAACCATTTAAAGCAACTCTCATTTTAGTCTAAGCTATATTTTCTCAATTGAAAATATTCCTTCAATCTTATTTCTAAAGTATTAGTGTACTCTGTTTTTATTTTTTAAAACCTACTGTCTGCTGCTCTGTTACATTTTTTTTTTTTTTTTACCATTCTAAATTCCTGATGCAGAATGATCTCAAGAGATGCATTTTTTTAAAAAAAATGATATATTCCTGATATGGACTAAAGGGAATAGTGCACAGCTCATTCTGATATGACCAAGACAGGGTCTTACCAATGTGTGAAGGGAAGATACAAGGAAGATGGGGCTGGAGTCTCTGCAGTAGCACCAGTGACAGGACGAGAGGCAACGGGCACAAACTGAAAGGCAGGAACGTCTCTGTAAACATGAGGAAAAGCTTCCTTGCTGTGAGGGTGGCCGAGCACTGAAGCAGGTTGCCCAGAGAGTTTTTGTGGAGTCCCCTTCTTTGGAAATTCTCAAAATCTCCAAAACCAGGATCCTGGGCAAAGTGCTCTACGTGATCCTGCTTGAGCAGGAGGGTTAGATGATCTGTATGGTCTGATGATCTCCAGTAACCCCTTCCAACCTCAGCCATTTTGTGAACTGTGGAAGTATTTGTGCTTGAAAATGTCCATGTTCTTTTCTTCTCTTTTTTGTCCTCTTTATAGGGTTCATAGTGTTATACTTTTGCTTTTGCTATGCTGCTCTGTGATGTTTGACGTTCTGTGGCAACTTTAGGGCTTCTTGTTGTTAAATTGTAAAGCCCCATCTTGGGAAAGTAAGAGGCAACAAGATCCTGATCTTTCAGAAAAATGTGCTCTATTCATGTGTCTCTCCCTTAGCCTTTTTTAATAAGATTTTCTCTGTTTATCTAGGAAAACCCAAGGTCTGATTTGTGAATTCAAAATGAAAGTGAAATCTCTATAATGGAACTATGCTCCTTCAAACCGTTGACACTTAAGAGTTCTGCCATTAAAAATTATGATATCTAATTTTAGACTCATAGTAAAGTCCAGGCATTTTAGGGTTTGTTAAAACTCAGAAATTAGCTCTCTATTTATCTCTCACTAAAGCACAAATATTTAGAATATATTTTTAATATAAGCATAGAATTCTTACGACAATCGATTGCATGCAACACAACAGCCTTTCCTTTGGTGGAGATGCTTCCTTTGCCAAGATTAACGTGTATGCTTAACTTTATAAGCCCTGTGCTTCATCCAGAGTTTTCTCTGCCAGTAAATGAAGCTGAGTTGAACCTGAGCCATGTTCTTGCAAGCTGGTCTTGCCTTCAAGCCTGCAGCCGGCTACAGGGCCAGGCCGTGTGGATGTCGTGTACGATAGTCTGCCCATGGCAATCAGGTCGTGAGTTGGTCTCTAGCCCTTCTAGAAGGGGATGCTGTGGAAAAGCAGCAGGATTTGTGGCCCGCCAGCCTCCCACGCTGCTGGGAATGTTTCTCAGGACACATGAGGCCTTCTCTAGCTCGAGTGCCGCCGGCAGCACGGGCACTCACTGAGGGCCTCTAATGGAGTCTGGCTCAGGGCTCTGAACTCTCCCGCTCCCTTAGTTTGGCCTCGTGTTCTACAGATGTAGCACGTGCTACGTACTCCTGTGCCAGGCCTTCCTTGGCTTATCTAAAGCACAGGCCTTGCTCCACACAAACAAGCAGCAAAGCCTGCTGTTGTAAAGGTCGCTGGTGTAAGCAAGTGTTTTTCGTCAGCACTGGAATATGGGGAGTTGGAGGGATGAGACAAAGACGATATAAACCATAAAGCAACATTGGGTGCAGTATGGAGAAAACTGCGTTTTCGTTGTGCACAGAGTACAGCGGCTTTGTATTTTAGTTGTAATGCTCTCTGAAAGAACAAGTACCGCCAGTATGGAGAGCATTGGAGATGAACTCTGTAAAACCAGATTACCATAGAAAGAGGATTGTCCCTGTGACAGAGAAATATTCTCAGAAATATTCCTAGAGACTAAATTTGAATAACTTGCCTCATTTTTATCTTGACAAAATGGTTTTACCTTTTGAACCTGGTGTTTGTTTATTCTGCCTGCGTGTTGCTCTCTTCTCGGGTTTTGATAAACCTCCAGCATGGGAGAGTGAGAAATTAATGTGTTTCACTTCATCTTCTCCCTGAGGTCATAAGGAAGAAGAAAATGTCTAGGCTGAAATGAATTTCATTAAAAGGGGACCTAGTTAACCTATTGCAAGTTATTATTTCTAATATCTGCCTTGGTGTGATTTCATGAATTTTGCATCTGTGTGCCGTTTGATACAAGGGTGGAAGATTGGGCAAACATAACATATGAGTGCTGTGGCACACTACTCAGTGAGGATGTACTAAAACTTACTGAGGGGGAAGGGAGGAGAAAATAGAACATTATTCAGTGCCTCGAATTTGCTTCTGTGATTCCATTATTTGGCATTTACTTGCCCTGGGTGACAATTCATAAGCAGCGGGAAACACAGAGAATTTGTGACTATGTGCATATGAGTTTACTGGCAGAGGGTATATTTATTTGGTGACTGCCTTTACATCCACTGTACCATGATGTCCATGTTGATGTGTTAGTCTGTTGTTTTGCCCTTTCAGAAGTGAAAAGTAGATTTGTTTTTCAATTAAGCTTCCAGATAGGTATCAAAATTATATTGACAAATGTAGTTTTTCTTATTTTCTGTGCTGTAAAAGGTTTTCCTTTTTGGTGGCATGTGGAAGCAATGAGTGCTTGGTTTGCATCTAAGTTATGTTCCTCCGTACTTAAAACAAGGTTGTCATGGATGTTTGTTAATTAAAAATGTTTCTTACCTGGAAAAAAAGGAAAAGACTTGATGCCATTTTGTTTTTTTGGCATTTGCCACTTTTGTTATTGGAGGCCTGAGCAAAATGCAAGCGATAATTATCTTAATTGAGTGCTACACCATCGTCTATAGAAACTGTAAAACTGAATTGCTTTTATTCTATTTCATTTTATTTTTAATAATCACCAAAACATGCCAGAACACATAAAATTAAATGGAGGCATTCGTCTAAAAAGCAGCTCAGAAGGAACACACAGGTGCCGCTAGCCCAACATGCAGTATATTTAAATTCAGGCCTGTTCTAAGTGATAGTTTTATAAACCAGAGCCTTTACAACTGAAACGTAGAATTGTCTTAAAGCAGCCACATGGCTCTGCATAATAAACTGTGGTAGGGCTCAGCACTTTTATTGGCTAATTAAACACTTGCTGCATTGAGAAGAATGTGCTCGGAACATGCCTGAATTTATAACAAAACTCATTCTGTGCTTTTACCACGTGCAAGGCAGGCACATCTGGGAGTGGTTGGGTGAATGTGAAGAGAAGCTTTTGCAGTTGCTTAAAAAGAAGTTTATTTTTTTAAGTAAAGCGGTTAGTTTAAGGAGGGAGCTCAGCAAGCTCGGAGCTAAACAGGTTTTCCCTTTGGTTTGCTGAACCTGAAAGAGACACTGATACAGAGAAAGCTTGTCTTGCAAGTTCCAGTTCTTGGCTTTCCCTTGATACAAGTGTCATAAACATGCGCTTCTTGCTAAATAAGACCACCATCTGCAAACACCTCCCTGTGGAATTCCTGAGGCATCCTACAGAAGAATGTACTTTTATGTGAATCTTCCTTTAAAATAAAGCTTTATCTCCACAAGTATCACCTAATCATTTTGCTAAAACTCCCCCGTTCTTTGTAAAATTCATGAAATAGAAAACAAAATCTGAATAAATGATAACCTGCTGAGCAACTTACGTTCACTGTTGTAAATGAAGTTCTTAACTCTGTTTTTTATCTCCAACAGACAAACAACAGAAAGGTGAATTTGCCTTAGAGGGCTACACCATCAGAATGAATAATAGCCTTCGGAAGGATGCAAAGAAAGATTGCTGTTTTGAAATCTCTGCTCCTGATAAGCGCATTTATCAGGTTGGACTTTTTATGTCGAGTGGAAATTAAATTGATAAAGCTGTTACAATTCCAGTTACTGAATTAACATTTCAGTAAAACAACTTTCAGTGACATCTTAATGAAAAAAAAAGAAAACCTTGCTTGCTTATACAGTATATTCACATATTAGGAGAAATAATCTGATCTAAAATATATATGTATGTGTTCAAATATTATCTTTTTTGGGCAAGAGTAAGGAAATCTATCATCTTTATCTATTGGTCATTTCAATGTTGGTATTTTAATATCTATTATATAGTATGTCTGCATGATTTCTTGGATGAATTAAGTAGTAAGAAAAATTTAAACAAAATATATATCAGTGTTAAATACATATTGTATTGGACGTAACTTTGCAAGGAAAATCTAAGTAAAAGCACATATCAGCTGTGCAATTCAGAGATCTATCAGCCGGACATCAATATGGAATGTAAGTTTAATAAGTTTTAAATATCTGAGATTGCAGTTGAAAGCCAGTTAATTAAGCTGTCAGGTAGTGTGT
Source organism: Nothura maculosa (assembly GCA_032353885.1). Taxonomy (NCBI): domain Eukaryota; kingdom Metazoa; phylum Chordata; class Aves; order Tinamiformes; family Tinamidae; genus Nothura; species Nothura maculosa. The sequence continues at coordinate 3,155,742 of JAUBOD010000163.1, forward strand.
TGGAGTCTGACAAGTACATTTTTAAGGAAACTGTACCCAGCAGTCTAAAGAAATTCATGGGTGTCTTCTAATTGTCAAGGGCAAATTTTGTTCATCAGTTCTGGCTTTGACATTGATGAAGAGAAGCAGCTTTTTTCTGCACAGCTGCCAGCTGCTGATCAGAGTTTCAAATCCATCATCCTCTCCTTCAATTACGTAAATTTGTCAAAATTAGCTGTACATTATAAGAAGCATCCTTGCAAGAAAAGTACCAGAAGACATGAAAAGAATTACTAATGGTTCCTTGAGGAAGTGACAAGAATGCTAGAATCCTTCTATTGCTAATAAAATTGTATTTGCATTTTTATCATTATTACTACTTATCCATAAATGTTTAATAGTTTGCAGCTGCCACTCCCAAAGAAGCAGAAGAATGGGTTCAGCAAGTCAAATTTGTAATTCAAGGTAAGCCACTTAGTAAAGAAGTAGTTTTCATGATCAGTACTCCTTAGTGAGGGCTCTTTCATCCATTTGTCATGTTTGTGTATTTAATATTCCCACTTGCCCATGTTTTGAATTGCCAGTCCTAGTTCTTGCTGATGTTGAAACTTTTACATGACTTTTCTTGTTTTGTAAGATTTTTGTTCCTTTCTTGGTATACTGTTGAGCTTTAAAGTTGCCTTTGAACACTGGAAGAATGTATTGTAAGTACATGCTGTAGAAAATGAGTTTAAACATTTGGGACTGGGGAGTCATTTATTTAAGCAAGACCTCCATGGAAAAATATATTTATTGATTGATTTTTATTTGTAAATACTATGTTTTCATTTTGCATAAGTAATTTTTTTTCTTATTTTTTCCCATAATAAATGTTAACTTTTTAAACTGCTATTGTATAGACATGGAATCTAATATTATTCCTGAGGAGGAGGCGGAGGAAGAATATGATGATGTTGCACATGCAAGCAGTGACCCAGTAGATGACAGCATTTATGAAGAACTTCCAGGTATTGTTGAGATTATGTAAAAATTGTGGTGATTTTTTCTTTTCTGGCTTAATAACTGAGAGTGACTAAAAGCAAATGGGCAAGGTAACCTGGTGAATGAAATGCATTCAAATTGCAACTTTTGCTGTAACATTGAAAGAAAAAAAGTGTCATTAACCAGACCTGAGTGAGAACAATTCAATTTTCTTGAGGAGGGGAGTCAAAATTGTGCAGAAAGTGTAAAGTGCTCTTGCGAGACTTTTGCCTCATTAACATTGTCTCTTGTACTTTTTTTTTTAATTAAAAGAATTACTTGCTTTAAAGCTTTTTTTTTCCTTCAACTTCCCATAATTTTTTTTTTCTTTATTCATTTTGGCATTTGTATTAAGAAGAAATTGCCTGTTATTTCAAACATCATCAGCCACAGCCTTATATGTGGTCTTGTCATCTTGCAACAAAGCATCATGTTGCTTTGGGAAGGCTCCAGAGATGATTCATAAATAAAGGCAACAGGGGGATTGTCATTATTTTGTTTAGTATCTTCCAGAATGCCTGTGATTATACAGCAACTTCTTATTGTGAGTGTATGGATACAGTCAAATGATTATAACCCTAGATCACCAAGGGTGGATTTCAGATAGCACAACAAAACAGAAGAGAAAGAGAGGAGAGAGGAGAAGAGAGGAGAGAAGAGAGAAGAGAGAGGAAAGAGAAGGGAAGGGAAGAGAAGGGAAGGAAAGGCTTGTCAAAAATGGAGTTGATTATAGGCATTTAGAAAGTAGGAGGAAGACTTTCATTCTTGCTTATATTTTAATAAGGTATGTAAGGAAGTACTATCTGTTTCCCCTAATTTTAAAATAGCATGTGTAGGTGATATGACAGTAATTTTTTGTTTAATATAATATTCTGTGTTTCTTGCTTTTTGGGGCCATTCAACTCTCAGCAATAGCTTGAAAGGAACAATCAGTCACAGCATGTGATGCTGACTAACCTTGTGCATCTGTTGCACTGAATGCGATGGAAAAAGGGCTCTTCAGAGTATGTCTTGGTTTTAATTTTATGATCATTTCAGTGAACTAAAGGAGCAAATAACGTGAATGGCTGATGAAAATAATAAAAAAAATAGAAACTCATTTGTTTAAGAGCTGATGAGCCTGTGTAACTGGAGAGGATTTTTTTCCCCATTATTTAAGTTGTGCCTAGACTAGTTCTGCACTTGTTCTGCTGAAGTTGGGCGCAGTATGCCATGCTTGCTGAAAAACTCCTCTGCAATAGCTAGAAAATTTGCATTGCAGAGCACCCAGAGCCTTTTGCAGTGCTTTTTCAATGCTAAGGAAAAGATCTTCCAGGAAAAGATCTTGCATGCTTGCTTGTGCTTTAATTAATGAACCTCTAAAAGTGTCCTGGGACAAAATACTCTTTGCTGAGCTTCTCTTGATTTCACCTCTTCCTTTGAATCTCCAACAGTCAATACATCGGTAGCAGCAACATATGGTGTTGATTGAAGGACAAGCATTCAAATACTTGGAGTTTTATTTTCAGAAAGCTGCAGACTTGATGTGGTTCTGTGACAATTTAGAGTATTTTTAGCTTTACTTCATGTTTATATCAGCTTTCCAAGACCTCTTGTTTGGTATTTGATTAAAGAATGTTTGTATAAGAAAGTGGGTTTAAAGAGAGGATATGAGAATTTTTGCATAGTTTTGAAAATTAGGATTCTGAGAAATGCTGCTCACTGGCTGTCATGCTACTTTGCTTTTTCTCTTGTGTCAGGAAACAGTGTCGGAAAAACAAATTTCCAGATGGGAACTAATAGTTTCAAACCAGTGTCCAGAATGGCAACAATCTTCTAGCCCAGTCAAGGTTTAGATTTTATTTGTATTAAATCTGTACGCTCTTCTGGCAAGAGGAATAGGTTGGTTATGGGAAAGGATACAAGGAAGTGTGAGAGAATTAATCTCTTGATCTGTTAAGTCACTTTCTTCTTTAATAGGACATACAAATTC
>JAUBOD010000163.1:3170543-3180949 GCA_032353885.1 Nothura maculosa
CAGTCATCTGTTCTTTGGATCTACAGACCTGAAGAATTCCCTGCTTTGAGTAGCATTCCTTTGGCACAGTGAGAAGGGAGAAGAGCTCATTTGTGGCCTGCAGTGGTAATGGTGGTGTCAAGAAGCAACACTGAGGAAACATTGTACCAGGTCTGCATTTGAGAGGTCTGCAGGATTCCTCTGGCACAATATCTTAAGAAGGCAACTTCTGGGTGTGTTTTGCATCTTTTGACACTCTGCATGTTGTAACACAAACTTGAGCTTGTCAGCTTTGACCAAAGCAGTAGGTTTCTGGGGATCTGAGGCCCATGTCTTTGAAAGGCATCTCCCACACTGTCACTCCTTGAGGAAACAGTGCCAGGAAGCACTATGAGTAGGAACTGTAGGGTCTTTCTTTCTACCCTAAACCAAGTCTGTTCTATCTAGACCCCTGTGGCTATGACTGTGTTACCAGGTAGTCTTGATCATTTGAAGCATTTGTAGAGCTCAGGTTTGTGCCAAGGCCATGCTGTTCACACGATGCATTTCTCAGAAAGATTTTACTATACAGTCACTTTAGGTCGGGGTATGCCCAGAAATGTGTGGGCACATTTAGCTGGGCTCTGTATGAGCAGAAGGTGCCCGGGTCTGTAGTTTGGCTCTGTGAGTGCCCCTTTGGCCTCATTGAATCTGCAGGGAGTCCAGTCCACCCGCTCCCAGGCAGTTCTGGGGGGGAAACCAGAGCTTGACGAGTGGTGGCATCCCAACCACCCTGCTCGTGGGGACGTGCGTTGTTTGAATTTAGAACTTTCTCCGTATTGAAAGAACTTTGGTTTAGACATTTTTTTTCTTCAGATGCAGATCTCTTGACCTCTTGTTTCTTTTTTGCTAAGTACATGTTTCAGAAACAAGAATTAGAATGATCAGAATTTTTATATGAAGCCACAATACTACAATTCAGTTATATCTGTTATGAAAAATCTCTTGAAACCTCTGCTACTCTGTTTTAAGTAGAACCCTTGCCAGAGCAGAATTCCATGTGCCAAATAGTTTGATGATGATGACAGTTATAAAATTAAAATCCACAATATGTTCAATGTGAATTCAGCATTGATACTGGTCCAAAAATCTCATTGAAGATCAGCTTTTTTTTTTTAATGTGTAATATTCTGTCCATTAGATTAAACTGTGTGTTCTGGTTTAAAAAGAGAAAAAATCCCTAGAAATTGTGCCTGGCAATGGGATAATATAACCTGTGAGTGGTGCAATTGTGATACTGAAGCTACACAACGACTGCCTCCTAGTGCTCTGAGCAGCACCAGGGGTCTAAGGGGTGTATTTGTGTCATCTATGGGTCTATTTTAATTGTTGAAACAAATGAGTGTATTTGGAAAAGTCTCCCAAGCTGGGGGAATACTTTTAAAGGCAGTAAATAGTTTGGAGTGTTTTGTGTTGTATCCCAGCTTCAGATTTTTCCCATTCCATTGTTTTTCCCTTTGGCTCATGGAATAGTTTGTGTTCATCTCAACTGGACTTCTCGCTAGTCACGAGTCAGTGGCAGAAGCTCGTGGTGCCCTAGCAGGGCAGAAGTTCAAAGCCCTTTGTAGAGTGAAGCTCATGAGGTAATTCTAATATTTGCAGGACTGCGTAGATAGGTTAGCAAACAATTACGCGGACTCATTTCAACAGGTCTACTCTTGTGCTTTAAACATCTGCTTTCATGTTTGCAGGAACCGTCATGTGGGTAAATTAAATTTTTACAAGGTGAAAAATCCTTTGAACTGTTGATAGAAAATTCATTCTTTGTCAGAGCAGATTGAACTTTTTTTTGTGGAATTTGCTTATGAGAAGCATTTTAAAAGTTGCGTGTCCTGTGTCAGTTATCTGTTGCTGAAATACGTACTTGAGAAGCTAGCATGAATGTCAGTATAAGATATGATGAGTAGCAATAGCAATTGAAAATAATTTAGAAGTATTCTAGTTCTCGTCGGTAAAGTAGGCTCATCAATACACTATTTCCTCAATCAGTACAGCAGTTTGACAACTGCTATAGCAGCCAAGATAAATCTGTTTCTACTTCCTTTTGACCTGAAAAAAATGAATACAGCAAAAAAAGAACTCATGGTTTGTTCCCTTTTTTTGCCTTTCCAAGATGACTGTTGGCTGCAGAGTGTGTCGAGTAGCTCTCGTGTGCCATGAATGGAGTGTGGATTTAGTAAGTGAGGGTATGGGAACGAGAGGCTGCCATGTCTGTGCTGGACGCGAAATATATGGAGCACATCTTGGAAACTGTGGTGATTTCGGAGCATTCCAAGCCTGTTAGCCAGAAAACATAATTTAGGGTTGATCACAGCCAGGCTTTTTCATTGCTTTTCCTCTCCCAAACTTGCACCAAGATACTTGCACAGTTTGGTGGCTTCAAGCCGTGGGCAGCTGCAGTTGTGGGAGCAGCAAGTGCCCGGCTGTGCAGGGGCTGTGTCCCCTCCTGCAGTTGTCTGGCCAGGCTGCAAGATGGGCAAAATGTCCCCTGTGCCCTCTGCCACTTCTGATTAGAACATGTGAATTCTTGCACGGGCTGAGATCGTTCTCATTCCTGCCTTTCTTGCCTTTATCCTGGCAAGAAGTGTGACGGAGCAGAGTAAGACCCTCATTCTAACTGTCTGGAATGACTGAAAAACAGCAGAACTGCTGCTCTGTTTCACATATCCAGAGCAGACTGAAAAGGGAAACAGATGCTCACAACTGAGAATTTGAAAGAAAGCTTTTGGAGTGTTTGGATGGATAGGGGAAACCACAGAAATAACAATCTTCCAACTGCTGCACAAGTATGAGATAGTAAACAGGGTTTATGAACTGGAATGAACTGGAGGGTGGCTCTCAGGCTGCTGTGGTGCCTGTGAGGGGATGCCTGCCTGCCGAGGTTCACTTGTTCTTATGTGTTTTGCAGAAGAGGAAAGTGTTCCTCCAAAGACTGAAGTGCCAAGAAAACCGAGCCAGGAGAAAGTAACTGTCCTTTCAGGTAATCTGGCACAATGTTAAACTTTTTCTTCTTTATTTTGTATGCAATTTCTTTTTTGCCTTTATGTCCTGGTACCTTGCCTTTGCTGTTTTAAAATAATGTTTTTACAGCTCTGTAAAAGTTGTCTTTTTCATCTGGATATTTGATGGCAGCAAAACTGCTTAGCACCACTTAGGATGCATGAAAACCACTTGAGAAGGATTTATAAAGTAAGCCAATTTATACAAGGTATTCCTTCCTGAATTACTTTGTAATGACTCAATTAGCTTTCATTTCTGCACAAAGGAGATTTAGTTGCATAAATTAGCTTATCATCATTGAGGAAGTGTCACTGCTAAAGGACAGTTTATAGATACAACATGCAGTTGCTGTCAAACCTATAAGAATGTAATATAGACATCTGTGTATACTTTGTGCTTGAGCAGAACAGACTTCTGCCATTCAGAGACTAACAGGGGACAACAAGTTGCCCAAGGGACTGGCAATGTAGACGTCTCTGAAAAGGTCAACTTGACACAGGCTCTGACAATCGACCCAAAGCTCTGTCTTCTTTGATAAAAATCAGATAAACTTAAGACCACTAATTGATCTGCAGCCTGTTTAAATGTTGGCCATGCATATCTTCATTGCATATGATTACCACAGAAAGCAAATGAATTGGGTAAGAAATGCCAGAGTCCAGTGACAGCAGCATAAAAATTGGAAAAGGACACGAATGCCCAGAAAGGCTGTGAAGGATATTCTCCCAGTTTTAGCTTGGCAAACTGCCCTTGTGCTAATTATCTCTTGGACTGGAAAAATAACTGCATGCACCATGTAAAGTCACATGGCCAGACAACTTTTCTTGCCAGAAAGATATTTCCAGTTATGCTTAAAAACAAGATATATATGTGCTTCAAGGGCAGAGACCTTTAGATAAACCACCGGCCATTTGACACAGCAAGTAGCAAAGACTTGCTGCTTATCAGACCTTAAGCCTCTTGGAGAATCTGCGGCATTGTGCCTGTGACCTGCATTGACATGCAATCTGGCTCACCTTCCCTCCTGGTCCGCATTGCACATCATTCTTTCAGGGCTGTCAAGGAAAGGGTGGACAAGAGGAGTTCCTTTAGGAAGTAGCTTTGCAGGGCGCTTCCCGTTGCACCATGTGGAGAGGAAACAGAGGCCTGGTTTCCTGAGCCGTACAGGAAAGCAGGAACAGGTTGCTCTGAAGAGTTGGGGGTTGCTTTTCTTGGAAAGGAAGCAAGAGCCAAGTCATCACATGCTGTTAGCATTGTGCTCTGCTAAAAGCATGTATAAAGCAACTCATTAACAGTCATGGCATTTAGTTCTTATTTCAGCATTACTGTAATTACAGGAGTGCACTGTCATAATGTGGTGTAGGTCAATCCAATTACATATTTTTTTTAGCTAATATACACCATCTTCAAAAAGTGATCTAAGTGATCATACTTTATAAGAAATCAAAATCTTTGATTTTTGAAAACTTTCAACTCATATGAAAACAGCTCTGTTAGTCAACTAGTATTTATCTAATGTTCTAAAAATAGCATAACAGTTCTCTCTAGGCCTCAGATTCATTTCAGCAATATTTTTAACACTATAGGAGAGCAGTATATGATCTTACTTGACCAAGTATTTAATACCAAAACTGTTTAGCCATTTAAATCTGTGAGTTGACATAATTATTCTTGAGAGGTATCTCATTATAAATATATAACCTTACTCTAGAATATCCTATGTTTTTCCATAAAAATAAAGCATACACTCTTAAATTTCATTTACTGCCTGACTTTACTAGATCCGAATTTCACAGATGATTGACAAATAGTAAGCTCAGCCTGTTGATGAAGGCAAGAAAATCCTTTTTTATTTTTTTGCTGATTTTTTTTCTATTGCTGTTCTAACTTGTCTGTGCTTTAATTAATGTACTGACTCCGGAATTTTTTTCACCTTGCAGTCTTGGTGCTGCCTGTTGCTGCTGAATTGTTTTTGTGTTAATTATTAGTGAGCTAGTTATTTGAAAATAACTAAGCATTGGGCGACTTCAGATATATAACATGGCTTGTTGGGTCTTTTTTTGCTACAGTTGTCTACCCATTTTCATTTTCACAGCCACTGTTTTCATAAGTATAATAAATTCTGTGTTGTCTCAGGGTAAGTACTTAAATTTTGGAGACATTGAGGAATAATAGAATGAAACTATCCTGAGAAAGATAATGCAGAGAAAATGGAGCTAGACTAGAAATTGAGTCCAAATAAATCTATTATATCATTAGCCCTTATTTATAATATTTCCTCTTGTGAGAAAAGGGGCAAACACAGGAATTCTTTGCAGTTTTAGGACAATATCAAAACAAACAAATTGTGTAACCAAATTGTGTCTTCTAATAGTCTGTGTCTCGTCTGAGTGAAGAATCTGAACACTGAGAATCTATGTCCCGTGTCAAGACAATCATTAGGATATCACTAATTTTGCACTTTATGTCTGTCTTCAGCAGTTACCTTTGTTATGGTGGATATTCAGCACATGACCAGCAAAAAAGGACATGATATTATACAGTAATTTTCCAGAAGTTCACCTTTTTAAAAAAATGTTAAGTAGTGTAAAATGGTTCAGACCACGATTAGTAGTTTTGAAATCTGATCTTTTTGAAGAATCTGATCAAAGTCAAGGAATATGATCAAAGTTAAGGAACTGAAAGCTTCTTAAAGATCATATTCATATATTGGACGCTAACCCAGAGTGGAAAAAGGAAGATATATTCTTATTCCACAAGTGAACTGTAAGCAAATAATGTGGAACTAGTAGCTCAAAGTCTGTTTAGACTTAATGTAGTTTAGTATACTTAAACTTTTATACAATTTACTAACATGGGTGTTAAAATAGAAAATCAGTGAAAGCAAGACACGGTTGTGTTTATTTTACTGTTTTAAATTGTGCATATCTAAATTTTGGCCAGAGTTCCTTTTATTTATCAGCGTAGTTTTTGTGTGTCTGAGATCTGAAATGGCACGTGTCAGAAATGGCATGAGAAGATGGAGGAATGAGACGCCCTCAGTTACATTGGTGTAGTGGTATAACACAAAACACTTAAAATGCATACCCTTAATTGGCTTTTTCCAGGTTTTATTATTCTCTCTCTATTGTGAATTATTTTTTTCTTAAGTAACACAGTGGCAATATTAAGTTTTATTAAGTTTAAACCAGTCTACAACATTATAAGTATGTGCTAGAGTAAATACATTTGTCAGAGTTTTACCTGAATTACTCACCTTTCTTTCTTCAAGCATGTATTATAAGGTGCCAGCATTTTTCAATCAAAGTAGCTTAAGTCGACCATTGGAAAGGCTGGCAAACACTGCTGTTTGATCTACCAAACAACCTCTGAAATGTTTTCTTCAGTATAATGCACAAAAATATCTGTTGTTCCTATTACTGTTACTGGAAAAACAGAGATGGCAGAAGAAAACCCAGAGGAATTCTTCATGGAACAGTTTTGAAAACTGTTGGATACATGATCCTCTGGATAACTCTCATGGATTGAAAGAACTATTTCCTGGACAAACAGCCTATCCAAACCCATGCTCAGCCATTTCTTGACTGATTATTTTAAAAGTGGTGGGTGGATTAAAAGCAAACAGCCCCTCTACTGCCCAGATGAAAACGAATTTGTACTTGATCATCTCGTTCATGTTTTTGGTCTCGATGACCATGCTTTCTAAATACAGCCGACTTTCATTTAGCAGTTAAACTATCCACAGTATTTTTAAGGCACAAAATATATTTTATAGAGTATAGTAATAGAGTAATTTTGACAGACTAATGCCAGCAAATCAATACCTTATGAATTTATACTCTAACTGGCACTTAAGTTCTTGATGTTAAATCCACAGACTGTTTTCATGTACTGCATGTGTTTAGAAGGTCTGTGTAGTTTCCTTACCATATAAATACCAAATTCCTTCATCCAAGTCCCTTGGTTTTCTTTTATTCAGTTCTTCAGGTGTCATCAGAAGAAATTTGGCGGGGTCCGCTCTTCCTTTTAAAATATACCAGAGCAAGAAGGATTGGGCTTGTGTTTTACGGGGGTTTTTGCAGCAGTTTTGTTTGTATGTTTGTTTGTAAAGTACTGTGATCAACTTCAAGAATTGGTTCATGGTACTTGCTGTCCTTTGGATGTATAGATACTGAAGGTAGGTTTCCATTTAGTATTTTTGTGTGTAGTTCCTTGTGGTATTTGAAGAAGCTCTACTGCTGGGTGAGAAAGCAAAAGGGAATTTTCCAAAAGGGGATGGACACTTGCCCGGAGAGCAGCGTGTTTGTTCACAAGCCAATGCTGGCACTTTCTCTCTCTGGTTTTCACTTCTGTGCTCCTGTATATCAGTTGCTGTCTGCAATGGATGTTAGCTGATAGGAACAGCTCCTGTCTTATGTTGCTTTCCCACTGAAGGTGCAGAGCCATGGCTAGGTTATGGGCAGCATCATTGCGGTAGCAATAACCTTGTTTTAAAATGAATCTTCTCCGCTGCTGCTGTGTCCTTAGCTGAGTTTCATTCCCATCCCGAGGCTCAATGAAATTCTCACAATTACCATCTAGGGAGAGACTTATCCTGCTTGCTGGGGGATCTCTTCTGCTCTCTGTGTTCCCCATCTGACTCACATTGGTGTTAGCAGGGAGTTACTTTGGGTGCATAAATGGCAGAAGCAGACCCCAGAGTGATAATCAGTGTGAAAAAATCATGATTCACTGCAGTGCAACTCTGCAGACATGTAAATCCTGATTCATCTATTAGCCCAGATAAAAAGACAGCTGCTGAAAGATTTGGAAGGCTGGGATATACCAAAGTAGTATTATAATCTTTTGTGAACTAGTGTTGGGAAGTGTGGTCAATGTTGTATTAAAAATACCGAGGAGATACTTTGATTAAAATATCATTGCAAATTAATTTGGTGCTAACCTGTATTCCTGCTTTTAATTCTCATCCTAAATTGGTGAATAATGAGCTGACAGACAAATGGGAAGAGTCAAAATTTGCACATGCAACATTTCAAAGCAATTACATTTTCCTCTTGAGATTAACCTATCTACACATTTTACAATAACCAAATCTCTTATTTATAAATAGATAGGATTTTTTTTCGAAAATGTATTGCTGGTTTTTGATGTGATGACAGAAGAATTTGTGCACTGATGGTGAGAACGCCCTCTAGTGCTATCTAGTGAATGTTAGCTACTAATCACCAGTTTATGGCAAAATAAATGGTGGCTATCAGCAGTTTTAATTTCAAGGTTGTGAATGTTTCATCTTGTGCCAGTGTTGTCATCAAAACAAGATAGCGCAGAGCACAGACTGCAGGGAATAAATGGAAAACAAGCCCTTCTTGCTCATGTAGGGAGAATTAAAATGAAACTTTAAGTATTTGTCAAAATAGAGAACAACACAAGTTGAATGCTACTTTATTACAGATCATGACTTTTTTTTTTAGTCCATATTTTGGCAGAGATTTTTCAGTAATAAACTTAACCAATCGTGATTAAATTGTAAACCATAAATAATGGTGTAGAGTGCTAATGACATGCAAATGGGACTGGTATATGTTGGAATAACCAGCAAGCCTGCTGTTCAAGGATCATATAACAAAACTAGGATGACAGACTTGATCCAGCCAGTTCAGTGATATTTATGTTATCAGAATAGGAAGATAGCTTTCCAGTGATGTAAATTATTAGTACATATACATTCTGTCTGGTTAGTGTATACATAATGTAACTGGTCATCTTAGTGGTATTGCTTACATTCTTTTTGCATTAACTCATCACACTCCATTCTCATGGAATTAAAAACAGGAAATAGTTTGCAGTGTAACAGAAGCACCCAGTGTATTTAACCATGTGTAAGTGCTGTGTTTGAATAGATGTGCTCTGTATTGTAAGTGTATGACAAAGCATTTATTACTGTGTTATTGCCGTATTACAGAGCAAAGAGTGCTAAATAATCAATCAGTTAATGGTCTGTATGGCAGCTTGAGCACAGCACATCCATTGTGCTTATGCTGTTAGAAGGATGAGTTTATGACTCTGGTGTAGTTGCATGTTTAGCCAGAGCTTAATGTCCTAAACTGGAGCTGACACATATATTTTTAAAATGCAGCTTCAGCAAACAGTCTCAAAGTTCTCCGATATTTCAGGAGGAGCAATTCAGAATTATCTAAGAGGTTCTCAGAAGTTACTTAGTTTAGTTGGAGCAGAAAAGGGAAGGGGGCAGCCTATCACAAAATACTTACTTTGGCTTCCTTTCACAGGTTATTATTAATTGCACTCTCGCCTTTTTATCACTTTCACGTTGAGATACAACTACAACTCGCTGGAAATATGTTAGCAGAGGAGAACTAGCTGCTCCAAGTTGCAGCTGTAAAATGCTTTGAAAACCTGTAGCTACATGTCCTTAAGTGATACAAGTGCTGCCGGTGAGGGGCTCGCACATTCAACTTGGTTTCCACTTGCTTTTGTGGTATGAAGGAGCTGTTTTCACAGAGAACATTAAGAAAATATGCTGTAATAAATTGCCCTGTAGTGTCTAGAGACTTTAAAGAGTAATTTTCGTCCCTCAGAGTCCTTATCCTTTTGTAATTAGATGCTGTGTTTTCTCTGCAGATGGGAAAAATACCGATTATGCCAATTTCTACCAAGGTTTGTGGGACTGCACGGGAGACGTACCTGATGAGTTGACATTTAAGCGTGGTGACGTTATCTACATTCTCAGCAAGGTACAGCACGCTGTCGAGACTAAATAGTGGTGAAAAGAGCCCTGGTGGAAGGGCACATTCCCACATTACTGCTACGGGGGGAAGCTGGCACTCCCTTTCGGATCCTTTGTTTGCAATCAGATATTCCCCACAATTAATTATTTTGTCAACTGGACTCTAATCACATTTAAAACATAGCCATGTAACAGGAATTAACTTAAAAGCATGTTTATTTACCCGTTAAATCCTGGCTACCGTTTGTTAACTGGTTTAACGGGAGACAATGGGCTTTCTGCTTGTAAAAGTTAACCTTGCAGGATTTTATATTATCTTGTATGTTATGGTTTTTGTTTCCTGTTTTATATTCCTGACTCTGCTGATTCTGGCTTCTTGGGCTTGCTGCTCCTGAAAGCCCCTTGTTTTTTTCCGTCTCTGCTTTCATCTCTGTCTGTATTTTGCAATTCCAAATTTGTTTGCCCTGACAGATACAGGCAATTTTTAATTCACTCTTTTCCTGTTTGCAAAGCAAATGGCAGATTTAATTCTTCTGGTCTAAAATGGTGCAAAGCGGTATAAGGCATGAGGTTTTATTTTATTTTATTTTATTTTATTTTATTTTATTTTATTTTATTTTATTTTATTTTATTTTATTTTATT
>JAUBOD010000163.1:3187734-3198173 GCA_032353885.1 Nothura maculosa
GAGCACACACATCAACATATGAGCACAAACACAAACATATGTGCGCGCACACACACACATATGAGCACACCTATGCACATATGAGCACATGCATGCACATATGAGCACACACACGAACATATGAGCACACACACGAACATATGAGCACACACGTACATATGAGCACACACACAAACATATGAGCACACACACAAACATATGAGCACACGCATGTACATATGAGCACACACACAAACATATGAGCACACACATGTACGTATGAGCACACACACTTGCACATATGAGCACACACACATGTACATATGAGCACACACACACATACATATGAGCACACACACGCACATATGAGTGCAGGCAGCTGCGGGGGCGGCGTGCGGGCCGGGTGCCTGGCGGGGCTGCGCGTGTCGCCGCACACTTGTGCATTCCCCTCATTGCAGCGCGCCTGGCCCTGGCCCTGCCCCGTCCCCCAGCCCTCTGCTCGCCTCGCAGCAATTCATTTTGCACTTATTGAATTTCTTGGGCGAGTTATTTTCATACCGCGAGCATCACAGCACCTCTGCATCTTGATAGCATTTCTGCATAAGGAGAAAGCAGCTTTGTGTTAGTAATTACCTAACATTGTCAGGAGCTGACTGCAGGCCTCTTTCTAGTGATAACAGAATAACCACATAATGTAGCTTTATAGCACATGATTAATAGAAAATAATTACACATCCTACAAAGGGATGCAATATTTCTTATAAATTGACTACAATGGTTTCCTGTAGATTAAAGGACTCTTCATTATTTTATCAGTCCTTCTGAAGTATAGTCGCTTCCCTATGTTAGCGCTGATGTTAAAGAGCTGAACGCAGTGAGGGATACCAGATGGTGAACCTAGCGGTACCTGAGATCTGAAGCTGATGCTTGCAAAAACACCATGCTTCCCCACGCCTAGGAACTGGTATAAAAACTCATAATTGTATTCATGCCCTGCTCCGTTTTCATCATCGTTTCCCACAAATGTGGGCTTTTGATTTTTATTCTGCGCGTCTTAAAAAGCAGGAGTAGACATGGGACGTCACAACAAGAGCGAATCCATTGAGTTCCTTTGTCACTAAGTAGTTCATCATTGATAACAGTGATAGAAACAATACATCAATTTGGGTTTTAGATGTGAATGCCAAAAGGGGCTGGGGGAGACTGTTCCTCTGTCTGCCTGGTACTGAGGACAGAAAGGAATGGTTAAGAGCTCAGAGAGGGGGACGTGTAGCTTAATCAATTTAAAAGGGGCTGCAATGTAATTATTCTAAAACCTGAGATTATGGTTTTATATTCTTGATAAGCAGGTATCTGTGTTATATTTTTATTCAGACTTCTGTAGACTGCAAATAGTTTAATTGGGATGCATGTTGCTCTTGAGACCTATACAAAGAGTAGTAATGATAAAGTAAAAGCTTGTGCATTGCAATCTTGTCTGTATAGTATAATGGTTGCAGAGAGTCCTTAAATTAGTTTACTAGTCCGTTATATCAACATTCATTTCATCTTCTCACTTAGTAACACACCACTTACTGCTCTGGCATGAAGCTAAGTAGCAAGAAATACAAAGTTTTCAAAACTGCAAGCACGCTCTTAATTTTAATTTGAGAAATCTGACTTGTTCCTTAAAAACTCATTATTTTTAAGTTCATGTAGTGTTGCTAAGTGGAACATTTCCAGTGGATAATACAGGCCACAGGCTTTTTTCTGTGCCATTTATCATACACAGTTTAATGACCACTTCACTAAGCCACTTCCCTCGTTTCATGTATTGTTTGTTTTCTTGGCTGATGTCTAGCAAAACTTGCTTAATCACTCTCACCAGTCACTTCAGGAGCTCCGTGTAGCAGCTTAAAATCTTTTGTTGCTTTCTGTTGGGGAGATTTATTGCAGGGATTCCAGTAGCATACGTGAGTACTGCTCCTTTCAGCAATTTCCCACTTTAGTCTAGAAATACAGTTTGTATATTTAAGCAGGGTTTTGTGAGATAAAATATGTATTTTAAACAAGCTGATCTGGAAGACTGTAAGCCTCAGTGTCAGGATATTGCTTAGCCTTTAAGGATTTGGGGAGTAACGTGCGCCCCAGGGGAGAGATTAGGAGCAGTTCTTTGGAGAGCACTTTGGTCACAAAGATGAGGCTGGATATCCCTAGACTCTCAGGCCAAGCACATCCCCAGATTTCTGTCCTGCAGCAGGAGGGGGAAGAAGGTGGAATTGTTTTCGCAGCTTCTAGCTGCGTGTATTCAAATGACAAATGAGAGCTCATCTGCTTTTTTTTTTTTTTTTAAACTGAACTGTACTTCCCGCACCGTTTCATGCACGATACAACAGAACCTGCAAAATCACCTATTTCGGTTTGCGTTAAAAAGGCCAGTTTAATTTAAGATCGTTAAGTTTAATTTAAGCCTTTCCCAGTAAGAAAAGAAAAAAGGCAGTGTGGGTGCGTGTGCCCGTGTGCGTGTTGGAGACAGCTCGGGCCTGCCCGAACCCCGGGATCGCTCCCACTCCAGCCTTACGGACAGGGCTTTCCATGCAGGAGGTGCGACGGGAGGGTGCCTGCCTTCCCATGGGAGCCCCTTAACCCTTCCAGCCCACCTGGCTGCTCGCAGCGGGAAACTCCATCGGGAAACTCCATCGGCAGCCCAAGCAGGGGCTGCGCAGCAGGGCCGTTACCTCAGCGCTCGGCGACCTTGCTTCCCTCATCCAAAGAGCGGCGCAGCAGGAAGCAGATGTTGCTTATCAGTGTTATCTGTGTATTTTGTGTTTTCCATGTTTGTTCCAAAGTAATTTTTATCTTGCTAATCGTCCCCTTTTGAGCGGGGTCTCTGTTTTAATAATGCTTTGTATGTAACTTAATATGTGTGTGTGTGTGTGTGTGTGTGCAATTTCAGCTGTTACAATTTATTGAACTGCTGTTAAGATTGATCTTAAAATATTTACCTCATAGGAAAAAAATTAAATTTGGATCCCACTATACTCTTCCTGGGTATAGCTTTTGGAAGGTATTATTTCTTTAAACTATTATAAATCATTTTGTTTCATATTTATCTCACTAAGCCTAAACAAATTTCAAACAAAAGTACATTAGTCATCTGTCAGACATATGAGATCTGCTGTAGAATTTTCTGCAAGCCTAAAGCAATAGTAGACTTTGTCCATAAAAAGGCAGTATGTATTAGATGCACAGAGTTCCTTTTCCATTTGAGCAAAGTACTATTTTTAAAAAGTTGGTTGTGAGTTCCCTGGAGTTTAACCTTGTGAAACTGAAAGCATCTCAGTTGATAGCATTGTTGTATTAGTTACAAAGACAAGATGTTTATGCCTGTGAAGAATATAAGATGGAGAGATCAGCTATTTTTAGTGTGTGTTGTAGACAAGCGTGGCCATAATTAAGAAATTTTCCTCAGTATGCCTGGCCTTGTGAAAACTTAACTTCTCTCCTTGCCTAATTCTGCCTGTGAATGCCTTTAACAAAAAGATATAATGTTTTAATTTTCAGTTGAAATGATTATAACTGTATATAAGAGGAAGCATCCATAAGGAGTTGCATACAAAACTCTATTGCGTTTATATCAGACTAAAGGTTAATATTGCATATTGTTTTCAATTAGGAGTACAATAGATTTGGCTGGTGGGTAGGAGAAATGAAGGGAACCATTGGCTTGGTGCCTAAAGCCTACATAATGGAGATGTATGATATTTGAGAGGCCTGGGTAAGTACATTTTAATCCAATCTTCTGTAATGGCTTATATGTTCCCTTGTTCTCTCTTTCATAAGTATTTCTTTCCTGGAACCTTTGTAGAAGTACTGTTAACATAAAGATTATGGCAAAATATATTGAAGGTTCAATTAAAGCACTTCTTCTGGGATTCTGTATGAAATATTAAACCACAGTGTGCAAAATAAAATAGGATACATTTTATTAAACTAGTTTCCTTTTCATGATTTTTTTGGAGGGGAGGGTAAAATAACATAGTTTTGTTACTTGAATCATATACATATATCTGTCTATACAGAAATCTGTGGAAGGGGATAGATTTTTGGGCTGTGCTTTATGTGTTTGTCGGAGTCTTTTTTTTGGCTAATGATGAACTGCCAACTTCTTTCTTCCTAATCAGGAGAAATCTGCAGTTGGAGCCGGGAGCCGCGTGCAGCTGCAGTTCGGAGCCGGCCTCCGAAGGGGGATTCTGCTGGACACATTTTGTGGTTTCAGTGAACGCAGTCGGAGCACGGCTTGGGCATATACACCAAACACTGAAAATATTGAAAATTGATCTTCATTTTGAAGAAATGTTTGTCTTTTTAAAGCACTGTAACGCTGAGAAATGAAATAGATGATAATTAACGTGAGGTACAATCAAATACTGCCTGTTGCCTTTTGCTTGCACATAGTAGCAGCTCTGTATTTTTATAGGTTTCTGTTGTTTCATTGCACTTGCCTCTGTTTGTTACTTAAATGAAAACAAGCCGAACTCTGAAAATAGCAAATTATTATTCACTTCATGCATTTATTAATCTTTTCATGTAGTGGTTTACTACATATTTTGTAACTTCCTAGGAAAATCAAAGGAAATTCTTATGTAACAATGTGAGTTTTAAAGATATTATGCTTCAAAGTGATTATTTTTACTTCTCTACAGATTTATTTTTTCATGTATTTCTAGTATTGTCAGATAATATTTTGTTATCAGAATATTTTTCAATATCACAAAATAAAAGTTTGGCTCCTTTGCTGCTAAAAATCAGATCAGTTGGTAATATTGCTGTGGATGCAAACAGAAATTGTGAAAAATTGGCAAAAGACTTGTTAAGAAAAGCTATCTTAGCTAAACCAACATGAGATAAATAGCAAGTGGTTTTTTTCAGAGTTGGTGATTAAATATTCTTTTTACCTGTTGCTTACAGATACTTTCAGAGTCAAATCTGGGTATCTTGTTGTATGTGTGAATTCTGGTACAGAGTCAGTTCAATGTTATAGTTATTAAGGGATAGCTATGCACTTCTTAGTACCAAATCTAGACCTTTGTGGCAAAAAGCACCCGTGAAAACAAGAAGGCAAGTAGAACAATCTCACTTGAGCACAAGTGCTGGACAAGGCAGAGTTAATGCTTGCGCTCCTCGTCTTTCGGGGATGTTTTTTGCGTCCTCCCACACACTTGATTTGTGGGACCCTTCAGCTGCCAAGGCGGCAGGTCAGGCCAGCCCGCAACTCGCTGAGCCTGAGCAGGTCCCCGTGTCCTCGCTCGCGCTGTTTATGCTTCAGGCAGGCCCTGGAAACGGCCCGGGTTAAAAGGTAACATTAGCTTAGAGGATCTAATGCAGAGTTTAATCAGCTAAGATGCTGGGCTTTAACTAAATTTGTTTTTCTTTCTGGTACGCAGATTTTGAGCAGGAGTCAAACAGGGTAGAGACCTTTCCTACGATGTTTTTTTTAAAAGAAATACTCATTGAAATTGATTCTGTATGTTATCTGCGAGGCATTAAAATGATAGATTATGGTCTTCAGATCTTCCACCACTTTAATTCATCAAGCGTACTCAGGGCTTGTGTACAGAACGGGACGCGTTCATGTTGCACCCACAAAAGCTCCCGCTCCCTTGTTAACACGGCTGCCTAATAAATCTGCACCCCCAAATGTCTCCTTATAAATTCCGTAGTGCTTGTTAATTCTGTAGCGGCCACCTGCCCTTCCTTGGTGGGGAAAGGAGGCGCTAGGGGCGGCAGCGACTACAGGGAGGCCCCGCGGGCTGCGAGGCCGAGTCCTGCGCGGGCCCGGGCCCGGGCTCTGCCAGGCCCGGGCTCTGTGAGGCCGGGGCTCTGTCGGGCCGGGCCCGGCGGTCGCTGCGGCCGCTCGGCAGCAGATGGCAGCAGCTTTTCGTGGCTCGGGAGCAGCCGCGGCCCCGTCCCCCTGCGGCGGCTGCCGCCCGGGCTGCGGCGCGGGGCTCGCGTCCCTTTGCTCTTGCTCCAGGAGAGGGAGTCCTTCCCCCAGCGATGGGCGGCTGCCAAGGGGCTTTGTCTATAGCTCCCCTGGCCCTTTAGGCTTTTTATTCCCCCTCTTTTTTTTTTCATTCTCCCTCCCTCACCTTTTCCCAGTGCCCACGGGAGTTAAATAAACAAAGTGCCTGAAAATCCAGAGCCGGAGAGCCGAGCGGGCTGTGCTGCTGGTAGCGCCTTGGACTAAACCAACAACGCCACGCACATGAACTGTTTACTTTAGGGCTTTGCAAATACCATAACCTTTTTTGGATAAGAAAACCGCCCTTAATACTGCTTAAACAAACCCCCGTGTTAGAAAATTGCTTTATTTCCATCACTTAGGTTCCCTTTGCCTTGCTGTGAGCAGGAGGGCAGCTAACTTTTTAAAAAAGAGGATAGTAAGTCATCTTTTGCACAGCATTTTACTCCATTATTTGCTCTGTTCTGAATCTGTACGATCCTGCCATTAGATCTTACAATAATGTTCTAGTCTGCAAATTTTTAAGGTTCAAATAAAGTTTAATTGTTTGCAAACTGTTATGATGCTAATAATTCAACAGCCTGCTGTGTTACTAATGAAATTACTTTGTTATGATTAATTTGGAAAATAGTGTGTTGATTGTAGTAATTAAGCACAACAAGGTGAAGTAAATGATTCTAATGCCATCTGGCCTCCAGACTGAATGAAGAAATGAAATGGGGCTGTCATTTGAATTTATTCAGAGAAGTAAGGGTAATACAAATGCGTTTTATTGCCGAGGCACCCGGATATAACCATCCCACTGCCTACTGTTATTTCATGTACTTGTGTGTATAGCTGCCTCACACGTTTTACCAGTGTCTCGTTAGGATTTACCTCCCTGTACATGCTGCTGCTAATTGCACGTGCGGACGATGGTGTTATGTGCTGGTTTCTTCTGCCAGTGAGGTCTGAGGATAAGATTTAAAGACATGACGTGCATCAGCTTACCCTTTGCTCCTCTCTTACCGATTAAAAGCTTGCTTTGACTAGACACAAGCCAAATAGGAACACTAATTAGGATCCCACCATATATGCGAAGCCAAATGCATAAACTTTGGTCATTCTGTCTCTGCAGTTGGTGCCATGATGCAGCATTAAAAGGAACATAGGCCTTTAAAAGGAGTATAACCCTTTATAACCCGAACCGAAGACCACTGAAATTGAGAAGCAGTTGAATCCCTTTGAATCTGGATCAGACTGTCAGAACAATAACTCAAAAATAGGCAAAACAGTCTCAAAAAGTCTTTTCTTCAGTACTCTGTCTTCTTTTTGAAAGAGATGCAGTTATTTTTATAACGTGAATTTAAACAAAAAAAGAGACACAGTATTCTTAGTAATCAAAAGGCAGAAATCTGTTTTTCTATTTCGGGTAGAGAGAAATGAAGTTGTAGATCTAGAACCAAACTGTGGTTTCATAAAGCTCCCTGGGATCAGCAGGGAAGCAGCACAATACTAAAATAGGTAGGTGACCACGAGATGCTGTTCACCTGCGCAAACCTTTGCTTGTTCCTCCCATCGGTGTCCCTCAAGTTGACAAGAAATATCTTTAATATGTAGCTGTGAGAATATGCATGTGCATGGAAGCTGTATAAACAGCTTTACATACCACAGTGTCCTGATACACCGCGAGACCTTCGCTAACCAGACATTCTCTGAAGTTGACATTTCTCAGACAAGTATCTGCTTAATTCCATCTTTATTTAGAGAAACACTGACACAGAGCCCAGGGAGGAGCGCGCTGCCAAAGCTGCATCTCTGTTCTAGCCTTCATTTCCTGCCCTGTATCCCCTGTCATGCTGTGCGGGGCCAGCACCAACAGGCATCAGACTTGAAATCTGGGATTCAGACGGGTGTAAGCACAATATTTCATGCCTTTGGAACAAAATTGTGACTTAGCCAGTCTCTCCTTGCTAAAGGAAGAGCTAAAGTGAAGCCAGGATCATGGCAGAATGTGTGAGTCAAAGAGGTACCACTTTTCTCATCGCACTACACTGTGCCAAGGAGCGTGCATTTCTTCTCATTACGTTGTAAAGCAGAACAGGCAGTGATAAAGCCTGAGTCATTGTATTAGGGCCATTTATGCATTTATTTAGGAATGATTTTGTAACAGGGTCTAGGCAGTTCTCTTTCTGGTGCCTGGAGCGCTGCTCTTATTCAAAAAGAGACTTCACCACAGAGAGAAGTCCACAGGGAACTGGATCCAAAGCCAACTAGAGGAACAACCTCTGCGCTGCAAGATACGCCACCATGAGTCAAATTTAAAGCCTGAGATGTCAGCTCCTTCCTAGCCTTCTGGGAAGAGCAAGTCTTATAATAATGAAAAAAAAAAAAAGGAAAAACACAAGATGTCACCTTGTGAGCGGGAGAACACAGCATAGCGATGCAGGCAGCTGGAAAACAGGAGCTGCTGGTAGGCAGGGAGGCAGATAGTTGCAAATGCCACTGAAACCCATTCATCTGTATTCATCTTTTGCAGACTGGTCTGTTGGAGCTTTTATCTCAAAGCATCCTGCACGTCTCCCAACCCGAACAACAAACTTCCATTCACCCTCTGCTGTAAAACAACGGCTACTCCATAAAGATACTTGATGGTTAATGAGCATTTTACAGCAATACTTGAAAGTTTATGCTCTGAAATGAAAAAAAAATCTGCATTTAGGTACAGTGGAAGGAGGATTTAAGCTGGCAGAGGAGCATTGCCAGTTTGGCCACTTCCAGCTTGCTGGAATGGGTTATATGTTTGCAAGCTGTGCCATGGGCTTGTCAAGCCTCGAGCGCTTTGGTTGTGCACATTGTGCTCTGACCGGGATGTGCCGCACTCCCAAAGTGCCCCCTGGATGGGGCTCACCGGGATCCTAGTGAGTCCCGCCTGCAGCAGGAGGGCAGCCTCCCACCCAAGGGCCCAGTGCTGCCTTCCGACAGTCACATCTCACGGGGACACCGTGGAAAGAGCAGAGCACACACAGGATGACAAGCCCTTTCCTGGCGCTTCTCAGTCCTGTCCTTTGGTTTGGATGGGAAAGATGAAATCCGCAGCCACGTGGCAGCAGGGAAGCTGGGGACCTTCTTCCTTTTCCATTGCCCAGTTCCAAGAGGATTGACATTTTCCCATTATGTGTAGAGGCAGGCAGGCATGAATGCACGTATGTACATATGTACATGTATGTTGAGGGAAAGAGCGGATTTTATTATGTATTCACTTATAATATGGTTTTGTTGCCCCTTTCTCATTTCTAAAAGGTACTTATGTCTGCATGGTCATGGCAATGTGACTATAGGTTTTTATTTTTGAAAAATGGTATTTCAGTAGTGTTCTTATGTTATTTCCAGTTGTTTAAGGGCTCTATTTGAGTATCTTCCCTTTTCTGTTGCTTGACGTGGCCCATCATGACAGTGCTCTTAAAGTGCATTGTTAAAAGAGTGCATTGCTCTTAAAGAGCCTGTTGTTAAGCATTGCGTGTCTTTGGTGGCATCAGTTTTGCCCGTAGCAACAGAACACACTGGGCTCCATTTCTTAGTCCATCTCTTTTTTTCCTCCCCCTGTCTTCAGGCTAATTTTATGATTCGTTTTCACATGCCAGATCAAAATGAAAGTAGCAGTTAATCTCTGCATCTAAATTTCCATTACTTCACAAACAAAATAGACGCACCGCATTATCAAATAAGAGACCTAATATCAATCTGGAAGGCCTATCATGAGGTTCCTGCCCCTTCAGTGCTGAGCTTCTGAGGCTGCGGTTGGGATCTGTAAGGTGGGCACCTCGCACCTGCTGCAGCGAGGCGGCCCCGTGGGCCTGGGCTCTTCTGAGGGCCACCCTGGGTGCGCTCTGGGCCACTGTGGGCCTATGACCAACCCTGACCAGGGCGGTGCTCAGGAAGGGAGTTTCTTAGCTCAGTGGTTGGGTTACCTTTCAGAGACGTGACACGAGCAAAGCCTCCAAGTACAAACACGTTGTCCACAACATCTCCTCCAAAGCCGCTTTTATGATTTGTGCTGTCTCTTGCTGCTGTATGACCCATGTGTCATGCACAGTTATGAAGAGAACACATGCAGCTTCCTGAAACACCAGATTGCTCCACAGTCAGGTCAAACCTGTCTTTCAGGTGCAGAAAAATGCCTGTTTGAGAATGTGAACCTGGATTTGCACCAGTGGTGGCCTGTGGCAGGCTTAGGCAAGCACTGGAGGAGAAACACCTACGTGGTTGGCTCTTTGCTCAAAACTGATCCTTACTAATGAGTGGGTGTCGCTACCTTGGGTCCTCGGCTGCCTCGTTACTGCCGAGCATCTCCAATGAGGTCATGTTTATGTTTATAGATTATGTGGGTCTTTGTACATCAGGAGTGGATCAGGATTCTGAGCTCCAGCCTGAGCTGACAGCACAGCAGCAAATGGTGCCGTGATGTGACACGTCCTTG
>JAUBOD010000163.1:3199595-3212126 GCA_032353885.1 Nothura maculosa
GGCACCTCCCTGCGCCTCCTCAATCTACATTGTACAAGGGCAGGTATTACAGTTGTCTCCAGTAACCTTTATTATAGACAGCTGCCAATGGCAGATGAATGTGCTGGCTGTGCCTCTCTCCTTTCAGCAGGAGAGCAAGTGTATAATAAGGAAAATTCATCTCGGCATAGGAGTATCCTGACACAGAATTATAACATCTGTGTATGGGCCGCAGTATATTCTGTTTTCCATAGGCCAGATTTATTGCTCTCATAATTGAGTGCAATTCTGATAATTTGCTCGTGCCCCAGGTTTACTGAATAGGAACATGTCAGTAGAGATGGCATCAAGAAATGGGAGGCCTAAGTTGCTCCCAGGTAGGTTCTGGGTGGTTGCAAGGTAAAGCTCTTCCACCATCAGAGTGGGAAAGCTTTGGAGTATGTTGCCTTGAAGTTTCTGGAATTTTCATCTCCATAGGATTCGGAGAATTAGCAGGGAATGTGCTCCCTTCCAGTGCCTGGGGAAGGGGCAGGGGAGACCGGACCCCTCCTGGTCCCGCCGGCCCAGGTTTATACAGGTCTATAAGTCACCTGCTGCCACTTACAGAGGGCACAGTAAAGGGAATTCTGGGCTTGCTTTTCCTTGGGATGCGAAAACCCATCCTGTCCTTTGGGTTAAAACACTCCTTCAACTTCACAAGTTCCAAGTAGGAACCTGGTTCCCTCCCAGCACCGTGCTGGGAATTCAGGGCTCTCCTGCAGCGATTAGCAGCTTTTAAACCAGGGCTCCTCTCAGCAGTATCATTGCCTCCAAGCATGTCTGATTGTATCCGATATTAAAACAATTTTGAGAACATGAGACATTGCATTTATTCTAATTGTCATAAAAAAAACACTTCACTCATGCATTTTTAAGCAAAATAGCTACAATTTCAAGCTGTAGCCATTTATTCACCTCGGGTATTTAAATTTCACCTATCACTTTGGTAGGGGAAGCTGCCTCATGGAATAAAGAAAAAGATAAAAATAGGCTTCAGTCTTTTCTGTTCTTTCTTTCCCCCTTTTTACAAACAGAAAGGGATTTTTTCCAGACTCCAGTCAAGTACATAGAAATATTCTCATTCTCATAATAGGCTTTGGCTTAGGTCTACCTGGAAAGGATCATCCTCTTTTTTTTTTTCCTTTCCATACTCTTTAATTAAATATGTGACACATATGTAATTTTGGTAGTATCCTTTATCTCTGTGAGAAGTCCTTTTAATTCTTTGTGTAAGAAACTGTTCTGTGATGTGGCTACCTGATTTTATTGAAACTCTCATGTCAGGGAAAAATTATTGCTTTCTCTGTCAAAACTGACAGTAATTACAAGTCCAAATATATAGCTGTGATTGACTTGTGAAACTAAATCTGTAATATTTCAAGTTTGTAAGTTGACTTGTGCAGCTTTCAAGAAATATAACCCAGCATTTTCCATACAAACTGTCACCTCTTTATCCATTTCTTTTATCGTCTTTGTTTTTATTTGTGAGGGTGGGGAGTAGACGGGATTTATATTGTACGTACTGGGTGGCTTTTAGCAAGTCTGCTTCTGGGAAAAATTAGTGCTCTTTCAAGCTAAACGGCAGCTAAAGGAAGATCAGGGAGGTTTAAGCACACGGTTCCTTTTATATGGTCTTCTTTCTGCATAATCTTTCAGCAATAAATACTGCATATTGATTCCTTAATTGTAATGGAAGGATACTAGGACGGGAACGACATTATAGCCTATTTACTGCCTTAATTTTTTAAGGGTTTTTAAATTTTAAAGTGGATGTTGTGCTAAATGCAGTGCTACACTCTTCTATGCAGAACTTGATATAGAAGGACTTTCTCAGCAAGTCTGCGCTGCTCAAAGCTCCCTCTGTTTCGGCCGCCTTCCTTTCACTGCCCTTTGTGAGCAAAAAGAAAAATCTGTAATTGGCCTTTAGGCTCTCTTTGCATATAGGAAATTTACATCAGAACAAATTCTTTTAGATTGATTAATGAAAAAGCCCCCAGATTGGGCTCTGTAGAGAATTTAGATTTGTGCAGGCTAGGAATAAAAGTTTAACTTGCTTATTTGCTTAAAAAAAAAGTGGAGTAATTTCTTGATTATTAATGAACATTTGTTCAAAAGTATTTCTGAAGCAGTAGTAATAAAAAGTGATTTTCCTTTAATAGAAGAAGGAAAAAAAAAAAAGGGCAGCTATATATCAAACAGACCTGCATACCCAATACCGGCTTAAAGACCTCCTAGCAGTGAAATATTTGCTCTGCCTAAAAAAATATACAGCAGGAAAGCTTTATCTTCAATATCATGTAGTCATTTAGCTTGAGTGAAAGAAATAAATATAGGTGTGGGAGCTATATATACTTACGGTCACAGGGAGACACTTAGAAGTGGCATCCACAGTCTGCACATGGCTTCGAATGCACAACAGCAAATTTGGGAAGAGGAAAGATGAAGTTTCCCTTACAGGAGAAAGCATTTTCCATTTTACTTCATTATTTCTAGGTTGTTGGCTATTTGGATGATATTGCTGTTGAGTTTTTAATTTTTCTTCTTTCCTTTTTTTCCTTTTTCCTTTTTTTTTTTTTTAAATCCAAGCCAGTGAAGCAAAGCCTGGGAAGTAGTAATTTCTTTGAATCTTAATGCAGTCTGTCTTCTTAATGAGCCTACTGCACTGCCCTGAAAACAGCCCTTTACAAATAAACATGCTGAAAGTGATTTAGCCACAATGTCCAGACTGTGTAAACATCTAATTATTACAATAAAATTGTCAATAAATATACATTACTGCTCCCCTTTCAAACGTTAACCAACTTCTTCTTTGCTCGCTAAAAAGGTATAAATTGTATTTTTATGTCTTGGTGGGTTTTGTTGCCATTACCCTGCTTGCTGCTCTGCAGACAAAAGAACGCAGCCGAATGTCTGAGTTATTCCTAGATGCTGAAAAACTCCTACAGTTGTTTATTAGTGTACA
This sequence comes from Nothura maculosa, assembly GCA_032353885.1. Taxonomy (NCBI): domain Eukaryota; kingdom Metazoa; phylum Chordata; class Aves; order Tinamiformes; family Tinamidae; genus Nothura; species Nothura maculosa. The sequence continues at coordinate 3,202,576 of JAUBOD010000163.1, forward strand.
GAGTGATGCAGCCTTTCACAGTGAAGCAAATACAGAATTTTTACAATTCCATCTTTAGCCACGGGATTTTTATTTTATTAAAAAAAAATTAAAAAGCTTTAAAACCTGTTATTGTAATTGCTGCAGCTCTGAGATAGGCACAGGATTAAACCCCGCTTACTAATGGGAGGAAAGGACATAATGCTGCAGGGGGACGAGCAGAGAAAATAGGCAAATGCAGTCATTTCCTCCGAAATATTAAGTTCTGCTTTCAGAATATCACGTTGGCCATAATCGCGGCCTAGCCTCCCCCCCGCTCCCCATACATCCCCCCTTTTCACATTTCTTATATAAGCGGCACATTAACATTAGAAAAGCAGAAGGATATTGAATCCTAATGAGGTCTGGCCTGGATGTGCCGGGCTGGGAGAAGAAAAGAGGAGGATTCATTGGTATGCTGGGAAGCAGGCCGCGCTCCATGCGCATCCCGCTGCTCCGGCTGCCCGTGCCCGTCGGCTGCTCCGGCTCGGGGGGGCCTCGCTGCTCCGAGCCCCATCTGAGCTGGGCACAAAACAGTTAACCGCTTTACTGCTACCTTTTGTTATATAATGACAATTTAATACGGTGGCTGTTTTTTTTTTTTTTTGTTAACCCACTCTAAAAAAAGAAAGGTCTTTCAAATGGTTAAATTAATCTTCTGATTAGCTGTGCCTGCCAGGTAAAATATAAGGAGGAAAAAAGACGTGGAACATAGCAGTGTAAAATGTGTTAGCCAGGCACGGTAAACATGTCTATTTTAAATAATCAATGTAATGACAGGGCAGCCATTTGCTCTGAAAATATTTTATTCGCTTTTACTGCCTGTTTCTGACCCGCTTTTATTTTTTGACATTGAAGGCGCTCGGCAGAGCGACGTGCTGCTCAAAAACGAAGAAAGCAGCAGCAAACGCCGACCGAAACCGGGGTATAAAAAGAGCCGTGCAAATTGCCACGTAAAATGATGTGCGCAGAAAGGCAGAGGGGGGAAGCGAGCGAGGGCCGTGCCAAACAGATGGCACGGCTGTGTTTTTGATTGAAAAAGAAAGGTAACATTTGCAGGCACGTCAAAGAGACAGTGATCAGCTAAACAAATTGGTCTCCGAAGCGCGGCCGTGCTGGAGCGAGCCCCGCTGCCAGGGCCGAGCGCGGCCGTATTTCACGGGAATGCCGCGTGCGCCGGCCCCTCGGCAGCCTTTGTTGGCGCCGCAGAGCGCGCCCAGGAACCCGCCCGCAATAACTGCTTGTTTATTTTTGCTATTTTTATTATTATTATTTTATATACATATATTTTTTTTCCCCCCTGCTCATCTCCGCCATCGGGGACGGCCCGGCTGGGCCTCCATTTGGTGTGTCAGGTGCGCGGGCGTTGGCGCCATCGTGCCATGCTCGGAAGGGCAGCAGGCGGCCATGGCGAGCGCTGCTCAGCCCCATGGCACGCGACCCAAACACCAACACCGCCGAGGGCAGGGGCACGGGACGGAGGGGGCTCCCCACCACCCCCCGCTTCTCGGGCTCATCTCAGCTGGCGGCCTTATTCCGCCTCAGTAAAGACAAGGTACAGAAATGTCCTTTGGGTGACATTCAAAACTCGATATAAATCCTCTGCTTTATGAGACTGCAGTGCAATAAATTACTTAGCCTAATTGTAGATGTAATGAATTACCATAATTAGTCATGGGCTACATTAAATTAATCAGCATGGTACATTATTTTGCTAAATTACATCTTTGCCTTCCAAAGCCACCAGTGCAGCAATCAGTGTTTCTTGCAAGAGGGGAATGATGCTGTAATGAGCAGCCTTTCTGCTCCCAGAATAGTGACAGGATATGAATTTTGATGGGAGACAGAAAGGTTTGGAGACGCTGGAGCCTCGACTCGTGCCCGAAGTGTCTGCTGTTGTTAATGATGCCCCAGTCGTCCCGCGGGGGAGCGCTGGGCTGTGTCTGCTGAAGGTTGTGGACCGTTCTCCTCACCGGGGAAGAAAAACACTTAGCTCGTGCTTTAAGGCAAATAATATCGCTGATACAACAAGTCACCGAGCAGTGGGGTGGCGGAGAGATAATGTCTCCAGCAATATTAATAGATTTAGAATGTTCTTTTACGTTGGTTGATGAGATTTATAGTTACCAGGTATTTTTTTATTATTATTATTCATACCATTTGGATCTGAGTTAAAGCCTGTAGCTATTTTTATTTTTTACTTAAACCTCCAGCTGTTCAGATTCTCGCTGCTGCTTCGCAGTGACTAAGTCTGGAAGCAAACCGTACTTGAGCTGGATATTATTCACTATTCAGCAAAATGTTGTTGGGAAAGCTCCAGAGTCCCACCTGAACACACATACACTGTTTAGTGTTTTATTTGGGGGCTTCTAAGTATATAAAGACTATTATTTGGCTTGATGAATGGTGCAGTATATATTTCAGATGCGTGAATCCCAATTATTTCAGACATATTTCACAAGGCAGAGATAGCTTTCTTTTTTTTCTGCTTTTCCCCAAATACGCCGCTTACAAGATCTGTCACTTTACAACTTAAACGCTTCAGAACAAGTTGGTTCAAATATTTGCTTATAGTCACGATGTCAGCACATGACAGTCAGTGACAGAGATTCATGGCACTGTCCTGCAATAAGGTTAATTATCCTGGACTTGAAATGAAGGATGCTGCCTCGTTGCTGTTGTTTTGTTTTCTGGAAAGGCAACATTTGTGAGCTTTTAGTTTAAAGGATACATCTGCTGCCTAAATGCCCATCTGTGTAATGAAATTAGAGTAGGATTTTTGGGCTCCTCTTTGGTATTTTCGTCATCTGCCTGCCTGTCTTGACCAAAGGGGCGAGGAATAAGGCAGCCAGTTTGCAAACAAGACGGCAGGGATGGGAAAAACAGAGAATGGGAGCAGTTCTGATAATATTGCAGCATCTCGTCCTGCAAACGTGAGCTTAATCCTGGAGCCTGGTTGGGAGAAGGGGCCCTGAATAAAGCCTGGTCACATCTGCAGGGAAAAATGCATAGGGATGCAGAAAAGCCCTGTTTGTAATTTGTGTTTTTGTCCTGGTGGGAACCCATTTAATTAGTGCAAGAAGGTATTGAATTTTAGCTTATCATGCATATTGTTTTCCAGCTGTACAGAAGATTGCCAAGTTTCTAATGGCCTGACCCTACTCTGTAAATCAGCAGTAAATTGCGGCATTTACACTGAGCAAAGGCAAAGGGCTCATTCTGTTGGGTTTGCGCTGTCACAGGAACCTGGGCTAAGGGATTAATGGTCTGATGTTAAACATCTGTCCCCTGTCTTTGGGGGGACGTAAACACACAAAGAGGGAATCTAATGCCATCTACTAAAAGATCTTCAATGAGAGGGAGCCCTTGCTAACATTTCCATCCAGTGGCACCTCAGACACATTGCCTCTTTATGCTAAAGCCCCACAGCACTAAGGGCCCTATAAATAGTCTCCATGTGACAGCTCAGAGAAGAAGAGAGGTTTCCTCTAGACATTAGTTGTGCTAAAAGATTCATCATTACCTGCAGTCATGAAATAAATCTTTGATACTTACAACTATAATATCCATGCTCTACGTTTTATTGCAGATATAGGTAGACAGTCATTATTTCTGACACTTTCTCAGCATTACAAGGAGTACTCTGGGGGAACAACTAGTGTACAGTCTTACAGAAATAGATTGATATAACTGCATGGAAACCAGTTACTTGCAGTCAATATAATATTCCCTTAATGATGTTAAACAGTCATGTGGATTCCAAGTTTAATGTAAAAATCTTATCTTCAAACAACCACAGTTATCTGCAAATTAAGTTGCCAGAAGGGAAATTTATTTTTTCATCATGTATTAGTCCTCAAGAAATATATTACATGGAGCAGAACATATATATATATATATGTATATTTATATTTACTATTATCGTAGATTATTATTTAGGGGACATTAAAACAAGACTATGGTCAACAACAATCAGTTTATAGCACTGGTGGGAGCAGGGAAGCACAGCAAGCTGTGACGCTGCGTGCTCTACGTGGATGCTCTACGTGGTGATGCTGTCGGTAGAAGCCACTGGCATTTGCTTTGTAAAATTACACAGCAAATATCTTCTTACACAGAAGAGGTACAAGAATTGGGGTGCACTGGACTGGGACATCACAGCACTTGAGGCCCCCAGATGACTTGCTGATGGTCCGGCCGGATGGGAACCAGGCTGGAGAGTGCCAGCCTGGATGGACTGCAAAGTTCCCAAAACAACGAGGCAAGTTTGGGGAGTGGGTTGGGCACTACACAAAAGCCGTTTAAGCCCCTTCTTCTGCCAGGCTTTGGCCCGTGTGGTCACCATTTAGCATTCAGCAGAGCTGCAGGAACTCGCCAGAGCGCCCCTGATATCAACGCGGTTTGACAACCTTATGCATCTCTCGCTGAAGTGTGTTTGAGTAATGCGGGCCTTTCATCCTGAGGCTACCGAATGAAACTGAACACTGGATGTGTTAATATTTTGCTCATAGGGAGAAAGATTAATTGCACAGGATGTTCACGCTGGCTTCTGATGCCCGTTTCTGGCTTCTGATGCTCCTCGTAGATGTGGTGATGGGGCCGATGCGGCTGTGGTTCCCTGTCCACGTCCGTCAACGGAGAATGCGCCGTGAGGACCACGCAGCGGCGCATTGGGAGAGGAGCAAAAGGCGAGCGTGCCCATGCTGGTAGTCAGGACTTATCTCTTAGTTATCAACTTGGGGGTTTTTCTGTGTTGTCCTTGGGCTGAGGAAATGCTGCCAATTGGCCAACTGGCCATTTTGTAATAACCAGTGGCCAGTCTCCAAAAGGGATTCCGGTGAGCTCAGCAGGGACGCAAGGTGCATGAAGGGGACAGTCCATGAACCAGCCACACATTGTGGGCACGTGGCTCTTCCCGACAGACCAGGGCTGGTTCTTGTCAATAAGTGACACTGCCCGGCCCTGCTCCTGCCCTCCTGCCTTCACATAGGTGTCAATCAGTGCCTTTGCCTTCCCAAAAGGTCACAGCAATAATTACCTCCGAATGGTGCTGAGTGAAAATAGTTTGCCGAGTTAATATGGTTTCTGCTTGGCTCCAGTGTAAACAGAACCCTCCGCTGTCCATTATTGCTTTAGTATGTTTTATTTGCATTTATTTGCCCTGCTCTCCCATTGGATCAGGGAACTATTTGTAAAGTTGTGAGCGAGTGACCTTCAACATTATGTGACTCGGTTCTGCACACAGATATTTTATTTTTCTATTATGTAAGGTGCGCTAGAAACGCTTACCATAATACGATATTCACATTAAAAATTTAAGGCAGAAGAATAAAAATTACCTTTCCCTCCTTGTCTTGTCATGCATCTGTCCATTTTAATAAGACGGAAATATTTACAATTCCATGACTGTGGTACTAGATGTGCTTACTTTTTGTAAAATATCATTGCAGTTAAGCAAACAGCCTTCCCCGGCTTGACTAGGGACAGATTATTCCAGCAGTTCGTTTGACTAACAGGCTGTATAATGCAAGGAGTTAACTGGCTCGCACACATAGTGAGCGCAACCCAAGTACCCTAGCAAGATGACAGAAAGCTGTGGCTGCTCTGGTATATATAATTTCAGTAGCTGTGCTGCAATTAGTGACTTTGTTGTCTGTCTGGTTTACAGTACTTGCAAGGAGCTCGTGAAGGAAAAAGAGAAGGCGAGGTTTTATGCATGGAACCATCCTTTCTTTCTTCCTATAGAATTTTTCCCCTATGTTTGCTTTGTTTAAAATTCTTTTACAGTGTCAATTGTATGTGCAGCAATAGAGATTTGTAACCCAGGCTTTGCCTGTATATACAATGATTCTTATTCACACAGCCACAATTCAGACTGCCCTTGAAGGGCAAAGAAATGAACCCGTGTCAAGGTCACACATGCGGCTTAGCAGAGAGGAGTCTTGCATAGATCAGGACTAGACTATACCAGGGTGTCCTTTTTACCCCAGAGATGTTATCCGAGGAATCCAAGTAGTTTATTAATCTTTTGGACTCACATATTTTCCTCAAAACAGGAAATCCCCTCTGCCCCCAAACGGAGTCATTGAAGGGCAGAGCACTGCTACACGTGGGTCCTGCACCATATGTTCTTCCAAGAGGTATCCAGTGTATGAGGGGACATGGGCAAGTACTTCCCAGTTAATCATCTTCAGCAAGGAGAAGTTACATAGGTACAGATGGAAGCTTAAATACAATGTGCTCCCATGTGCCCCTATTTAGTCCCAATGCAATTGCCATAATTCATTCTGCAATTGATTCCTAATATACTTGAATACGTGTCTGTAGTATGTGGATCTAATAAATAGCAAGACAGTACGTGATAGCCTATCTAACCTTGTTCATATAGATGAAACACTACAGATCTGAAATCCATTCATGCTCCCTAAACACAATGCCTTATTGTGGTTTTCTATTCATAGTGTTGTGAATTTGTCAGCCTAATGGGACACTTCGTGGATGTTTTCCTTTCTAAGTGCTTTAACGGGGTAGGTATTACATTGATCCAAAATCTCGCCCAGCATTTTGTATTGTGGAGGCTGGAATTGTGTAGCTAGCTGCATAAAATTTAAGTGGTGTTTTGTTCTTCTTTCTTCTCTGAGATGGATTCTGCCAATGTGGAACTGCTGTCTGCCTTTCACATAGGGAGTAAAATCAGCCCACAGGTTGGCCAACAGATTACTGTGTTTTTATTCTTTACAGATGTAAATGTTGGTGGGAAGTAGGTTGCTAAATTGGTAGAGTACACACAAGTTTCCATCCTTTTTCCCCTGCTTCCCCAGACTGGAAGGGATTCCAAAAATAGCCAAACAGATCTCAAATCCACCAAGGCCTGTAACTAGTCTTTTGCACAATGATACTTCCCTAAACTGCTTGCCAGCATCCACCAAATCACAGATCAAGTTCTTCTTGAGCAGGAATGACTCAGTACCTTTGGATTTTTCCTCTATGAAAGAATGAAGTGAACCTCACTCAGTGTGAAGGTTGGCAAATTTTGGAGCAGGCTCTTAGTGTGAATGCTGCTGACCATCCCAGACCTGAGCTCTTGATTATTGGAGGTTTGGATTAGCTAAAGCTGATGTTAGGTTTGATGTTGGCACATTGATTCACCAGCCACAGAAGTTTGTGTTCGAGAGCTGAGGCAGATGGACACCCAGGAAAAATGGCCAGGCAGTAGAAACTCTGCTCCAACAGAGATCTAGGATGAGGAAATGCAGAGAAAGTCAGGCCCATCTCTGAAATACGACTTCTTCTTTGCAGCTGTGGCACAAAGAACGTCTTGCATGAAAGGAGCATCATGAGACTATTAAAGGTCAGGATTTTCGAACCTGCCTAAGCCTCCCAACACTATGCCTGAGTTACGAAGAGAGAGCTTTTCCCTAGAACTGCTAAAAGCAATGTAAGTGAGACATCCTGGGAAATTACAAATCAAGGGACAGTGATACAGGATGAAGACTTGTAGGAACACTAAGCCTGAGGGCCTTGAGAGCCTGAAGCACAGAACAACTTCTCTAAAGATGCACAGTATCACTGTAATCTCCATAACAAATGAGCACTTCTTTCCCTCCGTGTCCAGGTGTCACCTATAAGCCTGGCCTCATGGATCAGCATTGCAGAGACCGATCTTTGCACCCATTGCACCCTGCACGTTTATTAAGCTTCCATGTCTTTGCTTGGACTCCCGGCTCAGCCTTTTCCCCGACCTTTGGGGATGCATCCCCATGCTAGGCTTCCTCAGTGAAGGACAGCATTTATTCCAACAAAAACTAGCAATCTGTGACATTGTTTATAACAGGGAGAAAAAGTCAACATCAGAAATCTTTTCTCTACCATATAACCTTTGAGATTTATCACAGCTTGGAATTTCTCCTAGGGTTGACAGTAAGGTGACAGAATGAGCTGTTCATGATTTCCTTTTTTGTTTATTGGCTCCCCGTGTATGAAAAAGCCCTATAAATAATAATCACTGATGCAGGCAGGTACAGTTGCTAAAGACACTTAACCTATTGGCTAAAACTGACTTTTGAAGTGGTGTTTTCCTGCCTTGTTAATATGGGGGCAATAGAGCTGCTCGCAGAAAGACGGGAGAAGTTTGGGCTGTGTTGGTTGTGTACGTGGTGAACTTCTGCCGCACAGAAATGTCAAGGTCAGAATATGATTGAAGAACCTTCTTCCTCTCGTGAAGTTGCTGTTCCTGTATGATATTGTTTTCCACTGTAGAGATTCTCTTAAAAATGAGGTTGAGATCCCTAAAGAAATTGCTTCAATCAGCAACAGTGCTTAATGACTGTTAATGGGAAGTGGAGATAGGATAGTAAGTGTTACTTTGATTAATAAGAGAACTGCAGAGAATTTAAATTGTGCCACTGATGGATTATTTTCTTCAAGCTTGATAAGCGCTTCTCATTTGTTCTTAAATTTGGTCAATACTGTTAAAGACAGCAAAATGAAGTATAATTAATTCTATTACCACTACTCAGACCCAGTGTTACTGGGAAACAGATTATGATGCAGACAACAATGTTAGGTAACACCTGTGACAGTTTTATCATATGAGGACTTGTCAGAGCTGAAAAGTCACACAAACCTTTTCTCTTCCACAGCTAGAAGCTGCCTAACACTCAGGGCCCTCCTGGACATGTGCTGATCTGCCACAGAAATAATTTCAATAAAGAAAACAGCTCATTCTGAAGAATGCGTGCAAAGGAGCTCCAGTTTATTCCTCATCTGGCATATGGGGATATGATGGTTGATTTTGTTCATATCTCAGTTATCTCAGGGTTAACAGTGTTACTCAGGTGGAGCAACACTTGTGTAAGTGACTGTGGTGGGTCCACTATTGCAGGATAAGACTCTAGAAAATTTAGGAGATTATATGGGTTGGGAAGGAGGAGTGAGGTGACTTTGTACCACTCCAAGATGCAGATTCTGCATCTTGTGAATTTAGCCACTCTAATGCTCCTAGAATCCAGTGCAAATAAATTTATTACAGTAGTATTTTCCCAAGGGATTTTCTGTCATAATCATGTGTGTTTCTTACCAGTCTTGAAATTCAGCGAGAGTATGTCCTATAGGTTAATATAGCCTGTGCAATAAATAAGCATATTATAGCAGCACCTAAATGCTCCGGTTAGTCCCTTTTGGGTTAGGCATTGGCAAACATTATAATCCTGACTCAGGGAGGCTTCTGCATGGGCTTAAATGCTGCCTGGAAGGGAAAATTTCCTTAGCTGAGAGCACTGGGTCATTGATTGACACCTGCAGAGGTTCTGATCATGCATTTGCAGCAGGACATGATCTTATTGGTGATGGGAGGTGTCAGTCCAACCTATATATTTAGGAATAAGGTAGCATAGACTTTATGCTGGTTTACCTGTAAATTATCATTAGGCTTTTAAGCAAACAAAACCTATTTGCCTTGCACAACAAATAAGGAAAATATACTGAGCAGCAGAGCTTATTAAGAGATCTCTGTCATTTCTTAAACTGTGTTT
>JAUBOD010000163.1:3262830-3289075 GCA_032353885.1 Nothura maculosa
GATTTACACTGGGGTAACTAAGAAGTCAGCTTAGGTTTCTACTTCTGCAATCATAAGCAGATGCACTGCTCCTTCAAAGCCATGTCTGGCTCAGAAAACTGTGCTCCTTAAAAAGGGCAAAAAAGCCCCTCAAGTGCACTTGCAAATGTCAAGTGACGTTAAAATATATTTACATTTAAAAGCAATGTTTTGTAATATATATGTATTTTTAGCCAGTTTATTTGGATTCTCAAGTTGAGCAGAGACCTCGGGGCTGGCTGATTCATGCCTGTTTCATTTTTCCACACAATCCATTTTCTCTGAAAAGGAGATACAAGCATTGAAGCCAATATAGTTTTATTGGATCCAATGCACTGCCACTGAAACAAATATATGTACACTCGGGCAACTACATTTTTATTAAAACAAATAGAATTTAATTCAAACCAACATTCAACAGATACAGTTTGTTTTTCAGTTTTTCATTTTTTAAGAGATGAAATTAAATCCTACCAATATTTTTACTCAATATCTTTTCACAATCACATTCATTTGACCTAGACAGTGTATATTTATCATAGATAACTCATTTTTATTAAAAAGAAATCTACAGAAACCAGATTTCTTTTGAGTGTATAGACAGCAGTCCTAACCAGTTCAAGATTAGATCAGGAGAACACATGGGAATCTTTTGAATGGTTATTTTTATTACACTGGTAAAAAACATTTCTACTTAGGAAGTTTTTTTAAACTACTGCACTTGAGGTGACAGATGCCTTGGTTAGAAGAGAGGTTTTTTAATTCCCGTGCCTTTTCAGAAAAAAACCATAATTTGTTTAGCTGAAACTCTGACTGATAGATGCAGGCCACAAAAAACACCATCAGTGCTATGACTGTGTGCAACAGTATTCACCACATTAAAATAGGGGAATAGAATTAAAATATCTGCTAAGCAGCTAAGCCCTCATATTCAGTGCAGCTCATGGGATCTGGTCTTACAAGCAGAGCATGCAGTAGGTGCAGACTGCAATGGCAATGAGCACATGCAGTGATCACAGGGTTAGGACAAACCTGAACAAGAATGGATTTAAGTTTGCACCTAAATTGAGGTGTAGTAGCAGGAGATAATGTTCAGAAGACTTAGTCTTGCAATATCAGAAATCTGGAAAAAAAATCTCAATACAGAAGTAAAACTGAGTCCTCATTTATAACAGTGATAAATACTTGCTTGTATTTCCACAGCTGTGTTTGTAGATGAGATTTTTCCAGACACCTAGGGAGGTATATCCCTCTTTAGACTGGGTGCTTCTAAAAACCCAACCTAAATCTGTATGTGTGTCTAGTAAAAACACTGCTTCACAAAAGTCTTATTTTGCACTTCTGAAACCTTTCCATATCCTTAATCATTGGGATCCATCCTTTGATCTTTAAAGGTTATCATCTTTTCTGGTGTCCTCTCTCTCTTTCCACATCAATTACACAGAGAATAATGCAGAACTTTTGGAAATCTGTGTGTAAAAAAACCCTACATTTTTCCATTGAAAACATTTTGCAGGAAAGAGACTGTGTGCTAGGTTGTTTCCTTCTTCCAAAACACTTGGAGAGGTTACAGAGATGAGCCCAGGTGACTTTGGAGCACATGTTTCTCCCCAGGTCCACGTGTGTTTAATTCACATAGACCCTTTTGAATCTCTTTCCTCTGTTGCTGGCAAAGTTCAGAAAGGAAAAAGGAAATTATTTCATAACCTTGAATGAAAATGACCTCTATCAGACAGATGCAGCCTCCTCTGCACTGAGAGTGGCAAGGGGATGAGCGTGGCAGCACGGAGGCCATCAGAGCGGCGCCTTGGCTGTGTTCAGACTTGCCACAGCGGGAAACAGGCACCGCAGTGACCAGTGAAGCATAAGTTCAGTGGCTGCTTGAGCCCCCCAAGGAAGATGAGAGAGCAGATAAATGCGAAGGGACTTAGGGAGGTTCAGTGGGGTGGAGAAGGGTGTCTCCCACCTGTGCTTCTCCTCCCATCCCCTTGAAGGCCTCGCACATGTTGACCTTCCCTCCCACTCAAGGGCTCGCTCTGGCACACCTCGTGTCAGCGGGGAGAGCATCATTAGCAGCCCCGGCACCTCCATCTGGGCTCAACAGCTGCCTATGCAGCCTGCCCGGCCCTGTAGAAAAGGATTAGGCTCCGTCCCCACATGGAGACATCCGCCGCCATGCCGTGCCAAGCGGTCGCGCCGTGCAGGTGACAAAATGTCGGTGCTATTTCCAGCCTGCCCAGTCGGGCACAGGTGGCCACCTCTTCACCCGTCGCCCAGTGATGACATCCCCAGCCAACAGCTGGGTCTGCCTGTCAGCCTCCTTCTCCCTGCCAGCCCCGTGCCGAGGGAGGAGGAACCCAGCCCCGTATGGAACAATTTTAATTAATACTGACATTCATCAAGCTGCAGAGGAAGCCACTGCTGCTTGTTGCCTCGGTTTACGTGAAAATGGGATAAATAAATGGGACTGTCATAAAGTTGTAGACTGTCCTGTGTTCATTACAGTCAGCGCGTGGGGAAAAGGGACTGAAAGCAGCCAGAGCTGCAGGGGCTTAAAGAGAGGCTGGTGGTTCCTTCACCTCTGCCTTCCTTGTGGCTTCAGGTGGGATGCCACCATGCCAAGAGCTGGGGCCATCGCTATGCCATGGTGGGCAATGCCAGAGCACATCTGTCAGAGCCTGGAAATGACTTTTCCAGGCTGCTTCCAGAGTGGCATCACCTTCCTCGCTGCCCTGTTCCCGGATAAGCCCATATGCCCCATTAGTGTCCTCCTGCCGTGTCCCAGGCCTCAACGAAGGTAGCAGGCGCTGATCCTGCAGGTGGTTTGGGCACAATGTGAGCAGAATAACCTCTGTCACATTTGCTCTGGGGTATCCTGCCAAGAGCTACTCATTCTTTGCCTTGTGGCTGCCTATGACAGCAACCAAGGGACTGGTCACATGGCTACCTGGTGGTGCCTTCCTATTCAACAGGCCTCATATAGGTCCATCATGGTAGAAAGCCCAAATAACTATGCAGTATTAATAGAAAATGAAAATAGCACATACTTTCTCAGGCAAAGCATATTTAATGTGTTATCCCATCCTATAAGGCACGTAACCAATCTGCTAATGGTTCCCAGGCCTTTTTAGTGCTTTTTGGCAGCAATTGTTTATCCCTACATCCTACTGGGGCAGCCATTGCATATTTCTTGCTGCCTATTGACAGCTAAAAGCTCTTCTTTGATCTCCTCGATAGCATTTATTTCCTGTCAAAAAGTACCCCACGGTAGAGAATTATTTCTTAGACCCCTTAATCTGGTTATCTTTTACTTTATCTGAAATAAGGACATAGGTATATGACTCCATATGATTGAAATACAGCGTATGTGATTTTCTTTACAAGATCTTCATTCTTTGGAGATCTTTAAAATCTGCTTGGATGCAGCCTTGTGCCATGTGCAGCGTGTGCAGAGGAGTTGGACTGGATGATCTCTGAGGTCCTTTCCGACCTTAAGCATTCTATGATTCTATGGTCTAATATTGCACACTAGCTCAGATATTGGCTGGCCCACTCTATGTCTAAAATAGATTTCATCAAAAGAAAACTCTATTAAAACAAAACCACAGTATCCATGGGAGGTGTCAGAAGGTTGTGTTCTAAGCAAGGACATGAAGGGCAGAAGAAGCTAGCTTGCAATCCCTCCAAGCAAGTGAGCTGATGCTCTGGCCTCAGATAAGCCCAATGAAGTCCCCTTGGAACAGCCATCTCTGGGATCAGTTTGGATACAAAGTGTACCAAATATACAGTATGTAATCACAGAATCATGGAATCACAGAATCATTATGGTTGGAAAAGACCTTTAAGATCACCGAGTCCAACTGTAAACCCTTCAACACTATACCTGCTAAACCACATCCCTAAGTGCCTCATATACACATTTCTCGAACACTGCCAGGAATGATGGTAACTCCAGCACTTCCCTTGGAAGCCTGTTCCAACGCTTGATTACTCTTCCCATGCAGAAGTTCTTCCTACTGACTAAACTTGGACTTGTTGCTCTGGATGGATAACAAGTACTCTTCAGCATGTCATTTTTGCCTTTAATGCCTCAAAGCAATTCCAGCTTGCAGAGAGCAAGTCACCTATTTGTTCATCATTGTTTTCCTTGTCTGCAAAATAGGGTCCAAAGCAAATGAAAATAGAAATGCCTTCCAAAACCCATAGTCAATTTTCTGCCTTATACACAAGTAAGTGTATGAGAGCATGAGTCCTGTGCAAATTTCTAGAATTTCTTTCTCGGAAGCTACAGAATTAAATCCTGATGGATCCTAATTTAATTCTAGGCCCATAAGATGGTGTGAACACACACATACACCCCTACACACACATTCATGTGCTGAAGAGGAATCTGGATTTAGATGCAGCACTTGACACACATCCAGCTATCTTCTGTGACCTTTATTTTTCATGAAATTGTTTAATACAATACAAAAGAGCAGTCATCCTATAGTGACTTTTAAGTGAGCCTTCCAAACCTAAAAAACATTGTGAATGATAAATTATTCTTCCCAATATCACTAAAATAAAATTCACTCCTTTTTCTTCTCCTTCAGTGCTAGCCAGGAGCAACTGTTGGCTGCTGATAGCTACCGATGGCTTATTTCCCTTTCAGGAAACAAATATTGTTTTATTTCACAGAAAGAAAAAATCCCCTGTAATGTCAGCCATAAAATACTGTAACTGGTCTCCTGCAATACATTGAATTATACACACCTAACTGTGTTGGAGACCATAAATTCATCAGCTGGTTCAGGCCAGAGGGGTTGTGGACTGGAAAGGATTTTTCTCAGCTCCCCCTCCAGGGAGAACTGTCACCCTACTGCTGAGACAGTGTTTGAGTGGTGGCTCTCCAGTGGCAGAAAAGGCAGAACTTGCTGAGTCTGTTTGCAATGTGCTTATCTATTATTGACATACACATCCCCTAACAACTCAGCGAGTAAAAATAGAAAATAAACCTACTCAAAACATCTTTGGATCTAGAAATGACAAATTTCTACTGCAGGAGAAAGACTGATTGGGTTCTTGCCTGTCCAATCCCTGTGGGCAAATACTTTGCTGTCCCTGATGCTTGGTTTTAAAAACACTCATGATTCTGGAGAGGTGTCAAAAAACATAAAATAAAATCATAAGTAGTGATAATATCACTGACATAGCCTTCTAGCAGCAGTTTAAACAGAATTACACCATGCATAGTGACAATGACTTTTTTTTGTAATATTTACCAGTATTTACTATTTATTTTATTCTATTTTTAGGTGCCATATTCTATTACTTTTCTCCCTCTGACCTTTCCTTCCATCTTCTCTTGGTGCTGTAAGATGGCTTCTTAATGGGTTCCGAGCAATATGTCATATTTAGTCAGCTTTGTGTTGAAGAAACAACCTTAGAGTTCAATCTCATTTTTAAATTATCTTTTAATAGAGAAAACAAAAACTAACATTGGAATTAACATTGGATGTAACAAATATTTTTCAAGATAAAAGTCCAGTGCGACTTGTTTTTTTTTTCCAAATTGACAATATTTTTTTTTCAATGCTCTGCTATTTCTATTATGATCTCCATTTTAATTCCTAACCTGTATCAATTTTGAGTAACTAATTGCAAGTTAAAACACAATATGCTTTCTTTAAAAATGAGTAGCATCATTACCTATACCAATAAACAAGCTTGCTTGAAAAATCCTTAACTTTCTATAGTACCTTTTGGGATATCTACTGCTGCTGTACCATTCTCTACTTCACTCATCAAGCCTGTTAATATTTAACAGTTTTCTCAATAGCAACAAAAATATTTGATCTGAAATCTGAAAAGATTATTAAAATGTTTCTTCTGCAGTTTTCTTTTTGGAAGAATTTTGGTTTTGCTCCTAAAATGTCTATTACAAATGACTGAGGTCAGCACACAAACTGTGCAGCAAGGGAGTTCTCTGGTCACTTATTTCTGTCAAGTCTACCTGAATAATCTGGCAAGCTTAGGCCCAAGAGACCAAGGTATTATTGCTTTTAATAAAACATTTTTATTATAAATCTCTGAATCTCTATTATTTTATTCATATATTTTTATTAAAGATCTTAGCCTGAGGTCTATGGATTGCTAATTGCATTAGAAAAGCCACATTTTTTTTTAATTACAAATGTGAATTTGGTGATATTTATTTTCAATATTAGTCCATAAAATGGTATTAGAGTTGGGCTTAATACCTCTTGATTCTGCATGGGAGACTGAAGGTGTAAGCTAACACAGGGAGAAAAAGCACAGTATACCTCTCATTTCAGTCTGTGCTTCTCCCTTTTAATGTAAACAATCAATCACTATAGAAGGAAGCAAGATATCAATCCTTTCCCCACTGAGGTCAAGTAGTGACTTTGAAATGAGAGAGCAAGATTCAGTGACAGAAAAGATAGAAAATTAGTACATGTTATTTTTAATTAGAATGAATGAACTTGATTATTTGGTTTCCAATAAAGCAAAATAAATGGTACATAAATCCATAAATAATGAGAAATCTTTGGTTGTTTCTTTGTTATTATTTTTGATGCTGAGAAGTGGGTCACTTGGTATGTGCATAAACAAAGAAGATAAATGGCTAGAAGAGGAATGAATTTTCCATAACCTGATTAAAGGATACGTCTGGCTCCTAGGAGAATGTTATAGTGCTTAATGATTTTGTTGTTGCTGTTCTTAATGTGTCTAATGTTTGCTGTTTAAGAAAATCAAGAAAAATGTTAAAAGGTTGCTGCAGAAGGGAGCTGTCAGCCAAGAGGAGGAGAGAGTCGGTTTAGCCAACAAATCCTCCACTGGCAAACAGGAGAAAGGGAGGAGGGATGGAAGAAACCCCTGGTACCCAAAAGCAGAGGGTGACAAATGCTGTGAGGTGGCTCCCAGCCCTGGTGTATCATGCACATGATGACCTAGCCCCATTGCTCCTGCAATGGACACAAGTGCTTGGTCTTTGGTGCCCCTGTCACCACATGAGAATTGGGAGATGCTAATGGGATATAGCCCTTAACAAAAGTATAGTCGTTTAACAAAAGTGGAAAAAAGATGCAGGGGCACAGAGAAGACAGTTCCTCAGCCTGAGGGCTTTCTCCCTGCTAAATTTTGGGATTCTGCTGCAGTCTAATGGAGCCACAAGAACTCCTTAAAGAGAAGGCACAAGAATTGCTTGGAAGAGCAGGTGAAGACTCCTTTGTAGTATAAAGCACGAGTGCAGCTGCGAGTAGCTATCCCCTAAATGACAGGAGGGGTGGTGGAAGTAATAATATCCTTTTGAAAGATAGTCCATTTATTAAAGAAAAATCAACTAAATTAATTCCTAGAATTACTCAATTATTGTCTAGGGTTGCCCAAAGGTCAAGTCTGACTGGATGCAATAGCTTTCAGAAGCCCCCATCTCCTTAAGAAGCCCTATTTATTTCTGGCATTTCATGGAGCTGTTGCTGTAATATCATCAAGCCGGTCTTTGTTCACTAAGAATCCTGTTTACTCTGTTCACCATCTTAGTTCCCATAACAACAGCATACATTTGTAATATGGAAACTCTGCTTTTCTCTAATCTTTTGGGGTAAGATCTTTCTCCACGTGAAAGAAGCTTGCAGCACACTAGAGGTTTGTGCAAACCTGAACATATACACAGGATTCAACACTGTAAGTGAGCTAATGGAAAGTGCTTAACTACCACACTTAAACATCTTCTGGTGAAGTGACAACTTCAATGCTTGCAGATTTTCCTTGAGTTTATACCTTCCGTAGCCAGTGATTGCTATGCTATATCTGCATTTTCTAATTAAGAAATGAAATACTCATTTTCGAATGAGCCTTTTTAGACTCCAACAAATTTATTGTGTGTTTATGAAAACACACAGCCATACCAAAGTTGGCAAGCCTAGCAAGGTTTATCTTCAGCCTATAGCTCTTTCCCTGAATTCAATACTGCAGGCACAATTTAATGCAAACCCAATTTATGACTTAATGCTCCAGGGACCATAGTGGGAGATTGTTACATTATTCTTTTCTAATCCTATTTGTGTTTTAATTTGCTAAGTCTGTAATGAGGTGCATGCCTTGAATAGATTCAAGATCTTTCACATTGCTTTTGACTTTGTTTAATATAATAGATTGTACAGTTTGCATTCAGAACTGAGGTGTTCCAGTCAGTGCTATCTCTTCATTTTCAAAACTAGGGTGAATAAAATTATGTTCTGAAAGTAATTGTATCCATGTTTCCTTGTTTATCACTTAATGGTTTATTTCCTGTTATAATTTTCTAGTATAATATTTGAGGTCACAAAAATCAATTCTCGGCGGACTCTAACTTGACTCTTCCAAATTACTCCAAAAGTAACTCCGAAAATATCATGGTGAAAATGAAGTGCTCATTAGTAAGAGGCTGACTTTACTGATTTTTTTGTAATATTGCTTTTTTGTGTTTGTGCTCTGAAATTATAGTAGAAATAGAGAGAAACAGAGTAAAACTTCAGCTACAGGAGAAGCAACATACCTTTATTTATACCAATGATTTATGGTGATAACACTGAAGATTCGAACTCAATATATTCAAAGTATTTATTGCCTATAATCAAAGTTGTCATTCATCTATATAGAGAATAGAAATCTCATCTTCAAAGCATTTTGAAATTTTAACTTTGCTTTCATAGTTGCAAGAGAAAAAAAAAAAGACCAAAGTATTAAATTCCAGTTCATGATCATATTATGAAGCATACTATACCATGAAAATGTAAGAATTTAGAAAGAAAAATGATCTGAGAAGAAAAATTCAGTGTCTTGTCTCCACATGTCCTGACAGGCTGATCTGATACTGCTGGCAATCTTATTTCAGGAAGAAAAAAAAAAAGAAATACTGTTACGATGCATTTTAATAGAACTCCATTTTCTGACCAAGGCAGCACTAACATCATCCCTTGAGTGGCTCTCCATGCTACATCCTGCATATCTGTGCCCTGGGTCCTCTTCTGCCCAATAGGAGCAGCATTGGGAGGATGTTGGGTTCTTGGTCCACATGCACCGTCAGAGCCGTTTGCTGTTTCCTGACCCCGGCACTATGGGAAGCTTCATGATACTCACAAAATGTAGCATTGGCTAGTTAATTTGGGGTGCTTTCTCTCATGTTTCCCTTTCCTGGGCTTTGCTTTGCCTGGAGTCTACATCCTTGAAGGCAGGCAGGAGTCAGAGGAGGCCCAGGATATTATCTGTACATATAACCACCAAATCAAAGGACAATGGCACTTTTTCCCTATATTTTCCCTATTTTTTCCCCTTGTGCCCTAGCAAGTATCTCAATCCAACAGCTGAAGTCTATTTGGAACAGCAGAGCAGCCCAACAACTCCTTATGAGTTGAAATCACAGGAGTTCAAATAGACCTCGGAAGTCTAGTTAAAGGTTTTGTAATTTATCTAATTTCTTTTTCAGAGATACTTTTTCTATAGCCTTAAGAATTAATGAATCAGAATAATAGGAAGCTTATCAATATTTTGGTTGTACTGAGAGCTACTCAGTATTGATGGAATACTCTTAATTTCCATTTTAGATGCAGCTAAAATCTCTCATAGATTTTGGTAAATTCAGATGGTGGGAAATTCCTAAAGACCAGTAGAGCCTTGTACTTGCTGAAATAGTAAAGCTCTGAGAAAATACCTCATAGTAATATAGCAGGGTATACAACAATACCATCCAAGGAAACCTCAACCCCATCAACTCCATAAAATTAAACTCAAAGCCTAAAATTCTAATCAATATCTTGCACATAAACTATGTTTATTACTGAAGACTGAGAAGGAAAGACCAGTCTTAGGAGAACAGTCTTTGGTTGTGTGTGACGATTTTTGGACACAGTGCTATCTAACTTGTTACTATCCAAAGGCATGGATGAGGAGGGACTGAAGGTAAACTGGCTGATGGGCTGGACATGCTCCCTCCTAAGCCTGCTTTGGAGTACAACTCTGGACATCCTAGCCAGGTCAATGTGGTGTGAGCGTCACAGCAAGGGCACAAAGCTTAGATGATGCAGTGGCTGTGCATAGTCTTGGAGGACTTAAATGCTGCACTGGTTCAAAGCCTACAGCCTGGAAAGAGCTTTACTGAGGAGCTCAGATCTCCATCTCCCAGTCTGCCTCACTTCACACCCTTCACCTGGAAGTGATGGGAATATGACTGACAGCTCTTGCCTATTCCTTTATCCCCACTTACGGATAGCATTAAGTGCATCAAGCTCCAAACATTCTGTACATTCAGATTGCCTTAAGGGGTTAAGAAATACCTCAAACCCAACCCACAGTTGCATGTGCTGCCTGCAATTGGACCCTCGCCCAGCTTGGGTGCCCAGAGAGAGACAGTTTGGGCTTCAAAAGTGCATCTCTGGTGCAAGCGAGATGCTTGAGTCCAGCAGTGCGAGGCTGGAAACCCTTTCACAGCTTCCGCCTTGCACAAATCCATCAGTGCTGCCTCTCCATTTCACTTGCCTCTGTCTTCTGCCCTGATCCAGCCAGATTCAGAAATCAGATAAATCTCCACATTAGTCCCCTGAGGGCAACCTGCAGACGTGATGAACCGACCCTGAGGAGCGGCCTGCACTCAGCCTGCCTCTTCTCTACTGTGCAAGATGCAAGTGGCAACCTCCTCCAGCAGAGGACTGAACACCTATTCCCCATTCCCCTTCTTCCAAAGTACATGTTTTAACCAGCTTGAAATAGTTAAGCCAGTTCAATTTAAAGCATGCTTTAGAAGAGATTTATCAGTAAAACAAGGAAGAAGGTAAATAATGAGAGAGTAAATAAGCTGTAGATGGCAAGGGAAGGGAGGATGAGTGTGGGATGAGAGGATGAGTGTGAGGAGTGCAGGGACTGGCACACAGGCTCTGCCAGCCAGGGTCTCTAACCCAGAGCCAGAGGGAGCTGGAGGATGGGTTACCCCCAGGGTTACCCCGTGTCCTGCTAGGATGAGGGAGAACCAAGACAATTAACTTGGAGCCACTGGCACATTTTGAGATGGGACAGATTAGATGAGAAGTTCCTTCTAGGTTAGATGCGAAGTTCCCATTGCAGTGAGGGGTGTCTACACACGAACTACGACTGTCACAGGTGTGACATTTGTCCATTTTCAGATCCAAGGGTTAAAGTAAAGTCACAATTTCTTATACCACTGTCCTTTTTATTCCCAGACTTAGTTTCAGTTTCCTTGTTTTAAGAGCATCCAAATAGAGTAACTGTTTTTACGTTTGTAGAAAAAAATGCACAGGAATATGAAAGAAAGTATTTGTCTGACATGGTAGTGACTGAGATACCATTTATAAGATTTTTCTTTTTATGTTGGGAGACACAAATTAAGGCATTATAATAAATCTATGACTTGATTGCTGTCACTATGCAGCAGCACCATCCGTAAAGTCGATGGGACCCCATTTTTAAAGAACAGAGAGTGCCTGGGATAAAGGACAGTCCACACAGGCTGGTAGCCACATTGCCCATATGCAGTGCCCTTGCCAAGGAGGACAGCGAGGTGCACTTGGCCAGGGTGCATTTCCCAGGCCAGGATTTGCACTGGCAGGTTAGTGCAGCCCTTGCCCTCAGCTCACTCACCTCGGCAGGCCAGGCACCACCAGAGCAAACTGCCCATTTCACATTGGTAACAGGGCATCTCCACAGCTGGTCACGGCCACCGAAGCTGCTTTATCAGGAGGCAAACAGGCTTCTGCAGACAATGGATGCACTTCCAACAGCATAAGACACATAAGGCGCCCACAAGACAAAATGTGTGCAGTGGGTAACACGGTGCCTGCATGCTAAAATTCCTGCAGGTAATTAGACTTCATTTTTGCATATGCTCATCGCTCACTCTCAAGTATATTTTTCCTAAAAGCATTAAATATTTCATTACACTTCTTTGAGGACAGGAAGCATCCATCCCTCCACAGATAAAAATCAGGTATTTGTACTTGTTCTTTTATGCAGATGCAGGTAGGAAAGCATGGACACACATCTATATCTCTCCCTTAAATAAAATAATGTGCTATGGAGGTATCTAACCTTATAATGGTTATTAAAAAAAAGGCAGAGCTTAGCTGCTCTTTCCAGAATGCTTAGGCAGCGGTAGCTGACCTTTATCATGGCACTACCACATATTAGCCAAAATAATACTTTAACAGTTTTTTAGTACCAGACTATATGTTCTGTTATAAGGAATAGCAAATGTTTAATCATAAATATTTTAATGGCTTCAGGGATTCATGGTATTCAATGACTGTGTTAAATGATAATAATCACATCTGGTTTATTACTATAGTAATTCAGCAGCTTCTCTTCAGTAGTTATTTTTTATTATATGTGCTGTGCTACTGTCATGGTCATTTATAGCTGTAATATTTTAAAGTGGCTCATTTGTTTGTTTAAGGACAGTTTCACAATATATTTCTGTATTAATATACATTTTGTACTATTATTTCCAAGCTGCCACTGGAAAATTGATCCTAGCTTGTTACAATGAGAGGGGCTGGAGCTTGTGCAGAATGCCAACGCCAGCAGCGAGCAACACAGCAGATGGGTTCTGTACTGGTCTCCACTGGGCTGTAATTGCTGTTGAGTTTTATTCATAAATGAAGGGGTTCATTAAGAAATAGTTAACTAATAATAAACATGAGGGGAGGATTTGAATCAGGCAGAGCGCAGGCAGAATTAGAAAAATACAATGGCTAAAGACAGTTCAAAAGCAACTGGGTATAGCCATTTTACACGTTATTACCCGATAATACTCCCATTTTTTGCATGCTAGTGCACTTAGAATGGAGGGATTTTTACTAAGGAGACAAGGGAGAACCGATTGATTTTGCCGATCGTTTAATTCGGATATCTGCCCACTCTCAGCCGCCTGAGAGATCTCATTTATCTTAATGGGATCACTCAGAAGAGTAAAGGTTTGGAGGATCAAGCTGTGTATCAGCAGAAATGGGAAGAAAGTAGCAGGAGTTTGTTACCAAATTAGAGCAGGGACCACTCAGGACTGCAAAGCCCTTCCCCTCATTATTTCCCCGCCTTGGAAATGCAGTTTTCTAAAGCGCTGTGCCTGACAGCGTGCTGGGCTCCCTGGCTATGGCTGTGAGGAGCTGGGATTCCTGATATCCACCTGGAGAAATGTCAGGGGGCACGTGAGGGACAAAGATGCCATTGGGACCATGACCTCTGGGAAGGTGCCGGCATCTCCCATCAAGCCCTAAGAGCACTAGTGGCTACTGCCACGGCCAGCATCCAAGATTTCCACCAAATTACAGGGCTGCAGAGCAGCTCCTGGCCATGGAGCCTTGTATGAGAGATTGTCCCGCACATCATGTCCTCCTCGCTTTGCTTTTCTATCTGGTACAAAATAATGAGCAATCGTATTCCTGGTTGGGAGCAGCATTATTTCCCCTGTCTACAAGAAAAAAAAAGTAACTGGTAGAGTAAGGGTTAATTTTCTGGTCTCTTTTTATTCCTTCTTTCCTTGGTTTTCCCCTCCCTTTCCCGCCTTTAATGACCTAGTGAAGGAAGCTCTGTTTAGCCGAGCAAAACCTCCTGCCATCCCACCACACAGGATGCCTTGAATTGTTGCAGAAAAAGTTAAGGGGAAACTAAGGGACAATTATTTTCCTGCCTTCCTGCTCCCCTTCCTGCTGGTTTTGATTGGTTGGGGGGGCTGGGGGTAAATGGCTTTTATAGTGTTGAATGATGAATGACTCTGAAATAGTCTGTAACCAGAAGTGCCGACTGACATGCTGCTGATTTAACTGACATGTAGGGTTATGTTTGTATAGAGTCACTTAAATAAACATGTGCTAGGCTGGAGCCAGCTACACCAGCACTTCTTCCCCGCTTCCCCTCCACCCACCATTTATCACTGAAAGATAACCATAATGATTTGATCTTCTTATCAGTCATTCATTATATTAATTAATTCAAATGTAATTGTTTTAAATGCCTCTCCGTTGCTGCGGGTACTTTGTACAGCACTTAAAGCACATGCACTATCGTAGGACAAAATAAATCCGCAATAAAAGGATGCACTCATCAAACGGGCTCCTTCAGACGAGCAGTCCCTTTCATCCTGCAATTATCTCCTCAGCCTTCAAAGCAGCCTCTCCCTAAATGCTCAGGGTAATAAATGCTCCAGAAGCTTGACAAGGAGTTCAACTCATCCAGGCTCTTACAAAGGGAGCCAAAGCAAATTCCTCAGGGAAAAAGGCTCCTCCAGGAGATGCCCCTTTCTTCTACTCTTGCTTACCTTTCTGCGCTAGTTTTATCCTTTGTGGCTTTCTCTGAAGCTTCAACAAACCTTAAAAAGGTCTTTATGCCTCTTTATAGCTTTTTTCATTTCCTGTGCAAAGTCAGCAGCAGATTTCCCATATAACCTTTAAAAATACACATACTGGCATGGAAACTCACACCTCCGTGTGATTGTATTAGGCAAGTCAGGGCACAACAACTTGGTTTTAATGTGTAAATTAATAAAGAACACAAAACCAGGATATGAATTTAAGCAAGGGCCCTTCCTCCTTATAGCTCTTGCGCAGAGCTTTGGGATGCTGGACTGGGCATACAGCAAAGCTTTAGTGTAAGGTTCAGGTGGGCTTAAGTTTTAATAATTCATGCATCAGAAGAGAAGCACATGGTTACTTCAAGTGTCAAGCTGAGGTAGAATCTATTATAGAAGTGTGGTTCACACGCAGGTGGGGTCCCTTCCCCATCCCCATGCATGGGTAAGTGCTGTGTTTTTAAAATTCTGCTAATTGTGCTGATTTTTATTTCTTCCTGCTATGCAATGGGAAATTGGAAGTTCAGAGAATGGATAGCTTTATTTTTGGCAAAGTTTCCCAGGACCAAGTGTCCCCATTTCGGCCTCCCTGTCCCCGAGCCAGGAGCCCCCACAGCTGGCCAGGGCCTGCAGAAACCCACACCACTCACTCGGGTCCCTGGGCTTCAAACAAGCTACATGGAAAGATGACCCTTAGAAAGCACATGGTGGCTTCATGTTGTGAATCAAAATTGGGAGCAAATCTCCATATCCATTCTCAGGAGCTTCAGTTTCAGTTTGAAACGTCTCTTTTAACTTGGTGTTGCTTCACTCTTTTTTTTTCCCTCACTTGTTCAAAATGGTCCATCACCTTATTTTACTTCCAGAGCTTGGCAGAGGCCTCCTTAATGATGCCCTCCTGCTCCTTGGAATTAATTGGTTAATTAACTCACCCCTTCTTTTCTTTCTGTTGTCAAAAAAAATGCCTCTTGCCCTGGAGAGCTAACGAACTTCAGGACATAGTGGTAGCTGCTGCATTTAATATCTTGTCTGTAGCATGATGGATTTAGCACAGCCTGGCCTGGCTATCTGGATTTGGGAGAACACTGAATGCCTGATTCCTATCAGGTCTAAGCAGGGGCTCATTGGGGGCTGAAATTACATGACAGAACCCCTTTAAGGGAGAAAGAAACTGAATACCACCCTCTATAAATTAGCTGGAACAAACAAACTAGTTGCTCAAACTGTACTCCTGCCAGGAGTCATAAACTAGCTAGCTGTGTTTAAGGAAAGTAAAAACTGTTTTTCCTCCCATGGAATAAACAGTCTCTGGGTTCTATTCCTAACCACAAATGGCAAATGTATGCAACTCTCCAAGAACCAAATTCTGCTCACTTTCCAAATTCGCTTAATCTCCAGTCCTCTGAGATTAATTAGCTCGACAGGGAAGCCAACACTGAAGTTAGGGTAGAGGTGTTTTTTGAAGTAAGTGCTGTTCTGTTCATCTAAAGAAGCTGCTCTGCTGAGGCCAGCAAAAAAATCTGCAGTATTTAACCTAGACGCTCCTGTTTTTCTGTTTTGTAAGTAAAGTCTTTGCTTTACGTACAGAGACCCAAGAAACAGAGATTAGGTTTGAGATATTAGGTACAGACATGAGCATCCTATAAGTCAAAGAGAAAACATTTATCTATCTCCAGAATTAATTACAGAGGTTTCTAAACAAACCACAGAATAAGCACACGTTTATACTGCATACTCAGGCAGGCACGTGCTGCGGGGAACGGGCTGGGGGCTTTTTCATGGAAAGACATGAAGCTCTAGAGTACAATTTAATGACAAGAGCAGCAGGATCATCATGTTCACCACCAAGAGCTGCGGGATACTCCAGCTGAACCCACAGGGCCGGTCTCTCTCACTAGGAAGCACAAAATTCATTGCTGAGCTTTATGGTAAGGCTTCGTAATTGGTTCTAAAATTCTCAATTATATGGGCTTCAGATTTCCCTTGTGTGGCATCACCATGTCGTGCAGGTCAAAATGATTCATTCCATGGCTACGTGAGCGTAGCCTTGGACATCTCCTCAAGCAGAAAAGACCTCTGGAAGTGCCAAACACCACTGAGATACTTTAGTGGTATTGTGACAAGAATCAGGTTTAACTGAGGCCGAACAGAGATCAGTAAACTCATTTTGCTTTGGGTAAGGGGCACCTTCCTTTCAGATCTCACAGGTGAAAGACAAGGATTTCCTACAACAATTCTCTGTGCCACTGTTTAAAATAAACCCTTTTGATTTCCATTCCAAAATAGCATCGATTTTTTTTTGAAAAAAAAAGCTGTAATATACTACAGTTTGTTCAAGCTCTTTGCTTCCTGCCTACAACCATGTGATGTATCTCATGCCTATGCCTACAGGCAAATGCATAAAGAGCTGTCACAGGATGGAGAATAAAAAATGCGCCTTCATAAGAGAAAGTGAGGTCAGTAATGTTTCTTTCCT
This sequence comes from Nothura maculosa, assembly GCA_032353885.1. Classification (NCBI taxonomy): domain Eukaryota; kingdom Metazoa; phylum Chordata; class Aves; order Tinamiformes; family Tinamidae; genus Nothura; species Nothura maculosa. Next base: position 3,279,663 of record JAUBOD010000163.1, read on the forward strand.
GGCTACAGGACTCAATAATAGGTAATATAATAATAATTTCTTTCCTCGTTTCTATTTTTTTTCTCTCTCTCCATCTCAGAAATACAAGTGAAATTCCAATATTTTTGCAAGAACCCTAGGATACAGCGGTATTTTCTTTAACATTTCCATTGCAATAAAACTGTCAATAGGCAGAAAGTCATGTCCTCTCCACAGTCCTTCTCCTTTCAAACTGCATCTCCCTGGTTGTCCTCACCACACTTTATAATGAGGCCTCGAGGTCCCGCTCTAATTACAAACATCCTGCTCCCAAACTCCCAGTCTGTATCCGATCAAGGGTCTCCTCCCCCTTGCCCTTCAGCTGAGCTTAACAAAGTTCTTGGTGCTCTCTGCAATTCACTTCATCTCTCTGGATGCTGATTCACCAAGATATTTTTTTCAGAATGCTGGATTGCCTCTGCTCCATATTCATGGTGCCCAGGTGGATCTTCTCAGGTGCAATGAATCCTGTCCAGATATGCTCCAAAAAGAAACAAGGCAGAACCATCTTTATGGCAAAAGCAGATGCTGCTGATATCCCTCACTGACCTAACCAATCCATATGGAAATCAACTTTGATGAGACTTTTTGGCTTGTTTCTTATCTAAGCACTGTTTATGCAGTACATAATGCGGTACATGTCATACAGTGGTATTATCTTTTATGTCTTTGTGAACAATTCTGTGAACGTGGGGTGTTACCAGCATGCTAGCAGTGGTCAAGATACTGACTTGTTTCAGATTAACTAGAAATAGATGTTTGATCTATGAGGACATCTTTGAAAATCCTCTTAGCACTTACCAGTCTCTTCCTAAGTCAAACACATTTCAAAATCTAACCCACTGCATCTTAACTTGCCTAGCTGTAAAAATGACATGGAATTATCTTTTTTTTTCAGTAACACTTGATTAACAATTAAATGTTTGAAGAAAAGGGTCATTCTTCTCAAAAAAAAAGTCCTGAGTGTTCGTCTCAGAACAGTTAGCCTTACACTAAAGAGCAGCAAAAAATCCCACACACTTTGAATGCAAAATTAATCAAATGTATGTCTTGTTGCTTTTTCCTGTCTATTAAACTTACTGTTGCTCTTTTCCTTTTCTAACCTTTTATGCATTGCCAACATCAATTTTATCAGTATCGTTTCTCTTCTACCATATTAAAGAACGTCTCACTCAGCAGCAAATATACATGTCTATTTTCTTCTGTTTCTTGATCCATTAGCAAACTTGCCAACTGTTCACTTTCTACTGAGTCATTTCCTTCTGAAAAGCCATTATTTTATGGCTTCTTAACCAATATTAGCTGGAAAGCAGTCAACTAGTATGGATTTTATGGGCAAATTTTCAAACCAAACATGGTCTGAAGATCAACACCTGAGATGCCGTATTTTGCACCTTAGGTGAGGATACCATCTGTGCTGTTTCATGACATGCCCTATAATCCACTGTTATCTGTACAAAACAAGCTCCCTTTCAATGTGTATTTCTTGGTCTCTGTGTGCCTTTCCTGTCCTTTGACTTCTTATGCTTCTCTCGACACATTTCTCACGAAAGCATTAAGACCATAGGATTCTCTCCAAACTACTTCTTTATGGGAAATACTAATTTCAAGGGACCTACCATAGAGCAGCCTGCCACGTGTGGCCATTCTGCTTTCTGCCTGGTATTGCATGCAGGAAATAGGTTGAAATTTCTGTAATTGATGTGGGCTAATGGGCAACAGATGTGTATTCAATCCATGGTCTGACCACAGAGAAAAAATTTTATCCTTTTAAAAAGTGCCCAGTTGCCCAATTTTGCCAACCCAGTTTGACACATTACCTTATTCATGAGCTATCATTTTCATCCCAAGGGCATACAAAGCAGGTAGCATGGAAAGGCATGTTGTGCTGAATAACTGGAATTCAGCTGTGCAGAAACACAACTGAATGGACAAAAGGTCCAGCTACATATAACTGCCTCAGAGCGGTCTCCATATCCAAAACCAAGAGAGTGTCTCTTTCTTCCCTTCTTCCTGCAGTTCAATCTACAATCAGCAGGAATCCTCAAAGTAACCCTCCAAAACCCTTAAATAAATAGCAGAAGGGAATGGTAAGGTAATGAAGCTAACACGGGCACCAAGGCAAGACTAATGACCTCATCAAATGTTGACCTTTGCCTTTTTGGGGAGGCTGGTCTTTTTCTAAGTTTTGGAACAAAATTATAACAATGTAGGTAACAGATGAATAGTTCTGTGCATCTGGCAACTGAGTTCAAATGAAGTCATATTCTTTGTCATAACTAACACGCTCCTTTTACAGTCACTTAGTTAGCTATAAAGTCTGACAATTCATACAGTCATCTAGGTTCATAGAATATTCTCCTATTAGCTTTTTCCATGCTGTAAAGCTAAACGTGTACCAGTATAAAAGCTTTTGTACTTCGGATTACTTAGTGCAATCTGTCTAGTCAGCGATCCCCTTGTTTGGACGTGTGGGTTCTTCAGTACAAGCACTGTCTGTACTTTGGATACTGTACAGCAGGGCACAGAACATATTGTTGGAGTTTAAAAAGGAAATGATTAATATTTCCATCACTTGCTAGACTAGAAATTCAAATAGATTCCATCATACCCTTCCAGCTAATCTCTGCTTGTGTCCAAGCACACACAAGCCAGTTCACAGAACCTTTGCCGTGATTCCAAATCTAGTTTTCAACCAGGAGCATTGAGAACTGCTGGAAAGTATTAACTAGAATTTGCATCTGAATGAGATACTCCTCTGCGACACTGAAGTGTGAACCTTGTATTGACTTAGTAAATGGACTTGCCTTTGAGTCATGCTACTGAGCCTGTCCTAAGCCTCATATAGGTGAGGTGATCATGAAATACATATTCTTCCTACTCTGCATAAAGACTGAGGCTAGTCCAGACAATTTTGCTGCCATGTACTGTCTTTTTGGAAAAGGAAGGTCAAAGCAGACCAGTACTAACGGGGACAAAACTTGAGGATGAAATGGGGAGAAAATGCAAAAGGGAGTGAAACAATGACATGGGCAGAAATGATCTGTCTCAAAGCTACCTGGCAGCAATCAGTCTCTTATTCATAATGCAGTGTGCAAGAAGGCTCCATGCATAACTTGGTGTGATGTTCATCCGCGGCCTGCTGTCGCACTCCGCGTCAGGCACAACATTCCTCCAGAGTGCACAACAATATGTTTCACAAGAAAGTGCCTCTTCCTGAGTCGCTCCAGGAGTGGCAGTGAATGTATGTGCTCTCTGAGCTCATGCATGCGCTGGGAAACCATAAGCAAGCCATACCAGATTTATACAAAGAGAGGAAGAGCACACATTTATCAGGATCTCCATTCTGGTTCTTCACAGTGAGACTTTATCACAGAATTTCATACGTTCTGCTCTAGGTCCATGTTCTGGAAGTGGAAAGAGAGATTATATCACACAGAAGTCTCCTTTAAGTGCTCTAGTGATGAAGCTCAAAGAAGCTAGCAAACGGTATGGAGTCTTAAAGAAGTGAAGCAATATGCCTTACTTCAGGAGTGACATGGAGCTGAAGGTGTGATCCCCAAAGCCAAACAATGAGACATTTGTTGGAGTTTGTTTGGCTGAAGGAGGAATTTAAGAGCGCATGAGCCAGCTGTGTGTGCCAGTTGAAGCTGGACCATCGTTCACACTGAGTCACCAGCTAAACCAAGGTGTCTTTGCACCCCTGTCTGGACTTTGACAGCAGGCTCAGCGAGAGCATGGGGATAGAAAGAGAGATCCAAGTGCAAGTGCTCTGAATGGTGCCCACCGCTGCAGCAGCAGGTTTTACAGGTACTCCTGTTTCACTCAGTGATATATGCAACTTCCAAACATAAATACACCCTTCCAAATAGGAAGATTTTCAGCAGGAGTATTCTGAAATCAAGCTCTAGCAATCATATATAAGATGGGAATTTGCAAGTGCTTAAATAATAACTCTGAAGTAATGCAAGCACGTTGAAAATTCTCCCATTAGATGAGGATTTTCTAGGTAAGTGGCCTGGGAGTCAGCCATGCTGAAATCAGCTCCCATGGAAGTGCCAAGGGGTGGATTGACAGCCTAATGGTAGGTCCCTTAGTTTCTGGAAATCTCAGCCACACTCTTCACAGATATGCGTTACTTTCAGGATTCTCAGAGGATGGAAAACATCCAGTACAAACTGTGTTCAGACCACAGTTTTGAAACATTGGGAAGAAAACATGAAGTCTAGGTTCATGCCAGCCTTGTGACCACAAAGTCTGTACACTGCTCTTATTTAGAAGTGTAACTCTGCAGAGGTTCTGTTAACCCAGGGGAATTTCTCCAGATTTACACCCACATACCTGAGAAGAATTTGGCAAGAAATCTGATAAAAGGAACAGCGGAGGAGGATGTTCAGAGTGAGTTTAATGTATATATGCTACAGTAAACAACTGAAAATCAAACCAGCCTCTGAAACAGCCCAAGTTAAACCTCTTGCTCCTTACCCTTTTTCCTCGTGACATTTATTGCAGAGCTCTAGAGAGGACTGGAGAGTATGTGGTGATCTTAGTTTTAACACTGGAATGTAAAACTCTTTCCAAATGGGTGAGGGGAGAAAGTTTCCTTTAAACATGTTCCAAGAATAGACCTGAGAAAAATGCCTGATCTGAAAACGCCTGATGAAGAGTTAGCCTTTCATTAAATGACATTTCCTTTGAAGCTGCAGAAGTGTATGTGACTGAGGATGCATTTTTGTCACAGCTGCCTTGAGAGTCACATATCCTGTGATCACTGCATTTTATTTTATTTTAATCTGTGACATTTGACATTATGAGGGGTTTGCGTATGGTGGAGGTGATAGTGAGCAGTTGAATCACGCTAGGAATGCTGAGAGCTGCTGTGTCAAACCCCAGGGCTGCACGGGAGGCTGCAGCAACCTGATTTGGGTGATTTGTTGCTGGTGCTGCTAGCAGGGGCCATGGGCTCTGCAGCACCCCTGCATTTGGGAAGCGGGCCGGCAAACACCAAAGTCTTGCCTAGATCAAAAAGATCTTCCCAGTATTGGCAAGCATGCGGAGCCAAGAGAAGAATTTGCCTCCAGTGTCCCCAGGGAAAGTAAACCATGGTAAGAGAGGACTTGGTTGCTGTTGTTCTGCTTGTATATCTTTCCTTACAACTAAGGCATTTTGCTATATCTACTAGATGCAATTTCACACACAAACTTTACATGTGTCATGCCTGTTTTTAGAGCTGTGCAGCTCAGTAAAAGTAGAGACAAGACTTACTTGCCCTGTTACACTAATTGCACAGTGGCAGCAATTTTAATCACTATTAAATATTCAGTTAAATACTATTCAGTTTCTCTGAACAATCCTAAGTGCAAACTAGAGGTTGTATGGATCAAAATACTATGATTTGTGACTTACGGATTTTTTTTTCTAATAGTTTGTGACCTTTTCGTTGGATTTTCCTTGCATTTTCCCATGTCAATACACTCCCCCAAAATATTATTGAACAATTGTTCAAAACAGGTCAGTCACCTTTAAAAAGTAGTCTATTCTCCTAATATCGTTTCTGTACGTGTACAAAAAATCCTCACTGAAGGAAAACAAGCTCAAAAATGGCTTATCCATGCTGCTTTTTCAGCAAGGTCTGCACAAGTTTCAAACCTGGGGCTGTGTTTGCAAAAGTAAACAGTTATCATTTAGAAATGAATTTAAAAATAAACAGTGAAAACTGGGGGCAGTTGTCTCTGGCCACAACCAAGGTGTGTGTGAGGGGGACGCACAGAATCTCCAGAGTGTCTCTGGGAAACATTTTTAAGCTCCAAACCCGTGAGTTTCCCTCTGTTCTTTGCACTGACTTCATCCCAGGGAGCACCAGGGAGTCGGCCTGAGTATGAGGAGGAGGATGGTCCTCCCAGATAAATACGTGACCCTTGAAGCAGTTCAAGAGGCCAATGCCTCCGGGTGCGCAGAGAAGGGCTGATTTAGGAGTGTCTCTCACAGGGAGGTTGAGGAGGTGCTGAGGAACGTTATAAAGCAAGCAGGATTGCAAGGGACCTCCCGTACTGTCCAAGCAGTGTCTTCTTAGCACAAGCATGTCGTATAATACCTTGCCTGCCGTTATCCACCACCATCTCTCTTGATTGGAAAGCCACTCCAGGACCTCCCTGCTCTCGCTATTAGGACTCTCTTCTCATTTCCAGTCTAAATTTATTTGTGGAGGTTTTACAGCCATTTGTTCTTGTGCCAACATTGTCCCAAAGCTCCAAGACGTGTCTTCTCCCTCACAGCTGTTTACTACTAGATTTATTTATAGGGGACGAGCCTCTCCCATCTCAGTCCTTCTGGTGTTAGACTAAACAAGCCCCGTGTGGCAAGATCAGCTCCCAGTGCTGGGCACCCGCATATTGCAGTGAAAACAGGAGGAAAGAGGAGTCAGATTCATGGTTGAGCTGCCAGGAGGAAGGTATCTTTTTGCACAGACTCCAACCCATAAAAACAGTAATAACAAAAACTACCCCAGCCCACAGTTTCCTGCTTGCAATGCTGACCATAGTGGACAGTCCTGGGACAGTCACGCAGCGCTCAGTTCAGTTCTGTGATAGATGGAGGTTTGTGTGTGTGGTCTCCACATTTACGAGGCCTGAGTTTCCCAGCCCGGTGCTCTCCGTGTGTGTGCTGAGCAGGGCCCTCAGCTGCCTTGGACACTGCGCATCTGCTTCAGGACAGGGACTCTTGCATGGAAGAGCAGCTCTTTACCACAGGAACCTCACAAGTCAATACATACGTGGGTGATCTGGACTAGGATGGTTTATAGTGAGGGACCCTCAAAGAACAGGTTTGCAAAAAGGAATAGAATACAATGAAGGAACCAACTTTGAAGGGTCCCATTAGGAAGGTGTTGGAGAGCTCTGGACATGTTGGAAGCCAGCATGGATGTCTGGTCCCATCTGTGTGTGGCCATGTGGCAGGTGATCTGTGCTCTCTGAGCAGCAGACACATGCAGACATGGAGACAACTGCTTGCTACGAAGTCCCTGGTTCCAGGGATTTAAGACCCAGTGAGTCCAGGTCGCTGTTTCCACCCATTGCTGTTGGCTTATGGGTGACCTGATGAAATGCTGCAGTGGTAGGTGGCCTGGTGGCCTTCAGCCACTGACGCTGGGTAAAACACATGGGAATGTCTCCAGGAGGCAAGTTGGGGAAGGGTTGTACAACGCGGTAGCTGAGCTGTGGTACCTGCCCTTGTGCACAGGGTTCTGCTGTATGGGGCTGCCCTATGTTGAGCAGACAGTTTTGCACCTGTAAAGTACTGATTATTCCTTTTTTTGATGTGGAGTGCAGCCTGTTCTCAAGGTGCAAAGCATGGGAGCAGCTCGACACAGTCACCGCGAGCCGCGGTCTGCTCGGTGCACACACACGTTTTACCACGTGCTTCAAGGCAAGCGCTTCCAGCTTATCGTTTCAGTGGACAAATGAATGAGCGATACAAGGAAAGCCTGGCTGAGCAGCTCCAGGCCTGCCACGAAGGGCGCTCAGATAAATCAGTCTAACGTGTGTGGCTTTTTTGACAAGCTACTGCCAAAAAAGAAAAGAAAAAGCCCCAGAGAATTCTGAAATATGGCTGAAAGCAAACAGGGCTTGACCATATGTGACTGAGAAAGTTATTAATCTCCTCAGATAAACTTCTTCCGTGGCACACAGGAAACTTTTTTTTTTAATTGATGAATTAAGCTGTAGCAAATAAAAAAGATTAACTGTTGGGGGATGACCGGCTCTCCTCAAGCCCATGATCAAATAAAAAAGACGAAATAAAAATCAGTGAGCCTCTCTCCATGTGGAGGATTTTCATAGTGTTTTGCAAACAAATTGCCTGGGTTTTTCTGGCTCCCTCTGTAACTGTTTCACCCCTAACTGAAATGGAGAGGCTGCTGGGGCAAAGCACAGCAATTCCTTCAAAGCAGACAGCAGCCCAGCAGTACATGACAACCCAGGACTACAAGTGAAGAATGTTAGCTGGGCAACTCCAAGGTGTTTTCTGCTATAAATTACAGTGAATTTACTACACTAAGAAATTACCAGTTTCTGGAGAAAATTATAGGCAATGTGTCAGCTATAAATGATTTATGCATAAAACAACCTGTACTGCTGGAACCCAGGGGGCATAATAACAAGACAAAAAATCATTTCATCTTGTATGTAAATTCAAGCAGGCAGGAATTTGGGAAGAACCACTTGTTTTTATTCCATCTTCTGTTGCTGCCAAGTAAAGACAGTACTTGAGCAGGAAGGCACTGATGTGGAGCAGGTAGATGGGCTTGCCAATTTCTAGCAAGATACATTTGAAACTGGCTTTTTGGTTTCAGTTCAACACCCTCTGAGAATTGATTGGTTTCCATTTGACAAGAAAGGAGTCAGAAAACCCAAAGACTCTTTCTGGGCTAGATAAACTCAGCATGAGCAATGCTGTCCGTGGGCCAGATGAATCTGAAACATGTCCATGTTCAGCGAAAAGCTGATTCCTACACCCTTATCCACATGAAGGAGCCCATTAATTCTGATGAGATGCCTGCTGGAGTAAGACAGTACACGAGCAAAGGTAGTTAAATCAGCTCAGATGTGAGGAATCAGCGTGGGGTCAGACTTGGCAGGAAAATAGACACTTCACATCACATCAGTGCAATGTCAGACAGTCAAAGACAGCAAAGAAGCAGCGTGTTTCCATCTGATTTTATTTGTTTATTTATTTATATTTATTTTTAATGACCTGAAAGGAACCATTCTAATTTTTAAAGGGCAAAGAGTGGTGCCCACGCTCCAGGCTGTGCCTTGTCCCAGAGACAGTGGGAGCATCTCAGCATCTCACAGGAGACCTGCAGATAGGAGGCAGAGCTCACATGGCCCTCGTCCAGGAGGAACAACCTCGAGGAACAGAGCCGTGGCTTCTCCTTCCCTCCATGGGCCCTTGCTTCCTCTCTTTCCTTAAAACAAGACAGAAAAACCATAGCTCCTCCACATGTTGATCTGCCTGGTTCTCATGGGTACTCCACAAGGGAAGGGAGGATATCCCCCTAGCTCTTACTGCCAGGAACAGCAATCTTGCTCCAGAGCTTAAGCTAGACTTGATATGGAGCCAAGTCCTTCTGGTTTTACTCACTCAGAGTTAAAGGATGAGGACCATGAAATATTTACTCTTACTGTACATGATAATGACTTTTCTTCAGATCTATATGCAACCCACACACCCCCATCTAAATGCAGCAGGCACACATGCATGCACACACACACATACATATGCAATTACACAAGTGTGAGTTATTATAGCGGTGGGAGTGATTGCCTGGAATTGTCTGCCCATTGTAAATTAAATATGACAGTTCTACATCTGCATTAATGTTATTACTTTTTAAG
>JAUBOD010000163.1:3311319-3334553 GCA_032353885.1 Nothura maculosa
TCAGACTGTGCATCCAAAATGAAGTAATGCTTCAAAGCTGAGCGATGAAACTCATCCTGTGCTCACCTGAGAAGGAAAAGGGCACTTGTTCTCTGGTTCAACAAGTAAGATGTGTGCTAGCTAATTCAGGAGGACCATTTGTAGGTGGATGTGTTGCACATAATAAATCACAATTATCAGGAAACTTTTGCATGAAATGCTCTAGAACAATCAGTGCAGCCCTATTCCACAAGAGTTTCTTTCCACAACTGTCCTGCCTAAAAACCACTGACATTTGGTTGTAAAATGCAATTGGGACCACAGAGGAATTATTGAATTATGTAAAATCAATGTGAATCTGTCCATTTTATAGTAGGATTTCTCTCCTTGGTGTCCCTTCTAGATATCCAAATATATACCTATAAGTTTCATTTGAGACTAGAGAGTCAGCACTTCCCTGTTTTAAATGCTCTTTTTTTTTCTGTAGTTTCTTCTTCTATGGAAGAAGGAGACAGAAAACTACCTCTTAGTCCCCTAGGCAGAAGAATAACCTCACTTCTCCTTCTTTTCTTGTATAGTGTCTGATTTGTTGGTTTGATGAATTTGCAGAAAAATACCAGGAAAGAAAGAGTAATGTAGTCATACCCTCTTCCTTTTTTAATTTAAATGACTCACTACAATAATCTTAAGATGGTAAATATAATCCTTTATTTAGTCTCTCCCTGGACAGGCATGTCTATGTAGCTCAGAGACTGAAGGAATGCATTCAGTTTCCAAGTCAGAAAACTATGCAGGTCCTGCTGTCAAACGCCACATGAGAGAGAAATGCCTTTCATTACCAGCCTAGTCCGAGGAGAGAGAGGAATAAGATGGGAAGGGAAGTATAAACAGATAAAGTCATCAGAAGTCAGGATGAATATTTTTTTGAAAAGCTTCTCAGGTGTCTGTGGCTCAGCACGTGAATTCTCTAGTAATGGGACGAAAGAAGATTTTTTTTCTAAAATCCACAGTCACACAAACTATCAGTGCCTTACCAGTAAGCAAGATGTGAGCTAGAACAAATACTTACTGTCAGATGTAATTCAGTGAAACAAATCACTTTCTATCCTCCTTCATCTGATTATTTCCCCATCGTACTGTTTATCCTTGTATAATGCTGAGTTTAGGACTCTGATTTGGAATGTGGTCTCAGTGGTTGAATGGCTTGGCAATATTTTCTAGAGTAAGAGAAATGTATTTGAGTCTGTCTAAATAATTTCAGGGGTTTGCTGCTTCCATTTGCACCCAAGGGCATGTTATGGCTGAATTCATGCAGCACAAGAGACAACAAAGCATGAGGCATGATGCCTGTCAGGACACGCACATTTAGCTGGGAGGTGTGGAGAACATAGCCTGAGTAAAGGCAAGAGAAGCCAACAGAAGTTCATTGCAGCAAACTAATCCTAAAAGACTACAACTTCTTAGTGGAACATTGTCAGTGGAGCAGCCACTAGATATCACTTATTTTTAGGTGAAAATAGAGTGGAACAATGCATAAACTATGTTCTTCAGTGCAGAAGACATGCATGGCATCACTAAAAATGCTGTATGAACAGTATGTGTTTTATGATATGAATGTGTGCAGAGGTACTTTCACTCACACGTGCATTAACACAGGTCATGGTTGATGCTCAATATCCACCTGTGATGATGCTGACATGTTCTTGAGGCTGCTGAAACTCCTTCCACACAGGTTATATCAAAACACATAAGAAATACCTTCCAAATCTGAAGAGAGACTTGAAAATACAGTAAGCCAAATTTATACTAACCCCACTACCACCTATATAGATTTATACCTATGAAACTTGACACTTGCAAATAATAACCACCAAAATAATACAGATTTTTTAAAATCCATATTCCTACAGTATAAAGATAGGGCATATCTAAATGTGCTACTACTTCTTTAATACTGTGGTAATGGGAGAAACATAATGCCAAATTGTGAATGTGCAGTTCAAAAAGGAAAACTTTCTTTTTTCTCTCTTAGCATATTTGCTAAAGAGCTGATCCTCCCTGGACTGGATCCAGCCTCCACAGAAGGGAATGAAAAATATCTGGTAGTTTCAATAAGTGCAGAGGTAGAGAGCACAAAGGACTCAGTGCCCAGTGCAGCCAGCTGGGCTATTTATCCCAAACCAGGCAGTGTTAGGTAGCCTAAAGTTAGACCTACATGGCCAGGACTCGCTCTTCTGCCAGAGAGCTGCTGTTCGAGGATATACAGAGTTGTCTTTTTAGTTTGTGCACTTCATGCTGCTTCTGAACCCATTGTCTGTGTCTCTGGAAGGATTTTATGTCTTTAAAATGCTACACATCCACTTCTTCTGTCTTACTGTGCCAGAGGTCTTAGCAGTGTAATTTAACTGATAATAAAGTAGTATTTGGTCATCTGTTTTTTGTTTGGTTTGTTTTAATTTGAGAATTTTGTCACAAATGGAAGCAAAAAGCATAGACTCATCCTCAAAGAATCTCAAGGACTTGTCAGGGCGTCAGTTTAAATTTTACTTTATTTTATTGTTGCTTTTTGTAAAAATGGTGAGTTGTCAGCCCTTACTTTGAATATACCAATTGTAAGCCTTAAATGCTACAAATAAAATGGTCAGACAATTCATATTATTCAAACTAGGCTAGTATCTCTGGAGAACTAGGCTTTTTTTGTAGGATTTTACCTGTAGACAGATATAGAGAAAGGCATATACATGCATATGTGTGCTGAAAGATAGACAGGCACACAGACACCTATTCATCCTGCAAAGACCACACTTCATTTGGGGTCATTCAGAGTTGTTCCACTGACATCAGTGGAAAAAATGCTGATTTACATAACCAAAGAATTGGCCCTGGAAGGACTGCAAATACAGTGAAATCGGGTCTCGATGAAGAGGCAAACGCTGTTGTCATTCATTCAGACAACCCTTTTAAAACATTGGATACCAAATCAGCTTTGCCTTTCAGCCTGATGCACGGCACTTGTGGAACAGATATGAGCACCATGTCTGCCTTCATTTCCCCAGCCATTGTTGACGTGTGATGGAGCAATTGGCATAACAACATATCAGATGTGGATTATTGGTTCAGAACTTGATCCAGATCCCAGGAAACCTGTCAAACGGAGAGTGAGGATGCCCGACATCTGCAGTGGGTGTGATGTGCCAATTAGGAACGCTCATTTACGGCAACTTCACATGGCAATTTGAACAGCGAATGTAAATGATCAAAAGAGGCTGGGCCACTCTGCATCATTCACAAAAGGTGCTCGGGTGCTGGTTCCTTTCAATGCTGTTTTAGTAGTGGTCTAATACAATACATCTTAAGGAACATTTATACTGTGTTCACTGTGCATTCAGCTGTGGCCACTTCAAAGGTTTAGCCAAGTATTTTATGGCCATGGTAAAGGGTTCTTATTGATTTAAATTACAAGCCTGGCTCCCATCAGCTTCACTTGAGGGCAAAAATGCAATAAAATATCCCACAGCACAGAGACAGACATATCGCATTGAAAATCTTAAGAGATCCTTTTCACTATAATCACCTTCAGTGGTGTGTGTGTGTGTGTTTTTTAAAGGACAAGGTTATCTTAGAGGTTTGTCCATCTCTATATATTCAAGAGGGGTCGCCTTTAAAATCTACCAGCAGCTTTGTCCAGTAGTAGGCATGAACCAAATCCTGTGGGGTTTAGTTTTCTCCTATTTGTCAGCCACATACATAGCATAGCCAGAATGACATTGATATATTGGCAAATATTCCCACGGAGTTACAGGGTTTGGCCATAAAACCATTTGCATATGCAGCAAGCAGCATCCAAATGAATTTTGAGAGAAGTGGCGGACTCGTCTGCGAGCATCTGGGATCTCTTCTGTCCTGTGGGGAGATCTGTTGTCATCCAGAAAAGCTTCACTCAAGGCTGGGGGAAAAAAAATTCTCTTATATTGGAGGACTTTGAGAAACAGCAGCGGAAGAGGTGCTGTCAATATGAAGCATCGTTTATTTTTTTCTTGCTGCAGCAATATTCTAATGCAGACACAAAAGAGGTCTCATCACCAAGGGAGTGCAGAAAAACAGGCAGTGTTTTTTTTCTTTTTGTTTGCTTGTTTGCTTTTTTTTTTCTTTTTTGGTATACTTTGCAGGCAGTTTCTTTATAATAATTCACCTGAAATGCACCCGAGGTGAAGATAACCTCCGGACACAGCGAGAAAATAGCAAATGACTGTTATGTATCTGACATTTGAAATAACATGTTTCTAGAGGGTTGACATTACAAGAGTCATTTCACTTCAAAATGTTATTCCTAATGTAATTTTTTTTAAATTCATAAGAGGCACTTGCTGGAATTCAGCGTGGCGCTGAAGTCGCTCCGAAGACAGAGGTCAAATTCATTTCATTCCTTTTATGTTTTCGCCTCCCCGCGAGATGAAATAAATGATTAAGCCCAGAACCCTTGGCAGTTGAGTGCGTGCGCCGGGTAGCGCCATTACAAGATCGATTTTCCCCACGCCGGAGCCCTGGCCGGGCGCGCGTCGCTTCGCTGACATCTGTCGCGGTTGTCATGGCAGCCCCTCGCCGGCGCGGCGCGGGGTCAGGCCTGACAGGGAAGGCCTCGCCAGCTCTACCCCGCGCACTTCAAGGTTAACAGCCAATGGACCAAAGAAATAGGCAATTATAGTACAGTCAATTCTGGTTAAGGAAATAGCTGAGGAGTAAATATATCTGATAAGTGAATGAAAATGAAGCAGCCGGCCTTGTTTAGGCAGGGCTCTGCTTTCTCCGCTACCCTTTGGTGGGAGGCTTAATTGCTTCCAACTCGGCATTAAAACCCCAGCAGAAGGGGAGCAGTTCCTAAAGCTCGCTCTGCCTCCAGAGCCCCATGCCCACACTGGCTGCACAGCAATGGAAAGCCAGGAGGTGACTTTTCCCTTCCCTCCAAGGACAAGCCCTGGAAATTTCCTGCCTTGAGTGTGCCAGGGAGAGAGGGTCCCCAAGGGCAGCAGGGAGAAGCCACAAGCACCGAAACAGGGCGAAAGTGGTCGCAAAATGCCAGCCTTCAAGTCACTGTGTCCTTGGCTGTTGACTTTGTGGAGAGCTCTATGGGAATACCACTCTTTGGAGGGACCTTTTGCTTGTCCCAAAGTGATAAGCTCTTTCTGGCAGGCCAGAAATCCCCCAATATAACTACTCAAAATAACTGTGATTTGTGAGAGCAAATTTCAGCTGACTGCTACAACCAGAGTTTCACTCATGGCTGCCAAGGCTCTGACTCACCAATCTCAGTAAAAAAAAAAAAAAAAAAAAAGAAAAAAGAAAAAGAAAAAAAAATTTTCCTTTTTAATTGAGAGCAGTAGATGTGTTTTGCTGAGACACGATGGCTGCATATAGAGAGTACTGTATTATTTTTAATTGTTATTCTTGAAACGGGGCTGGAAAAGTGACATGTGGAAATAAAACGAGAAGATTTCCAATTACAAACAGCGTGTCTAAGGAATTCAGTTCCTGACAATGTCTACCCTCAATACCTTGAAGTTCATTATCAGAGATATATTCCTATTACCTGCCCTTGATTACATTCGCTTTCAGGGCATAAGACAACTGCTCACTGCACGAGGTTAGGGCAAAACTCCCCCTCGTGGCAAGCAGTCTGTGCTCAGATGGCTTTAGTCATAGCCTAATGCATGAGATTAGGCAGGGAAGGCACTGGATGGGCTGCTGGCTGGGTCAGTTCGCTATATAATGGTCCACAAATGTTCAGGGAACGCAGAAGCATGTAGGGATTATGAGGCTGCTATGTAAGCCCATGGAGAGTGAGGCCTGTGCCTTCATGTGATCCCTTGAGCAGATGGACTGCTTCATCAAAATATAGTTATTTTATACATATATATGCATGTATGTGTATTTGTCATGTCATTTGATATCTTTTCTGATGATGGCCTTGCTTGTGCTGAAAAGAGGAAGAAAGGAAAATGAGATATCTCCCATTAGCTAGGAGATCAAGGGCAGGAGGCTTCTCAGAAGAACAACAACACATCAACAGCAAACATAAACTTCTTGGTGAACCCATAAGGCAAACCAAGCCACTCGTGGCCTCCAGCAGCTAGGCTCCAGGTTCCTGCCTAGAAAGGGGAATGTTAAAATTTAGTCCATTCGAAACCTTACCTGTCAGTTATGTTTTTGCCTGTTTCCCAAAGAGCAGGTTAATTGCAGTGGCACTGGGGAGGCCATCCAAGCAATAGCCGTGGTGCAGGCGTGGGGACAAGCTGAGGAGCAGGGGACTCAGTCTGCCTGAGCCTCTATTTCACAGATCCCCACCAGAGTCTCTGGCCAGCTGCCAGAGCTGGGAAGAGAGACCAGCAGGCTTCAGAGGGGTTGCACACAAACACATCCGAGGGTGCCTGGGAATGAAAAGTCACCATAGCAGGTCCGATCCGTCTCCATTCCTCAGTGATTGTGGAAGTGAGGCTGTTTGTTCTGGCCCTCCTACCCCTCAAGCAACACATCAAGTAACTGCAGAGACTTCCAGTCTCCTCCACAGCAATATTGCACACTCCTAACTCCCATCTGCTGCTGCTGCTATGAGGGAGGCTCAGGAAGGTGGGGAAGGGGCCATCACCTCAGGGACCACAGCAGAAGGGTGGAACTAGTTTCAGGCATAGGAACAAGGTGACTCTGTGTGTCCATTTATCATATACATGCTGGAAACAATTTCTTCCACTTTTCAATGTCTCTGAAATATAGGAAAATTCCCCTTTGCCTCCTTGTTGCTGAGGCTGCTCCTGCTGAAATTCATACATCAGTTCTCGTACCCCTGGGTTAAAGTCTACCCAAACCAGAGCCCCTTGTCAATCACCCTGTCTCCCCAAGGGATCAGCTCAGCAGAATGGAGGCTTGTTTGTCCCGGCAGCTGCAGCTATTCCAGAAAGAGGCAATTTGAATCAATGAAGACATTCAGTTTTAACAACCGCAGAAAATAAATCCCTAAAGATTATGAGTTTGTTTCAAATGATGGATCAAAAGCAATACTGGCATTTCCTTCTGAAGAATTTTTCCCAGCATCTAGGCATGAAAAATCATTCTCCCTGAACTTCTGACTTTAATCTAGAGTTACAATTGGAAAAATATAAAAATCTCCATTTCTACCAGGAGCACAGGGTGCTAGAGCTGTCATAGGGAAATTTTCAGACTCAGCCCCATTTTTTCATGCTTCTCTTTCCGCCAACACAGCCTGGGATCTCTTGTGTATGCAATTTAGTTTGATTCCTCATTTCTTCTGACCATATCTGTTTCCTCCTCTCTCGTCTGTAAAGCTTCTGTGCCTTCCTGGCTGTGCCCAGAGCCATGTGTGCTTTCCTGGGGTGAGTGCTTAGAGATGAGGTATGGCTTCCCCCCTTCAGGCCCAGCACAGAAGTTCAGACACTCATGGTCGGCAGAAATGGTGTACACAGAGCAGTGAGGATTCCTGCAGGCATTTACGAGACCAGGCTTCTATCTCTTTGGTTTTACTTTTCAGGTTTGTGTTACACACAAAATAAACATTTTTTGTGGGTATTGTGTTTCTAAAGAAATTAAAGGTTTGCAAGTCAAGTTTTATTCATTTTTTTTCCTGAGAATACTTTCTTCTGATTCACCCTAAGCTATCTTTTCCACCAAGAAGAGCTTGCACAGAACTGAACACTGTTTACCAGATTAGCTATTGATGACAAAGGAAATACAAAATTTTGAAGATATTTTATTTAAATTCTTAATATTTCAGCTGCCATCCTGGTTTGAGATTCTGCTGGCCTCCTGTTGCCCTGCTCACTTTCTGTCAATCTCCTCAGCATATTGCCTGGGTACCAAATTATTTGACATTGCCCCTTAGGTGCCCTCTGGACTCATTACTTGGCTATCAATGTCTCTATGTTACCATCTCCATCTGCTAAGGAATTACTTCCAAAGTATAGTGTGTTTTCCTTAACATCTCCCCCTGGTACTCTAAAAAAGAAATATTTATTCCAAAGAAGGTCAGCACCTCTATTTAGTCACCTGTTGAATATATTCAAGATGCTTTGATTGCAAGCTTTCTGGGGCAGGCTTTCCTTTGTGTCACTTTTAGATATTCAGTGCCTACTGAAATGACCCTGTGCTTCAGAGGGAGCCTTCATCTATTACTTAAAAAGCAATAATAAACATCAGAAATTATGCTTCCCAGATCTGGGGTCAAAGTGATACCATTTTTCCCCATTTTGATCACATTTGTTGTCCCACAAAAAATGATTCATGAAGTCATTTAATTTCTCAATTTTTTATGTGATCAATGCAGTGAAATTTATAATGCCCATATACTCTGTGGAAGGCACCAGCATGTTGCAGCATTTTAACCTTTTAAATATTCTGTATTTCGGCTGGCTAGCCATTCTACCCCTTCTGTACAGTTCACTGCAGCTGTAAATAGTGGAGGAAAAAGAACAGACAGCCAATCAAATTACAAAAAGCTGAAAAGGTCAAAACTGTACAATTTACTACTACCTTTTCCAAAATACATGAGGCTTTAAGATTCCATTATTTTCTCTTGAGGAGCTTAATTAAAAAGAACCAAAAATTGTATAACATGTTTGTGGAAAAATTAGTCAGGTGGTCCTTGTATAAGATATGTCACCCAATGTATCTGTTTCTTTACAGCGTTAATGTCAGCGATTCCTGGTCTTCCCCTGCTATTAAGGGCTACCTCGTTACTGTTGCCTGATTTTCTGTAGAGTGTCACAGCGGCTGGCCAGACATTGACCCCAAACCCTTCCTTTCTGTCTTTGATTGGTTATTAAAAGCGATTCAGTCTCTAAACTGGCACTTTGGGGTCATACAATTTGCAAATGCACCAAATGCTGTGTACAGTTTCCACTGCACTGTAGACTGGACGACATCAGGAAGCAGGAAATGAAGACAACAAGACCCCTTCTTGAGATTTTAGCATCCCTAGACAGCATTACCAACTCCATTCACGTGAATCATAAGCATGAAACCTTCCTAGCACCTGAAAATAACATAGGAAAATGGCTTTCCTTCCACATTTGCAACACTGCCATTCTTCTTGCAAGTCAGTTTGCTCTTTTTCCTGGCAGGATCAATGTGTATAGAACTGCACTCACCTCCCCATCCTCTCCCCACAGCTGTCCTTCCGTCCATTGTAAATAATTCAAACAATTCCTGTCATAGAGAGAAAGCAGTGTCACCACTATGCTGCTTGCTCTATCAAGAAATAGCTCAAAGATGACAGACTGCCATGGCTCTGTCGCCCCCAGGTGTGGGCTGCTGTCCTGGGACTCTGCAAATTGCAGGCAGAAAAGTCGTTTTTGCTCTGTGTAGCTTATTCAGCCATTTCAGCATGTGCAAAGGAGACTTCTGCTACTTTGCCATTTCAGCTGACTGTTCTTTTCTGTGAAAATGCTGGCAAATAATCGTTAGCAAGTATTTGTTCAGAGATTTCTCGCATTTTTCTTTTTGTAGAAAGCACATTTATATCACTTTGTTAATTTTCACTTGAATATTCTCAACAGTAACTTAGAGCAAAAGCAGAAAAAATGAATAGAAAATAGATTCTTCATCTTTATGCCACATGAGAAATGGGGGAAAGGACAAAAATAAATGCAAAATGGAATGGAAATACCTTGTATTTTTCCACTGCTACTTAGAGGAAAGGTGAATTTGAAGAGTACAAGAACAGTTTTTCCACTAACAGGCACTATGTACATTTTCCTACTAAGAAAAAAATAAATAAGAGCATGTGAGCATCTTCTCTCCTTTTTTTCTTTTTTTCTCCTGTATTTTAAATTGTTCTTAAGTAAGAAACTGAAAATAAAAGAATGGGCACAGTTCTGGGGGGTTAATCGTGATGGAGGATGTCTATGGAGGTGGTCCATGATAGAGGAAGCCAGGTTGGGGTCACGCTTCTGCACAGTTATGAGAAGGGCCTCACAGTGCCCGCACAGCACAGCAGACACCCCTCGCAGGCCTGGAGACTTGGTGTCATCTCAAGCCAGTTAAAAACTCTTTGTCCTTGAGAGGTATAATTGGGAAGGAGAACTGGGGGCTCTACTGGGGCTTAGCTGAAGGTGCTGCTGCTCAAGTCAAGCCCATGGAAGTGTTGCTGGACTCCTGAGTGCCCTGCGTGGCTTTCAGGCCAAGTCCCTGCCGCAGGAAAGGTCACACACACACGAGGCAGAATAATCCTGGTAATTGGGAGATGCTGTCTCTAGATTTCTTCATGTATAAATTCACTATTCAGTAGGCCCAAGCCACTGAACAAAGAATTCTCAGGTAACCAAGGACCTGTGCACTTTTCTGTTAGAAAAGCTTCTCATTCTGCTTTTAAAATTTCTGATAATGAAGAAATGGCCCCAAACCCTTGTAAATCATTCTAAGGGTCAGTTACTCTCTATGTAAACACTTGAGTGTTTACATGATGAGAGAGAGCTTTTGCCATCAACTTAAGTTGTACCCATTTCCTCCCACTTCCCATTTCATTTTGTCTTTTGTTTTGACATGTCATTTTGCTTTCGACAATTGTTTTCCTTCTTTTCCTATAGCTTTGCGCTCTGCTCCGATTGTTTCTTGGTCTTGTCAGACTTTTTCCTTTTCCATTCATTCCCCCTCTCTGTTTCCGCTTGCAACATCCTGATGCTTCTGAATTTATCTTCTCTGCAGAATTCCACCATATCTGAAGGCAACTGTGACACCAAACTGGCTATAACTTAGTACCAGTGATCTGTTGCCTAACCATGATGAAACTCCGTTGCAAGCAAAATTCCATTGTATCAGAGGAATTCCTATAGGAAAATTATACTCTTGGATGAGAAGGGTATTTTTGCTGCAGCAAAACTCTCCATTTCTCCTTTTTTTTTTGCAAAGTCTCTGATCTATTTCCTCCCATACAAGAGAATGCCAAACAAGGCCTTCTGGGCAGGGGAAGAAGTAGTGCAAACTCCTGATAATCAAGATAAATCAAGCCATGACGTAGAACATAAGCACTATGCTCCATTCAATTCAGCTAGGGAGCTCAACTTGTTCAGCGCTGTGGCTTATTTTCCATTTGTAATTAGAGCAACAAAGAAACAGCCTTTCCCTGTTCTGCTCCATCAGCACAGCCCCAGCAAACATCCTCATTTTCAATAACTCTTCCCCTTTATCTCACTCTGCCTGATGCCTAATAAGCTGATTGCTATTTACTTTGGACCAACAGCTAATCTGTTAATGATTGATTTTGAATTTTTACAGCCATTTGTCTTTGGCAGGACTTGAGAGTGTGAGCAGCAGTCTTTCCTACCTGATGAATTGGCTTTTCTTTAAAAAAAAAAAGATTTAAGTCAAAAGTCTTCACTGTTACGTTTTGCTGACAAACAGCTGATATGCAATGAGCAAAGCTTAGAAAAAAAAGGGTAAATCTTCATACAAAATTCATCAGCCTTTGAAACCATCAGCAAATAATATAACTGAACATTTTTGTTAATAGTTGTAGAGGAGCAAAGACCTACTTATGAAGTAAAACATAATTGTACTATAAATTCACAGGGTTTAAAATTCTTAATTAACAAAATTGATGCTGATAACCAGGACTAGGTAGGGGAATAGGAACTAATACAGCTACTGTCCCCAAAATGATCTAAGTTGTATACCATATGATATATGTATTACCATGATATATGCCTGAAAGTGAATTTCACTTCCCATTAAAGGACTTCCAAATAGACAGTAGTTATTTTAATTGGTACAACACAGCAGTGCTGTGCAATTTAATCGTTGATTCTAAAAATGCTAAAGTGAATAATAACAAGTTAGCCTGTATATTCTGAAAAGAACAGGAAAAAATTCTGTACCAGAAAGCTACGCATATTTATAAATGTTGTTTCTTCAATAGGCCACTTAGGGGTAGGCCCTGTAAGGAAATAAGTCATGCTCTGAATGCCTATAGTGTTTTTCACCCATAGATCTCAAAGCACTTTACAAAGCCAAGCAAATTGCATGATCATTATACTGCGAAAGAGAGGAGCTAAATATCAGAGAGACCCCAGTTTGATTCCCATTTTCTTAACATCCAGAAGGATCCAGAGTTTGGTTCACAACCCAGAGGGGAAAATAAATCCCATCTGGGAAATCAGTGCAGCCACTTTATGCTAAGCCATCAATAAGAAGTCTAACAATAAATTCTTTTTAGTCATTCAGTGACTGTTCTGGGTGCATATGTATATGTCTATCTTCAAAGCTATATGGGTATGTGTCCTAAACAGGTACATGTTGAGGGGTAATTGCACAGAAGCAAGGGGCAACATGACAGGTTTTTCTCACTAACAGTTTCTCACTAAAATTTCTCACAACATTTCTCACTAACAGTTAAGTAGCAGAGGAAAAGATTATTTAAGCCGTGTCATCCCACACTACAGCTGTGATACCTTAGGTAGCTTCAGACAGGCTTGAGTTAGGAGAGTCTAAGGACCAGTCTCATATCAACTCAAAAGCAGGCTAGTGTCTATGGAGGTTGTAAGGCACTTCCATGATGCATGTTTTATACAATTTGGCCAAAACCGATAATTTGTATCTAAGTGCAAACTAACATATAGAATCACAGAATTATTATAATTGGAAAAGACCTTTAAGATCATCAAGTCCAACCACAAACCCTTCAACACTATCCCTGCTAAACCATGTTCCTAAGAGCCTCATCTACATGTTTCATGTATTCCAAATTTCTTAGCTTCAGACTGAATTACCTGAAATTTAGGATCCTACACAAAAAAATTTGAATCTAAGGCTGGCAAAAGCAGCACTTTCTCCATGAAAATGAAGACCACTACAAATAGTGCAACATTTGGGTATTGCTAGTACAGGGTAAAAAACATTGTTATGGAAGCTTTGCATTCCACTGACAGATTGAATATTGATGGACTGAATAGTTCCAAAGCACCAAAAAGGAAATACTGAACAACAGCTCAGTTTGAAGGATGAAAGTTCTAATCTCATTAATATTTTAGATGCTAAAAGACATGGAAGCTCCATCTGCCGTCAGCAATATCATGGAAAGAATCAAGTCGACTTGGGAACACGACTCACGGGTCTCCACAGTGGTCTATTGACCTGCTGGTGAAGTAGATACCATGTGACAGAGGTTGCCTATCTCAGCAGACAGGATGGAAACAGGAGAAAGTGTTAAATATAACCAGGTAGACAGTGATGAATTGACACACCGAAAAATCGAACGCTTCAGTAATCAGCCTAAGGATCTGATATCAACAACATTTTTCAGTTTTGTCCGAATTCATTGAAAGGTGTAGTTTAGCAAGCTCACTTCTCGTTGGTGAGACCTTTCATCTTTAGGCAGGTTTTCTGATTGGATTTTGAGACGTCATCACTGGGCTTTGTGTCATTGCGGTTCCTTGCATAGAAAACAGGCAAAATATTTGCATGGGAGAAAAATGGCCTGAATCAAACCAGAAATGGCTTGATATGCAGCATTCATTAAAAAGTATTGCCCTTCCACACTTCCAATGAGACATTAGGGCCAAATTTGTTTCCAGTATTTATACTCATGATTTTGCAAGATTTCCAAAGGATTTCCAATACGTTTTTGTAGTTTTGATCTGACATCAAGAAAATGCCATATGAAGAAGAGAAGAGAATGTCATGCTTTCCTGAGGGGAGCTGGAGGTGACATTTAGTTGATGGCCACTCCTGAGAGAGGATTTCATGGGCTGTAGGTGGTCTCCAGATGCAGGTCCCAACATATGCAGCTTTACTGGTTATTTCCACAGTTTGTACATGAGGTGATTTTCGGGGCCCCCTTGGCCAGGTTTGGCGCAATTTCCACCTCCACAGTCCTGTGTTCTGTCCCCGTATGAAAGCTGTTTACTGAAATCTTGAACCAATGAAATATTGCAGGTATATTTAGCTCTGAAGCTTTTGTAACTATAATTCTAATTACAGAAGTCTAATGAATGGCTTTATGGCTTCATTAAATCTTTGGGATATTTATATTATCCAAAGAAATAATCTCCATCCATTAAAAGTGCATAAATCCTCAAGTAGAACTTTAAAAACTGCTAGGGATATGCTTATTTCATTGCAAAACACATATAGAGAATTTAAAGAAATCCATTAATAGGATTATATACCTTTCCTTTGAAATATATTTTGAACATAATATTTTATTACAGCGGTCTGACTGCTAGCAAAGAAATGCGGGAGAGGACAGTCTAAGGTAATTACCTGGGTAGTCAAATGGACAAAAATTATTCAGCTCATGTTGGAAAGATCTTTCATAAGGGAAAAGTTTAGTGTATTTTTTCATCCATATAAAGAAGCCAGGTTCCCTTCACCTCAAAATTAAATACTGGGGATGCAAATGTCAAAATCCAGAAATTTAAAAAAGAAGAGAAGAAGGATTTTTAAGGCATATTTTTCTCAGGCCTGTGCACAATTTGTCTCATATTAAATAGAAATGTCACCAAAACAATCCCAGTAGATGGGATGCCTGATGACCAACCTAGTCACCAACAGTCACCTGCTAAGGGCCCACATTTGCACTTGTGCTCAGGGAGGCTGTGAAGCAGCAGAAGACAGAGATCTTGTGCAGACCAATTTCCAGGAAGTATTTCCCTTATGGTGCAGGGTTCCCCTTATGGATGGGTATGGAAGAAAGAGGGTGCTCACACCAACAGCACACACCAGGAGCAATGAGTATGGAGAGGCACCATCGTGATGGCAGCCCTGGCCATAGCAGAAAGTGGGAAGCCCTAGGAAGGAACCACCGCAGTAGGTTGCTCTTGAAAACAGTGAGGTCTTAGCAAGGGGAAACAACTTTTACCTCCTACATTAAGAAATACAGCAATTGATTAGACAGTCTTGATCCTTTTGATTACGAATAAAGTCGTGTTATGTGTGCTATAAAGAAAGTGATATTGTCCAATAAAATTGCAAACTTCATGAATTTTGTCTCTCCAGCTTTATAAACTGAGAAAAACTATTTAACACTTGAGTTGCTGAATATCTGTAATGATCTCTGGACTTTTCTTAGTTTTTTTTGAATCTCAGTAGCATTTATTCTACCTTAGAAGGTAAAATGAAGTCAGACTTAAATTTCTATGAAGGTAAAATTATGAAGAAGACGAAAATATTCTTAATATTCTTAATAGGCACCTTTTCTCTTGACTGTCAGGAGTCAAGGAATTTACACATTTCAGAAAATAGTACCTTAAAATGGAAATTTTTATAATGAGTCAGTGGACCTGAGAAGCCAATATATTGCAACTTTAAGCAGCCTTTCACCAAAGGGTGCAGTTGCCAATGTGTAATCTGTTCATTTAAATCATATTCACAGTCAAAGAGTTTCTCTTTTTTCAATTAAATGTATTCAGAGTATTATGATTTTTTTCTGACAGAGCCCATTGGAATGTGATAGGCCTCCAATTCTATATTTAAAATTTTATATTTTTACAGCCATCTCCTGGAACCTTCAATATAACCTTTATTTATTACAAAAGCAAGCTGTCTGACATATTTTCCAGCCCTAGAGAGAAATCTATCTGCAAATGATACAAATTATTGGGTCCGCTATCATTAATATGACAGGTCTGACTGCTTTACTCTTAGCAATTGCCATTATAGGGAAGCTTTGCATAGGATCCTTCTCTTACAGAAGTGGGGAGAGGAGTGTGAATGACCACAGTCTGGAAAAGGATGGAGTTGCAAACACAAGGCTAATGTGTTTGCACTAATAACTAATTTCCAGTAGCTGTCTGAGGCTTGATCTTGGAACTTAGTGTAGATCCTATCATCTTCTTATGAATTCAGATGGAACTGAGGTCAGGCTCATTAAAATATTACATATTTTAACACAAAACCTGTGTTTTATATGATGGAGATCCAGTAAATATTTGAAGATTCTTCAAATCTTATTAATCAGGACATGCACGATATTTATCCTATTGGCTATCTTTATTTTTCTTCCTTCCATAAAGCTCCCTCACTTTGTTCTCTTCAACACCTCACCTACCCGATTACCCTACTCCTAGGTGCATTTACTGATGTTTATAATCCCATCTTGTGTCAACTTAATTCCATTTGATTTTGTACTGCCCCTCCTCCCATTTCTCGTTACCATAGAAATTATTTAACTCTTGCTGAATCCTATAGGACTATATGAAGATTTTATAATGTGGCAATAATGCTCCACTGGGACATGAAGCATTTCTTTCTTAAAACTCACTAGAGTTGTTCCTCCTGCATACTGAAATTGCACCCCTATTTCCTCTTTCTACAGAAACACAACTCACTGCAGCTATTCCAGTCGCCCTTTTCCAGATATGCTCTTCATCCACTTCCTGCTCAGGTTCCCAGCTGTGGGAACACAGTGTTTCTTCTAGCCCTTTTTTCTAAGTAATTTGCAACATTCCTTCTTCTGGAGAACAACCAGCCTCAAGATTTCATATACATTTTCTTTCAAAAAATTCCTTTGAAACACCTGTTTTCGCAGTTTTAAAAGGGAAATTCCAAATATGAAGTTTGGCTTATACATGAGATTCATTTCACCCACATATCTGGAGGTTGTGCTGTCTGGAGAGATTAAGTAGAACCAGCCATGTAGAACCAGCCATGTAGAGTAAACTGTTAGCATAGTCCTGAGATGATAACATTTTTTTCTGCTTTTGGATTATTGCAGTTTTTCCATGTTTCTGCCTCTCCTGGAGTCCTGGAGTTGCATTTACTCTTTTTTTTTTTTTTGGGTCACTTTCCCCTTTCCCTTTTCCCAACAACTCTAAATTTTGAGTGGTTGAAGGTCTGAGAGGGTCTAGGATGCTACAGCATCAGACTGCTGGCTTTCTGGAGGACAATCACTCTCTAACATCAGCTTCTTATCTGCCTTACAACTCTTGGATGGGCTTTTCCAGAGATGAAAACCACAGAATAAGTAGGCCTTATTGAACCAGATTTGGGTCTTCGCTTCCACTTCCCAACCTGCTCTCTGCAAGACAGTTTTGCTCTTTTGCACTGGAAATCAATTTAGAAATAGAAAGTATCTAGAATGAGTATTCCTTACTTTAAGCTGTGCTACTTCAGATTACAGTGACAATATTTTGGTGTGAGAGTCCTGGTGAATTCTGTACAAAGAAAAGTATATGCACATCAAGCATTTAAAAGTGCAAATCTACCCACAGTTTTATATATATCTCTATCTGTACATACGTACACAAACATAAGCAAGCCAGACCACATTGAACCACTGCAGATATTCCTCAGTTGGAGGACAATATTATCCAAGCCCTGGTAGCACCCAAAAAGGTCAATATGACTTAATGGGACAATTTTGGTTCTTCCATTAGAAACTGTAACACCTCTGGTCTCAGTGGACATGCACAAGACACCGTCATTATCCCTGGATCACTGACATGATATACCAAAGCAGCTCCAATCTATCGTGTCAATGTGTACTCAGGGAGTCCTTAATCCATGGATCATTGGCATATGATGCTGTAAAATCTCCATAGGAGACGTTATGGTGTAGCAAGTCAATGCACACTTAGGGACGCCTCCATTTGTGAATCATTTACAGTGCATCGTGCCAATGTACACTTGGGGAGCCTTTAATCTGCTGGTTGATGCATTTAGAGTAGCCCTGCACACTAAAAATACTTGCAGGCCAACTGTTTTAGTGTAAACATAAAGTTCACTTTCTTAAATAAATTTCAATTTGCTCGAAAGAAACTCCTGAAGGCATATGAATTCCAGTGGCACAATGATGCATCATGCCACGAAAATTCATAGCTTGCTGGAGTTCTAGGGAATCCTTCAAAATCTCATTGCAAGAACAAAGGCCAAAGAAAACTGCTGCTGAAACCTGTGTGGTTTTGATCCTCCCGTAAGTTTTTAAAAAATGCTTGAACCAGTGTTTTTAACATGCTGCTTACAAAATAAATTAATCCCATGGGCCTTCTGTGCCAAAGGCTCATTGATCTTTTTCATAAGAGCACAGAAAGTATCCTTTTCTGCAAATAATGAATGAGCTGGGGATCCAAAAATGAAAATACTGTGGTAGATAAATACTTACCAGGGTGATGATTTTTTTAAGTGGCTTTCAGTTTTGCAAGGCACATCTGGCCACTTGCGTGTGCCTCGCTGCCTCGTGACACCTGCCCATCAGGGCTAAGAGCTCTCATGTGCCTCTGCAATGCCGTAACCACGAGTGGGTCCCGTTCCTGGAAACAGGGAAAAGACAGACCCCCTTTTAAAGATCCATCCCCAGGCCTTCATCCTGGAATAAATCACTGTCACTCCATTGACTTCAGTGGTTTATGCCAATTAACACCAGCTGACAGCCTGACCCCGGATTTAGTGGAAACTCCTGTCCAAGCCTAATGGGCTTGATTCGGCCCTTTCCCTTACCAGGCAGCTTCAGCACTGGAAAGATTTCTCTGAAAATAAAATGAGTTTAAGAATTGCTGAAGGCCGCTCTGCCCTGCCTTGTTCTTTATGATGCTGTGGTTTCCTCGGCAAGTTTAGGCAGGCGGTGGTGCCCTCTGCCAGCCCGCCCTGGGCACCATAGGCACGAAGAGCACTGCCTGCCCCACAGCGGCTCCACCCCATGAACATGCAAAATACCAACCCACGTTTTCTGTCACTCTTTGCTCGTAAAGCCTGCCTGCATTGGGAGCATTGGGAAACAAAAGCGCCTGATGGGCAGGAGCGGGAACGCCGCGGGAGGCAGCGAAGCAGCAGCCCCGGGAGCTGCTGGATCTGCTGGCGGGAGGAGGGAAGGGCGGCGAAGAGCACGGAGAAGTGGCAGCTCCATTTGAATATGAGGCTGTGCGCGCTCGGGGCGCCGCTGACAACTTCATTACCTCCACGGATAAAAATGACTGCAGGGCGACGCAAATGGCCCTGGCGCCGCGACACGGCTCGGGAGACCGGCGACGGCGGAGCCCGGGGACGGACACGCTGCTGGTCCCTCCAACAGGGTCCCTCTGGGAGGCCGATCCTCCCTGGCTCGCGCCGCTGGCATCTGGGGATCCATCCCTCCCAGCGCGGAGAGGGATGGGGGTCTCCGGCTTCACCTCCTCTGCCCATCACAGCCCAAGGAAAGCGAGGGCAGGAGGAGGGAGGGACGTCTGTCTGTGTGTAAGAGACCCCTAATGAATGTTAAGCAAATTTCCTACAGCCTGACATGGTGATCTAATTAATATTATAGAAATGTCGGCGGAATATCATTCCACAGATAGGATTTATCACCTTGAACTGCTGCATAACTGATGGTGAAGGAATGGGCACCCCCGTCCCTCTGATGCTGATTAAATTAGACATAAGCATCAATATGTTACTTATTGGAGACTAGAATTTCATGCTATTACTCTTCAGTTAATCAGAGAACTGTATCTTTTTTTAAAAGATATCAGACTCCCAGTTCTGCTTGTCTGATAAAACAGATGAAGGGTTTGACACAACACTCACTGTGTGGGGGAAAAATTAAAGAAGAAATGCCACCTAAAGCAGGCTGAAAGGGCCTGCGATGACCTTGGGAAAGCTCATCCTGAGCACATCAGTCCCCAAATTCAGTGGTGATGATCCATGTGGAATAAGCTGCAAGGTAATAGTATTATCCCTTCCTTTATTGAGCATAAAAACGCTGGGAAGGAGGAAGCCTGACATCATTTTGTTTCTCCAAGATGCTTGGAGACAAGCACCTTCCTGCTGAAATTTCTTATATACAAGGTGTATTCAAGTCTTTTTTCCCCGAGCAAAGGAACCTAGGAGAACCTGAGAGCCCGTGGGGCTCTGTAGCTGACCCCTCACCACGTTCCCTGTGGCTCTGGCACTTACCTGCCTACCAAAACCTTGAAGCACAGACTAAGCCTTAAACTCTCATTATAGGGTATCACATTTTATCTATTCACTGTCTGTGACTTCTAACACACAAGTAGCTAATTCCTGTTACCTCAGTAGTATGTGGCAACTTAATTTGACTTTTTGGTTAGATTTCCTTTTTTGGCCTGTGTCGTGTTCCTCAAAGGATATTCATGGATAACAGTTCCTCTCCGTGAAGCTTTGTTTAATGCTGAGTGATTCAGATCAGCTCAGCACCAGAAAGAGCTGGGAAGGAACTGCAGAAACAATGATAGTAATGCCACGGATTGAAGTGACTGACTGTTCCTTAAAGCAATTTAATGCCTAGCAGGAAATAGGCATGTAAAAATTTAGGTTACCTATCCTTATATTTTGCAACAGTGTGACTGTCAAAGAAGTTAGAGCTGTTCAAGGCTGGGTAACTAGGTAAGATGGGATGAGACTAAGCCTACAAAAATGTGACAGAATATCAGGAAACATTTCCTCACAGTGAGGCCCTTGATTGTGTAATGGTCACCCCAGGGAAGTGATAGAAGTCTTGGCACTTGAGTAATTTAAAATTAGGCTGGGTAAAGCACAGGGGAATATCCTGTTGGGAGCAATCCTATATTGATAGTTGAATAGGCAGAGTCACCTAATTGGTCTTTTCAGGCAGAAGTGGGAGTCTGCGATGACTGATCGGTCCCTTAGGCATTAGGTTGCAGAATGACCATTTTGCATCACTAAATGTCTGTTCCTGATTTTCTGGTTGGACAGTTTAATGCATTTCCAGGCTTGACTAGCAGAGATGAATATTGTTGCATCTTATATGGAGCAGAAAAGCGTCAACCTTGGAGGCAGCTCTTATGGCAGATAAGAGGATTTTGTGATTCTGATCCAAAACAGAGTGATTAAAATCTAACAGTGTGATGCAAAACTGAGCGAATGGCTGTGAGGCTGCTATTGCTCAGGGTTTGATTTCACGACCAGCTTAAGCTTGTGCTGTGACCGGCAGCACTAGCCCTCCCACCCCCAGTGCCAGCAACTTGTCCCTTCCCACCTTCTCCCCTGAGGCTGCACGTGGGGCTGCTGGGTCAGCGAGATCCCGAAAGAGACGGAGAGGGAAACTCAGCCCGCTCCACCCGCTTAGGGCAGAGCGCTCACCCCGTCAGCTCTCCCAGCAGCTGCCCACCGGGCGCGGGGCTGCTGAGGCCAGCGCCAGCCACGGAGGCAGATCTGCTGCTGCAGGCCTGGCGCTTTCGGCGCCAGAAACAAGCGTTTTCACGCTCTGCAAAAATAGGATACAACGAGCGTAAGCACTTTGTTGTGGTCGGTGTCCAAGAGTTCTAGTTACCTTAAGGTCAAGACGTGATGATCTTCCCTCTAAATTCCCAAGTAGAAGTAAGTCCAGCAGGGAAACACACAGTGAGATTAGCTCGTCTCCTGTAGCTGCCTCAAAGTCCAAGCCTTAGCCAGAGCTAGTCATTTTTCTACAGCCAAGGAGCAGAGCGGATGTCCCCAGAGGGTGATTCACCTCCTGTAGCCCAGGCTTAGCCTAAAGCACAGGTTTTAGGATGGGATGAATCTCAATGACTGCCGAGGGAGCCCAGCTGACTAATTCACACTAGATATCTAATTTTCGATAGTTAAAGTGAGCTGAGGTGGTTCTCAATACTTGGATAGAGAGAATTAGCCCACAAAGTGCCTGCGCTAATGATAAGCTTCAAAATAATGTTGAAATATTGTTTTAAATATACGTTTAGCAATCAAATCTTCTCTCAGAGCGGGAGCTCTGGAAAATGCCTTTTGGGATGGAGAAAACGCTCTTGCGGTCCCACAATGGCAGTTCTCTGTCTCTAACAGGTGTTTCATCCATCTCACACATTTTTCTCACGCCCCAGGAGGCAGAAACTCACTGATTAATTTTGTTTTGTTTTGTGTTTTTGTTAAGCAGAGCCCTTTTTTTGCTCATCTGCAGAAAGCAGAAGGAACTCGGTGGCAAGCTGAGGGAAAGGGGCAGGGAGGGCACGGCGGCCGCGGCGCTGCCGCCGAAGCCAGGCGGCCTGGCCACGTCCTCGGAGATCCCGTGGGACAGGCAGAGCCGGGCGCTCCCCGGGGTCGTCCCTGCCCACGGCAGCGCTCCAAGGGCTCTGCCTGTGGGGATCCGTGGCCCAGGACACAGTCCAGAGCTCCACTCCGCTCGGAACAGACTGAGGGTGAGTTGTACAGAGTTTTATACTGCTTATGTGTTGTACAAAGGCAGGTATTTTGTGAGGACTGCCCTGATAAGGTATACAGAACCACAGAATAACAGCACTCCACACAGAATCCCATTCGATACACAACACAAATACATTCTGTCTCACCCACAACTCTCTGCTGTCTATACATTATCCCACTGGTAGATGTATGGTTTTATTTCCTCTTGAGTATAAGCATTCATACATCATCTTCAGTCCAAAATACTGAGAGAACTCCGGTGCACTTCTTTCTTTTAATATGTGAAGGCACTTCCATGTCCCCAGGTAGCAAGCTGTGTGGTATTCTATTGCTTTAAACTGCATAAAAGTGGAGGAAAATCTCTGCCTTGAAAGCTGTCTATTTATTTGCAGCACGATGATGAAATGTGCCTGCAAAATGCAACTTCAAGACTGCTCCTGTTACAGATTTAGAGCAGAGATGAGGCAAATGGATAGCAATTTACTAACATTTTTGAATGATGAAATACAGTAAGTGAGGAATGATAACTTTCTTTTTCAGCAACTGCTCTAACCTACACTAATGAGTAGACTGTTAGGGATTTTCTTCACTTAGCATTTCTCATTATTAATAAATTTTGCACTGACAACTATAAAGTGAACACTTTGGATTTATGCACCTAACCTAATTACATATGCTGCATGTACGCATTTCATTATTTACTTGACAGATTCATTCCTTGATACCATAAATAATTAAAGAAGGATCAAATATTAACAATCAGATACATGTTAATTCTCCTCAAATCTGTGGAAACAAACACTTTTATTTTCTATTCAATAAAAGGGAAATAGAATGCCTTTCATTGGAAGAATTTTAAAAATAGGTAAAGTTCTTGACTGTCATTCTTACTTTGCATAGAGTGAGAATTAAAACGTCCAGCTGCTCTTTAGCCCCTTTACAGGAAAGCAGATAGCTATTTTAATAAGCATTTAAGGTTAGTAGCTCCTTTCTGACACTTTCTAAATGAAACATTTTGGTTTAGTGTCCACTCAGCAATCTCAGATGGAGGTGACTTGCAAACATGAAGTCTGATCCCGTCCCCAAGGAAGTCAATAGAAGATTTGTAGTGACCGCAGCTAGGATGGGATCTATCCCGTTGTTTTACATGCATCAGCAGGAGTTTT
>JAUBOD010000163.1:3379852-3402521 GCA_032353885.1 Nothura maculosa
CCTCCCGCAACGTCTCCCTTGCGGAGGTGCCGAGGGAGCGGCGCGGGGATTCAGCGCCTGGGAACGGCTGCGCTGCCCCTGCTGAGAAAGGGGGGAACATGGAGCCCCGGGCTCATGGAGCCCCCTGTGCCCAGAGTGCCTTCTAGAAATTCGGGACTAGAAACAAGGACTTCTCTCGTTAAAAATAAAGAAGTGGGTAGGAGCCTTTGAGTTAAAGGAAGTAAAGAAAACAGAAATCAAGATTGATAAACCCATGTCTTTTTTAAGTAATTCCTAGAGGAGAGTTAAGTCTCTTTTTAAGATTTATTTCCTGACAATACCAAAGCATTTCTGCTTGAAGATATCTCCTGCTAAAAAGAGTCTTGTTTTTGTCCTCCCGGTCCTTCACCCGCTAACGCAGGGAAGCGCAGAGCGCGCCAGGGCTGCTGTGATTCTCCATGTGCTGTCAGAGATGGGCTCAGTCGTGGCCATTGGAATCAGCAGGGTCAGCATCAGGGAAGATGGATTGATCAGCTACGTCTTGTGGTTTAACAGTCCTAAAAAAGACTGTTCCTGAGCACTGGAACAGATCTGCCCACTTCTGGCCTGTGCCAGTAGCACTTCCCTGAAGGTTTCCAGGGATGTTTTGGGATTTAGCATGGATCAGGGGCTAGTCCCAAGAGAGGCTTTGTTTGGGCCTCTCTTTTGGAGAAGCAAAATGGGCAGGAGCAGCTGACCTTGGTACCGGAGAGCAATCCTGGTCCTGCACAGTTTGCTATTAAAGAAGTGTCCATGGAAAGGAGGGGAAGGAAAGTTCAGAGAGAGCCGTGAGCATGTGTTACTGCAGACCTGACTTGCAGCCCAGCTTAACATGGGCTTCGGAGACTGTTGACTCTGAGGTGGTTGCAGTTAAACATGTTTCTGATAAGGGTGTTCTCTTCCAGACTGTGTGGAAGGAAAGATGCAAATTTTCTGTTAAAAGGAGAAGTGATAAGTGATTCAGCTTGTAAAGTATTTGAATGCACTTATCTATGTACTGATAAAGTATCACCCAAAGAATCTGAGCAACTTATGATTTTAAAAAAGGATAAATAACTTCAACATTGCTAAATACTGAAAGGCCTGGGAGCCTGTTTATTATTTTCTTAATATAAACTTTATATAAACAACGGCTTGACTTCTCTCACAATATGTTATCACTTGGGGAGAATTTTGGGATAGAAAATGCTAACTTCACACAGCAAAAAGAAAATGACTGCTAGTAATTTCTCTTACAGCTGCATACCCCAGAATTTTCACTGGATGAGATCCCTTATGCAGAAAACACTACAGAAACTCATAGGTGTCAATAGGAACAACAGTGAATTCATAGTAACAAAGTACAGAGAAGCCTGGGAGTGTTATATAAAGGTGTCCAAATCAGTCTGTTTCTCCAAAACACTTTCCTCTTTTGGTAATAGCAGTTCAATATTGATGACAGTGTGTAATCATGTAAGTGTAGGAGACAAAGCTAGGATAGCAAAGACAAGTGAAAGAATAAAATTATGCTAACAGGTTAAATATCTATCTGCAGCATAGCTAGTATAAAATAATTTTTCAGAAATCAATTTTTTTGTTTTCGCTATAGCTTAATAAATGGTGATTAAAAATGATACATATAGTTCTTAGTTTTCTTTGTGTAAATGTGAAACAATGCTAACTGTAAATCACACTTGTCAGCCCGAAAATCAAAATCGGATGCAGTTCCATCTAGCAAGCAGCCGTGCAGGCAAGTATCCTTTGTGAAAAAGGAAAGAACAGTTGTGTTATGGAACACATTTTTCATTTGGAAAAAATGTATCTCCATTTCCTAGCTGCTTATTTATAACACTTGAACTCCTAGTTTCCCTTTGAGGCTTTTGTGCCCCTTCCCACTCCCATGTCATGCTGTCCATAAGGACAGGGCATGCAGATATTTTCCGGAAAGACTGGAAAGCTTCAGGACCTTTTAAGACAACTGCGTGCAGTGAGCAGCAGAATATACATATGGATGATGCAGGTTTTTCTGTAGAGCTTTTGCTCATATATGAGCATAAAGGAACAAAAATTCACTAGGAAATCTGTCTATAAAAGGACTTGAATATTTATCGTCAAAATATGGTTTGGAAATGGAGGATTTGTCTAAAACCTCTATGATAGATTTCCCGAAAAAGGAGAAAAGAGTAGGTTTTAGGCAACACAATAGCGTGTGCCATAACCAAATTAGGTAAATGCACCCCGTTTTCTTTCTTTTTTTTTCCCCAGCATGGTCAGAATTTCCCAAATGCCAGCTCTTTCATTAGTGGTTCCTATTTTACGATCTGTTCTCAATGTGCCAGTGGGCAGCTGGGGCTGTGTGCTCCAACTCATTTGCTTCCCTTTTCCAAGGGGAAGCTCTTGCCCCTGGGCAGCAAATGGGCATTGTTTGCCTGGAGCTGCCCTGTGCTCTCCAGCGCCCACCCAGAGGAAGCTGCAGGAGTCGCTCAGAGCACCCAGCGTTGGG
Organism: Nothura maculosa; assembly: GCA_032353885.1. Classification (NCBI taxonomy): domain Eukaryota; kingdom Metazoa; phylum Chordata; class Aves; order Tinamiformes; family Tinamidae; genus Nothura; species Nothura maculosa. The sequence goes on from JAUBOD010000163.1 coordinate 3,382,353, forward strand.
CTGCTGTGAAAGAAATAGCTGTCAGCTGAAGAGCAAGATTCAGAATTACTGCAGCTGCTAAATAAAAAGGGCTTCAGAACAGGATTTGGTAGTATACCTGGGAGAAGGATTGAGAAAGAAGGACAGGAAAATAAGGAGAGGATAAGACCAAAGGACTGGAAAAAAACAAAAATATACTGAGGAAAAGGATAGAAGGGAGGCAGAGGGAAGGATATATAACTAGTGTAAGCAGGGGAGGGGGTGATGAATTAGCCTAGTTCTAGTTCAGTTGCTGGTATAGAAATTGCATGAAGGATTTACCTGCACATTTCCTGTGAAGTGGGTGCTATTTTTGTCCCAATCCTTGCACAGCAGTGGTGTTCTCATGCTGACAAGAAGTGGAGCTTTTTGGGATGTTTTCTTGGGGTGCTGGGGCCACAGAGCTGTGGTGAAGGCTGGTTGTTGGTGCTATCATTTCAGTCCCGATCTGAGGGGATTTCTCTGTCTCTACCTGGGCCTTGCATCACACTGCTGTAATGGAGCTGCTGCCCTTCTCAGAGTCAATATTTGAGAATAAAGTACTTTTTGGCCTAGCACATGTATTGTCCCTGTTTCAGGCAAGTAAATAATTGGAAAAAAACGACAAAAACAACTAGCTATCCTGCTATCAGGAGGTTCATCCAACTCATTTCAGAGTAAATTTGCCACGTCTCTGGCAGCATATGTACGTGGAGAGGCAAGCTCTGAGAGTGCATCTGCATTAGCAGCTCAGTTCAGATCAGCAATGTGCTTTTGAAGCAAATCCTTTGACCTCTGTTCCTCAGTTCCTTTTTCCCTGGATGCTTTAGTTCCTTAATTCCTGATTTAATTTCTGTGTAATTATCCATTGATAATTCAAGGTTTACATGGCATACCATTTCTGAAGACAAGCTAAAATGGAAAGACTGTGTTTCCAGTGGGAAGAGGAGGAAAAATTATCAGTTGAGAAGAAAAGATCAATTCATGAAATCCACATGCCATCCTTCCAATACAGCTGAAGTCAAATGTCTTATTACAAACTGGAAACCAGCAGAAAGAGAGCTCTGATGCATCACACAGAGCTGAGCAGCCACCTGTGACAGAATTGCATCAAGTTCTGAGACAAAAATAAGCAAGCATGGATCAAACAGGAGTGCTTTTAAAGTCACCCCATCTTTACCTATTTGATAGAAGCAAAGAAATACAGACTTTCTTTTCCCTTTTCCCTCTTCCCCTCTACTTTTATTTCTTAAAAAGTGTTTGTTGCTTCCTATTTTTTTTTAAATTCTTTGGCAACTTTGGTTTTGTTTCGTTTTGATTTTGTAGGTCAATTTTAACAACACAGTCACCATGTTTTATTTTCCAGATTCACCAGGCTGACAAATTAAAACCAGCACGAGGCAAATGCGCAGCTCTTCAGTTCTGTCTGACATTTATGGCAATTTCAGGACCGATCGTAGCAATAACAGTGTAAGGCAGCGGTTGTCTGCAAGAGCCTCAGATGATCCTTCTCCGTCAGCAGTTTCTTACTGGTTCTCCGCGTCTCCGGAGCTGGTTTCTTGCACAATGCTAGACCACTCTGCTGGTTGTTTTTGATGACGGAAAGCTCTACTTCCTTATCTCCCGGTCTCCCTCCTGCTTGTGGCTCTCTGCTAACCAGGCACAGAGGCCGAGTAGCTCCCGGCCCTGCTTTCCCTGCCTGCACCAGGGACCGAGTCCCTTGGCTCTCTGTTGGAGCAGATGTAAATAACTGCAGACAACTCCGACTGAGTGAGGTTTAATTTGTCCTCCAAAAGCGCTGGTGCCTCCAGGGCTGTACGGGGAGCCAAGGGTAATTACACATCTCGGGTGAGAGGTCCCCCTCGGACCGACCGCTCTCGGACCACGGTCTCCTGTTTGGGCAGCACGGAAAAGGTGCCGGCCCCAGGAAAGGCTCTCGGCCTCCCTCACACACCTCATCCACCTTTCCATAAAATAAGCGGAATAACAAGCTTGAAGTAGTCTCAATCCCAATGCTCTGAGTTAATAATTACCCTTCCTGTATTTCTGTTGTGTTTTTTTTTAATATCTTTTTGACGTGAAGAAACCCATGGGGAATTCCCATGAGCCGTTTATTCCAAATCTGTAAAAAAACATGCCGAGAGTTACCATGCTTCATAGACCAGTTTTAAGCAGATTGGACATTACTATCTGTAAATGGGGGCCCATTTCACTTGGGCAGGTTACCAAGCACCTTTCACCACAGCTCTGAAGCCTCAGGTACCTGTTTCTTCTCCCAGCTGGGTTGGAACCAGTGTGATGACCACTGCAATAGACCTCTGGACGGTGTCCATGCAATTCCTTGTTAGACTATAAAGAGGACAGCAGAAACGAGCCCTTTTGAGGGCCATCTAGGCTGATATTTTTTATCTGAAGAGACCACACTCTTCCCTTCCACACCTTCCACAAGCTGGAAGGGTCGACTGTTCCAAGGGCGGCAGTCATGAGGCATAGACAAATGGCATTAGAAGAGCAAGAGCAGCAGAGATATGTGTATTTATATATTATATATATATAATGCCATAATTATACACAGACACACACATATATAATATTACTTAGGTGACCAGTCATTTACCAGAATAAATATACTGGTACAACTCTGAGTACTACTGTAGTCTGTGGTATCAGATGCTATGCATTAGTATAACTTCCTGTTTCCCTTATTCCAGGCATAAGCTGTACACAGTTAAACTCTTTAATGCTGGTTTAAAGGACTCTCTGACAAGATAGCACTTTTAGACATACCTACATACCTAAAATGGTAATATCCTCATAAATAGACCAACATATATATGTATGTTTGCATTTAACACATCAGTGGCTGTCACTTCAACATCTCACTGAGGCAGACGCGTTCTCAAGTGCGTGTGGATGGAATGCATTGACCCAGCCGGCCGGTTGGCCAGGAGAGAGCCTGGGGCCCAGACTCCCCTCTTGACTCCGGGTTTGAGCTTCCTCTCAGGGTCTTGTTCAGTCTTTCAGTAGCAAGTCAAGTGGAGCAGATGCCTCCCACTGCTCCATACAGCGACATCAGACAGGATTCCCCTTCCCTGTTGCTCTGGTATGAAGGACTTCTTAGAAGAGTGTGTCCATTAGGAAAGGCATTTCTGAGGGAACACGTGTCACTTCATAGAGACTCATTCTGAAGTCTGTTTGCAATAAAATAATTGTGTCTATATCATATTTATGCTTATGACATAAATTATGTGGTACACGCGACTGTACATGGCAAAAAGAAAAAAGGTTTGGGTTCTGGCATAAGCATTTGCATGGCCATTTATAGCAGTTTTATTTAATCAGTTGTGCACTTTGCATAGTGCACTTTGCACTGCTTTGGTTGCATCTCTCTGAGATCGCTACCGTGAAACCAAGTGGGGAATTCAAAGCCCAGCAACTGCTGTGTTCCTTAGGCAGCTGCTCCTATTTTACGTGCTGAATGCCTTTGTTTGCTTTTACCATATGTCCCTTCCCGTGTGCATTAAGCTAAAGCACCCAAATGCAGGCTTACCACCAAAAAGTGTCCCCTTGGGGGGACAGACATATTCTGCAATAGCTCCTCCAAGCTCCTGCCTGGGTGGACAGTTCCTGTGGTGCGGATCACTGCTTTCCCTGCGCCTAAGGACTTCACCGCAGGTTTAGGCACCGTTATATTGGGTGGCTGAAGAAGCTCGGGCCAAGAACTGTCCGAAGCATCCTGGAATTAGTCATGATTTGAGCCATTCCACAGTTCCTTTCATTTCAGCTTATGACTGCAAATGTGTTTGTTTGTTTTTGTTGTTTTGGGGTTTTAATGATCTCCTAATCCCCAGTGCAGCTATTAGTGTAACTGGTGTCCTGGGAAGACAAGTGAGAATCTTGCAGTTAACTTGTCCCAAAACTCACTGGTCTGATCTTGGGATTTGCTGGTACAGTAATGCTACCTTGGAGGTTTGCAACATCTCCTCTCTTAGATCAGCTCATAACACAGGATTTTATCATGCACTTGCTGATAAATCTAAAGTATTTCCATGTTATTCTGTGCTGTATCCCCAGACTTCAAGGGAGAGCACAAGGCAACGGGCAGACAGCTCTTCCCTTGCTGTGCCTCTCGCCTGCCTTTCCAGAGCCGCCTTCCACACGTGGAAGAGCCCAGGCTTAGAGGCACTCACCTCCACTCAGAGCAGTCCCAGCATCTACAAAATTCACTTCTCACGAAGTACAGGAAACTGAAAGGCATGCAAATTCATGAGGTGACTAAATAGTGAGATGTGACTGGGGCAGACCGGGGAGATGAAGCGGGTTCCGTTTTTGTGCTTTTTGAAAATGGGTGCAGGCAGTGAGTGAGCAGCCGGTAGGGGCTCTAATGTAGCAGAGCCAGACAGCAAGTAAGGAGGATAACAGGCAAGAGCAGAAGGCTTTTAAGTGTTTGAACATGACTGCTCTGCTAACATAAACCATCCCTCAAGTTTGCAATCGTGTATTTGAGGATGACTCCAACTTGATGGCTTTATGCACATGGTCCTCCATGGTCCAGGTAGTAGTACTGCATTTACCTTCAGCTCCTCTTCACAAAGCACTGCCCATCAAATCAAATGACTTCTTTAGAAGACCACACACTTATTGTGGCAGGAGAGGCTCCGCAATCAAGTGTGCAATGGTATCGGTGTTGTGGAGGGTTCTTTGGAAAGGACTGGAAAGAAAGGAAATGCTCCTCTTCCTAGAGCAACCCCAGGTCATGCTATGATCACTCTATCATCATTCTATCCCCATGGCTAAAACTCTCTCTTTCGTTTGCATCCTTTTTCTGCCCCATCTGCCTGCATCAGCAGGTCAGTGCTGTGACTCCAGAGCAGCATTTACTGACAGGATTGCAGAAAGAACAGGAATGTTTCCCTTGACCTCAGATGCTAACAAAAGTCAGCTTGAAGAGCTCATCCTTTTCCTATGAAACACTGGCAAGACAAGAAATTCCATTACAGGATATTTTTCTACTGAAGGATTTAAATATTCTTAAGATTATTTTATGTAATGATTAATTTAAAATTCAAAATACAACAGTATTTTGATTTTTCAAACATCCCTCTTCTTAACATCACATTTGCAGACATCACCATGGTTCTCGTGTCTGCCATAGGATAAAGAAAATTGAGGACTTTTTATTCAAGCCTTGAACTATATTTAACCAGTTATTATTGAACTCTGATTTTACTACCTTTATTCCGCAGGCCCATTTATTTCCCTCTAAATGAACACATCATCCTCTAAATGGAGACACAAATCTTCATGACAGCAGCTCCAACTACTTATCTACTGGCAGCAAACAGATTAATTAGTTTCTAGAAAGAAATGAGGGAATTTGCTTCCCGATGGAGGTATCAAGGCTTGGCACTCATGTTGAGGAAAGCACCCACAATCCGTTGGCCACCGTTTGTCACTCCGTTCTTGGTACTATGTTGTCCCGAGTGGAACATGAGAAGGGAAAGGCCGTATAAAAATAGCTGCTCTCAGGATCCCTCTTCTCAGGTACTTCCCATATGACATAAAGGCAGCCAAGTTAGTGGCACTTACCGACTTCCAGTCACCTGAATAAGTGTTGAATAAGTGTTGACCCATGGGCAGAATGTATTAAATATCCGTGATTTTCAGGTGGGAGGGTGCACAGTGCTTGGAAAACGGCACTAGCAGCAAATTCACCGTGGAGCTCCGAGCAGGGAAGAAGTGGCGCTTTTGTCAGTCTGACCCAATCCTTAGTATTCCAGTAGCAGCCAAACCGCATCCCACCGGGCAGTTAAAGGGTTCATCTTTGCAGCAGAGGACACGGGCTGTCCTGAGATGTTACGTGAGGAAAAGAGCCCTCAGGTTCGAGAGGGGAGGAAGATGCTGCAGCAACCGTCCACCCAGACACAACCACTGGGCAGCCCATGGCCCAGGCGCCCTGGAACATGTCACCAGTGGGATGCCAGCCCCTGGAGGCGAGAGGGACATGGGATTGACGGGATTGAGGCTGGAATGGGTGTGCTTGGAGAGAGCGGCCTCCTCCTCGGGGTGTCTCCTCAGCCACGCGTAGACGCTCCACCTGCTGGAGGCCAAGGGCCTGGGCCGCTGCTTGGCTCCAGCCTCGAGTGCCACCTACTGAACCGCCGCTCCCTCCCCTGTGGTCACTCTGATGGATCTGGAGATGGAGCCTCCTTTGGAAGAAACGCAGCTAAACGGGAGATGTTTTAATTGCGTTAAGGGTAACGCTAAAGTGTTTAACACTGGTCACTGTGTCATGAACTACCCCCAAATGACTGCTTGTTTATGGAGGAAAAGGAGAAAAGCCTCCAGCTGCAAGTCAACATTTCACTCAAAAAAAAAAAGATATTATATATATATATGTGTGTTTGATTGCTTTTCTCTATACTGATAGCACATATGTTCTAAGCAGTGACGTGCAAAACACAGACAAGTGTTATGCTGAGGTCTGTGACACGGGAAACCACAGAGATCAACATCATTTCAAAGGGAAGCCCATGGATTCTGTGCCTAGGCCGTCTTGCAGATAACTTCTGTTCAAGGGCTACAAGGTACTATTCTATTAAAGCAAAACCATTAGGCACCTTCACCTTAGTTCCTGTAATACAGTGATTATTAATACTGAAATAGTAACACGAGCATTTCTCCGGTGAAATGCATCATACTGAAAGCACCAGCATTTGTTCCCCAGACACGGTGAATCTTGCCTATCTTACGTGCTCTGCCTCATGGTGGAAAAAGCAAAAGGTTTCGGTTTTTAGCCCCACGGTGCATTTAGTTGAGGCAGCATTTTGCAGTTGCAGCAAAACCAAGCCACCATTCATCAGCACCCTTTTCACTCTTGTTTTAAGAGGCGGGGGGGAAGAAGTGAAAGCGCTCTTTGTATTTCAGACAAGGCAGGGAGAAAGAAAAAAGATGCAATCCTTTTCTCTTCACATTTTCTTGACATACATTTCTACATAAAGGCGGAAATTTTGATTGTTGATCTTGCTTATAAGTCAGGCTGTGGTGGTTCACAAAGATTTTTTTTTTTTAAATGCATTCAAATGCATCCAAATATTGAATGGGAGCATTGTATAAAACATAACGCTTAACGATAAAAAGAAGAAAAAAAAAGTCTTCCACTAGTGGGAAGGATGTCAGACACAAGCTGATGATGCCTCCCAGGTCTAATCAACCTGGCTACCTTCAAGAAAGAAAAATGAAAAAGAAAAAGCAAATAAAACCTAAACCTATCATCCAACTGCAACAAATAAAACCCATCCCAACCCAATCCATCTACCAAAGCCAGAAGGGTGCCTTTCCACCAGGTGAAAATCATTTTGTGGAGCCTGCAATGAATGGAGGTGCCTGGCCAGAAACCACCACCTAGCCAGGTGTCCAAGGTCCTAGGGAACTGCCCTGCTCCCACACATCCCGCCAGCAACACCAGCATCTTTAGGCTCCCATCTGGACAGTGCCATCTGGAACACACAGGAAATAACATCCCCTTTTGGGAAGCATTAATAGGTCTCACGGCACCTCACAAGGAAGAAAAGCACCGTTCCTGTTTGTGTGGGGATAGATCCACCACAGGCTGTTTCTATGGGATAAATACCTCTAATTTGCTTGGCATGGATGTTTTTAGCTGAAGTTATATAACACGTATCACTACTTTGATATGGTATAGCCCAGAATAGTTTGATTGATGGGATTTTAGGAGACTGACTTCTCCATTCGAACTTCAAAGGGACTTGATGCCGCTGACCTCAATTCTTTCCTCCTGCTCATTCGGTGAGGACAACTTGGAGCCTCTTTCCAGTTCCACTGCAGACGCAGGAAGCACCAGGCGCTTCCTTTAGCACTTCTGGAATTGTTGGCACAACTAAGGGCAGGGAGAAGGGCAAAATACACTAAATAAACCTCACAGCTGAGCTGGTGTTTTGAGAAGGAATATGAACAAAGAGGACGTCAGAGAGCGTCAAGGATCAGGAACATGCTGAGGATGGTACGGAAAGCTCTCGGACAGGAGAGCGGGGACAATGTCTTGTTGTGCAAGAGCAATACAGAGATCTAGGTGAGTAAATATGACAATAATTTCAAGCTGAAGAAAAAATATATATCTAACTACATTCAAAATTATGGCGATCTATGCTAAGTCCTAAATGCATTACATGCTATTGTTAAAAAGAACTCAAAGCAGTTTTAAATAAAGGTGAATCACAAATGTGAAAGAATCACTGCATGAGGTAATTTTGTACTGAACCGAGAATTACCTTGCAGAGCTGCTGGATTCTTTTGCATACATAAAAAAAACCATCATTTCAGTTTATTCTATTTACAGCAGCTTTACAAGGAGCAATTCAACATTAGGAACAAACCAGGAGTTTATTTTAAAAAGGTGGGTTGTTCTTTCTCAGCAAATAAATAAGCACCGGGCAGGAGAGGCTTAATTTGGGATTAACTTTTAATTTGGGATTAACTAGCCCCACCCAAAACAAAATAAAAAAAGTGTTGGTAAAACTAGTAAAATAAACCAAACTGGAAAACTAATTGAGGTTAAAATTTCTCAACAACAAAACATCTGGTGATTTTCAACCTGTATTTTCTTTGTAGATGGGAAGCAGCAGTAGAGGAGCAAGCCCAACATTTTGCTTGTTTTCTTGACAGCATCATCGACACAAGGCGATCAAGAAACCACAGCCTCCAACCTGCTTGTTTTGGTCTCATGAAGGACAAAATAACGCGAAATCTCCGCACAACCGGCTAACTGCAGAACGTATTTATTTCATCAGTTTTAAATTAAGAACATTTGATGACTCGTTTTTTGGCATATGTACGCGGCACATTCAGCGTAACTACACACAACTCGTAACTTTAAAGTGTTCTATTTCATTCCTATCAAAGGTAGTTTGACACAAAATGAGGGGGAAAAAACAATGAAACTCGTTATCGATAAATACTTCTATTGTTATAATGTAAAAACTAGAAATCTAAAATGGTGTAACAAGCTATATAGTTGATTAAATGTGAGTACAGTGCATCTCGGTGGATAGTCAGAAGAATCAAATGTAATAAAAAAGTTTTATCTAGTTGCAAATCTGCAGTTTGAGGGTTACAAATCACTGAGAATTAACCTTTTAATAAAAACCTTTTATCTCATCTACCACTTACTGTAACTGGTAATTTACATAACTTTGAAACCTGCGTCATGATTCAAATCAGCAACGTAATAAAGAACTTAATATCCACACTTGAACCAATACAAAGCTGCAAAGTTTCAGACAACAAAACACAAACTTGTAGAATAGTTGGATTTTAAGAAATAGTAAAAATACATGCTGCTGTAAAATCCTTGTTTAGCCTGCATATTTTTCAACCTCCTGGGTAAAAACCCAACGATTTCAGAATCCTTTTGGGCAGGTGCATTATTATTTTTATTATGGGCCCCCGGGAATTAAGCCATGAGCTTTAGGACTGGTATTTAATTCAGAGGATTTTGTCTGAGGAACAGGCAAGCGAATTCAGCTCCGCTTTGTAATTATGATCCACTGGAGCAGGGGAGCCCACATGAACAGGGATCCCCGAGCTGGGAATAGACAGTGACTGCATTCTGCACAGATTCAAGGAAAAGTCTGGAGAAGTCAAAGCAGTTAAACCTAACAACGAAATCTGGCATGGTTTTGTCCACCGTGTTTTAAGCACAGTTCAGTGCTTGCAATGGACGAGCTTGGATTCATGAATGGATGCGTTTGGAACTAATGTAACTGCAGGCAAATGAGTATAGTTCTGATTCATGAAACCACACTGAAGAAAACAGCAAGTGCAGATTTAATTCCCTCCTTTGTTTCTCAAAACAAAGAGGTGAGGGTTTTCTGGAATGCCCATCTTTATTTTTTTTTTCGAAAGAAAATAGAGCAGTCAGGCAATCCCAACTCTGTCTCACTCAGGACTTGTGTACTTCAGAATTTGTTAGTCAAAATCCCGAATTGAGAGGAATTCTGAAATTCTAAATTGAGAGGAATTCTGAAACAAGCTTGACCTTTGACACGTGACGAGGTAAAGCTCAAGGCAAATGATCCTGTGGCAATAACACACAGGTAAAATCAAGTGTACAGGTGACAGCAAGAGAAATACATAAGAGGAATGACAACTGGGGAAAGAAGGGGGAAACAGCACTTTTCTCCCTCTGCTGGGCTTCTCCCATGTCTTTCTTCCGCCCTTCTGAGGGCATTGTCCAAGCAGGCCATTATAAAACTTTCTATTTTTTAAATGCAACTGAAAGAGGAACAGTCTGTGTTTGAAGGCTGCGACAGGAGGCTGATGAAAAGCCGAGACCTTCGGGCTTGGAGGGCAGGCAGGGCGCAGGGACCCGGCTGCACAGGACACTGCCTCGCACCGGGCCCATGGGGAGGCCAAGGCCACCTCGGGGCCTGTCTGTCCCCTCGGGGCCACAACGTGTGGCTTGGACACCTACCCCAGCCCCACATGGGCACCTCGCAGCTCTCACGGTCGGCCCGTCCTGGCTGAAGCTCCTGCGCTGGAGGCAGCGGCCACCAAAACATGGAAAGAAGCAAAGTCCACCAATGCTCAGCGTTCCGGAGCAGGAATGGGAGAGCGTGGTTTACTCCACCCCAAAAGAGCAACTTACAGTTAATATATTACAAATTGAGAGATAATATATAAAAAGTTGAGGAGTATCATACCGCTTCGAAAGAGTCACAGCCTATCAGTATAAAGGAAGAATATAAAACTATTTTATTGACCACTGTTCACCAGTATTTACAATAAAGTAAACAATATACAGTCTGATAACATTCAAATTACTACAAAGTTAGTTTTCACCTGGTCTCCCTGGAACCAAGCGATACCAAATACTAAAAAGAATAATTCTACAGGTTTAAAGGGCTAGGTTGGGGTAAAGAAGATACATGCACATCAATAGTATAGAAGACTACAAAACATCTGTGAGGTTGTTTAGACATTCATTATGATTCAGTAATAACTATGGAAGTTTATGAATGTTTTATAAAAGCTTTTACCTAATATGGAGGAAGTAGTAGTATCAAATGCTCTCTTGTGATAAATGAAACAAGTTGCAGAAAGCTTTTATTTACTCGCTGTTGATGCAAAACACACTACTACAAAAAAATATCAAATTTGATTCCTGTTAGAATGTATGCTTCTCACGTTGCTAATAAATCAAATTTGGGGGTTTAATATTCATATATATAAAAAAAAGCAATGCAAACAATTATTGTGCTTCATCTTCTGGGCACGAATGCCAAGTTAGCCGCTCTTCATAAAAAGCGATTACGATCTGAGGACACTTCACGTTAGCTTCTTTGGCCAGCACCAGATCTGCCTCATCAGAGTCTTTCCTGATGTAGGAGAGAGCAGGGTGAAAAATAAATACATAAATGCACTGTCATTAATTCAATAACTAATTGTTACTCTGTGGTGCTTTAATTTTTTTTAGCTGCTAATGGTTTTTCAAGGAAGCGCAAATATTGGTAAAAATGCAGCAGCTCTTCACAGGCCATAAATTCTGAAAAGAATCTCTGTTAAAAAGCAGTTTTCAGGACACCTTTCGCCACGTCTACCAAGGATTTCCAAGCAAACAGAAAGGTTTCACAGTTGTATCTTCCTTCCCTTCCTGTTTCTTTTCAGACTCAGAGGAAAATGCTATCCAAAGGAATTCAGATAGCTGCCAACTGCAGTAGGTAATGAAAGAATTTCATCCTTCCAAGCATAATTAAAACTTGGAAGTCTTTTGAAATTAATAACATCCAACTTAAGGGTGGTTATTTCCTACATGATCAACTAAGTCTTTGAAGACTGCTCAACTCGACCCCATTCGAAGTCAGAGGCCATTGTTCTTCCTTAGCATCCTGCCACCCTAAGAAACCTGATCCCCAGCAAACTCCCTCCAGCAAATTCAGTCTCCCCTGTGTTCTGAACACTAGGGGGGGGAAAAAGTCTTAAATCTTCTCCTGCTTGTTCATGGGGTAGAGACAAGGGGTTCTCTGTAAGCTGCACAGCAGAAGGAACCCATCTCCTCCTACCCTCCCAACGCTGCAAACTCCCCATCGCTTCCCCTTCTAGCAGATCCACAGGGATAAACCTCTCCTCCCAACTGTACGTTCTTCAGCACAACTTCACCTTCTTCCACTGACCTCTTCCATTCCCTATCCATACGGATGTGTGAAAAACAGCAGGCACCATGGATGGCTAAAACCCTAGGTACCTACTGAGGTGGCTTCTGCCAAGTCAGATGTGTAGAGCAGGAGCCCCACCAGCCTCTCCCGTGGCAAGAACACTAGTGAGGGCCCATCTTTTCCATACATGCGCCATTTTTTTCCGTATCTTATTAAAATTCATTTTTGAAGTTTCTACTTCTGCAAAATGTAACCTATTCCTATATACTTGTGTATCAAAGTTTAACAGCATCTGAAGTTGCTGTGTTTCTGGAAGAAAGGAGCACGTACTGCAAGGCCATGCAAGCTTTGCTTTATCAAGAACACCAGGTCAATGAGCTGAGCAGCAGCTCCTCTCTTACTACTCAAACAGAGCGGCCTCCTCGGCAGTCCCAGAGCTGCTCCCTTCCTGGGGCCAGAGCCATCGCCACAGAACTCACCATTTCATGAGGAACATCAGCTCTCCGCTGCTATCTGTAGCCCCAATTATCCGCTCAGGATCAAGGCCCCTTGCAAACCCTCTTGGTTTGTCAACCTGTTGGGTTAAGTTGAAAGACGATACCTAACTTGGCGCGAAACTCTGTTTTGGCATTTGATATATGCACTCACACAAACACTTATGTATCATAACGAAGTGAAATACAGTCCTACATAATTACAAAGGACACAGGAACTGAATATGCCACTTCAAAATAAAGCTATTTTATAAAAATGTACCCAGCATTTTTTTCTGAAAACTCAGTAAAAGAAGCAAATGGTCTTAAATCCTTATAGCAATGAACTTGTGTGGCTCTTACAAACGAGAGGAAGGGTTAAAACAAAAATGTACTCCTGAAAGTGGGATAAACATCCTTTTCACCAACAAAAAACTCTTGGGCTGGCTTAAACTGATTCTTAAACTGCATCCATAGGGAGCATCTCAGCCATTCTTGGCTCACTAAGATGAGATTGTATTAAGAAATATAGTGACTATTTCCTGAATTATTTCCTCTAGTTCTGCAATATCCTCTTTGGGGCAGTAACCACTGTGGCACCAGATGAGGCCACACAATTGACTTTACGCAGAGACTCAAGTATTACATGTACTACTCACCAGCCATTTCTTCTGATGCTCTCCAGCATCACCTTGTTGGTCAGGGAACACACACCGAACAGTTGTCTTCAGTGAGACAATGGTCTTACTAAACCATTGACATTGCCAACTACATCCTTTCCAAATCACTAGTTGGGGAGTTTACAGAGCAAAACAAACCACTGAACACAGAGAGTGGCTGATTTTGCACTTACTGGCACTGAATTTCTCATGCTGTTCACTCATTTAACCTGCAGGAGCAGCCTGGACCTTTAAGAACAGGCCCTGCTGGGCTCATCTCCCCCTTTCCCTCTCTGCCACCTCCTCTCCTAGGCTGGGGGACTCTCTGCTCTTGGCTTTTTCCCCTTTGGTCCTTCATCTCACATCAGACACAGGTTTAATGTGAAACCCAGTACTGAATTTTGGCTTATTCCACTCACAAATCTTTTGCTCTAATACAAACTTCCTATTTAATACCAGTCACTAACTTATTGAACTCTTAAGTTTTACTTTTGATCATTCAGAAAGTGTCGTGGAACGGTTTAAAAACCTCATGTACAATGAGGACAGCCAGTTGCCTTTATCCACCACCCTGGCAGCTTCCTGAGCCCCATGAACGCTCCCGCTCCAGCCCACAGCTCTAGGTGTTCTGCTATTTCATGCTATCCTGCCACTTTCAAGCTCATGTCTGGTCTAATTCTCCAAGTCCCAGTACAATTCTGAAGGGAGGACAACGAGGTAGGAGCGCAGGAGAAAGCAGTACCCAGCAAGTCAACATATACTTACAGAATCGCGTTTTTTCTTTGATTTACTATCGTCAGATTCGCTATCTGACAAAGATTTTCTTTTGGAACCATCTGTTTTCTCTTTCCCAGCCTTCTGTGAGTTCAGAAAAGCTTCGATGAGCTCTGGGCAGTCTAGGTTCTCTTCTGGTTCCCACGTGTTGTCAGCACTGAAACACAGGTACATGGATGCCAAACTAAGGCAAGGAGACAAACGCAAACCCAGCCCCACGGCCTACCTCGGGCAAACCACCTTTCCTCATTAGGTGAGGCAGGCTCATTAACATGGCAATGCTGATCTTACCATCTTCATTAACCTTTCAGTCATCAAAAGCAACACATGTGGAAACAAGCTCTGCTATTGTTGCGGACCAATTTTCTTAAACTGGAGATACAAAACAAGCAGCCCAATTAACTCCTGTGATGTTGAGGGGAGGCAAAATAAACAACCTCCACTCCATCAGAACCTGCTTGTCTATTTAAATTGAGCAGGGCAGAGGCTCCCTGTGCCCTTCCTCACTGGTTACACACGTAAGAGTTTCCCAAGCTCTTCTCCCTGGTACTTAAATATTTCCTATGCACAAATACTACGACAATGTCACTGCCGAGCACCGGGATGCCCATGGATTATTTTCAGTTACTGCCACATTTTTATACCTTCATATGAGACCACCCAGAACTACATGAAAGCCACTGCTGTTCGAAGCGTTATCGCTCTACGGGGTTCAGGCTAGGATTTCAGCACGTTGCAAGGCAGTCACCTCGGCAGGTAATACTAGGACTGGCGACCCGGCGAGTTACATTCTAACACCAGGTCCTATAAACATTTAATGCATCAGCTTCTTTCCACTGGCATAGGGTAACCCTGCCAGAAACTGGAGGGAGAAGGCACCTCCACGAGCCCTCTTTCTTTGGTTAAGGACTCGAGTCCCCTGGAAGATGTCCCTGAACACAAGGTGCTCATTTAGGCCTTGGGAAAGATGCCTCTTGGGTCACGTGCAACGAAAGCAACCATGCCATGAAATCCCCTATAAACATGGAGCTAACTTGGGGAAAAGGGCAGAAACCAGCATTATCTGCCCCAAACTCACCTTTCCAGATGTGCCTACCATTTGAAATCCCTGTGAACTTTCCTACTCAGAAATAACATCCGTTCCCTGACCCACACTACAAACATATAAATTACAACTTCCAGGCCAGCCTTCTTTGATGGATAGTGACGCATTCTAAATCAAGGGACAGGATCAGGGGAATTATCACCAAGGCCTCATTAAAAGTCTTGGAACTTTATGAAGGACAAAGTCTACAGCTACACATTTCCCATTTCAGTTTTGATTGCCTCACCTGAATACACATTTTGGATTTCCTTCTCTCACATTGTTTAAAATACTCCTCCATCACACAACACAACCCCACACACACAGTTATTGAGATATTTTTACACATTACAGTAGGAAGTATTTAGCATTCTAGCAGAAAAAAACAATGAGGAACAGCTTACTCTGTAAATCCTTTCCACTTCAAGTAGTATTCCACCTTTCCATTGACAACACGTCTGTCCAGGACTTTCTCCACAACAAACTCTTCAGGCTCAGCCTCCTCAACTTTTTTACCTTTGCCATTCTGTTTCTTTCCCATTTTGTGCTGTAAAAAGAAAAAAAAAAGAAAAAAAGAAAGAAAAAAAAATCAAAATGACGTTATTCAGTCATATATATATACTGGTCAAATCCAACTTTGCTCAGCAAACAGCAAAGACTCATGTATTTATTCCCACTACAGCCAGAAGCTCAGACTCCTTTTAGGTTAGCGCACGAGGTCAGGTGACCTGAGCCAGATAAATTAAAGGGTTTTTTGATTGTTCCTTTTTTTTTTGGTCGGGTGCTTAATGTGATACCCAGCACTTAATACCAGTTTTTACAAAGGCGAACTATCTTTGTCCATACAGCCAATGCCTCCATTCCGCTTACAAATTCAGTGCTCAGAGAGTTACATGCTCAAAAACGGACCCAGCTTCTGGAAGCTCCGGCTGTGCCTGTGGAAAGGCAGAGGGCAAGGAACAGCGCAAGGCAGAAGTAAAGAAAAGTGCCAAGGGAACTGTGAGAACGCATAAAACAGAAAGGGATGCTACTCCAAAGGTGGTGGTTACTACCATTTCCTTTCAAAAAAATAAATAAAAAAGGAGAAGCTGATGGGAGAAAAGCTTTGGGTATATTGCTATAATGGACAAAATACTCAACAATATGTGGTAAGTGTTGTCAATAGGATGCAAGGCTACGGAGCCCTCGGTTACTGCAGGCCCCTCTCATCCCGAGCCATGCACCAATGTAACTCACGTGGAGAGAGATGTCACAGAGCTGCATAAATTCAGACAGCTACACTTTAAGTAAAGCACTTAACATGTAAATGAAGATTTGCTAACTTAAAATATATAGATACACTTTAAAAGTGGTTTAAGTTTACATTTGATACTCCGAATAATATTAAGTTCTTAAAATAAATATTACATCCACATCATCCTCAAGGCATTCCCAGTTTAATAAGGCAAAATTAAATGCAATAGAAGGACACGTTTCCAAATTTCTGTTTGTGGTCTTAAAAATGTTGAAGCAGATCTAGGCTGTTGCCCTATCACGTTTCTAGCACTACAAGAGCAGGAGCAGTTTGGTTGCCATTTTGCACTGCTCCTTATAGGGAAATTGTTTAAAATGGCAGCCATAAAGTGATGGGAGCAGCACCAAACTCGCGGAATGCAGAGTCCTGCAGCACCCTGGGCTGGAGCACGCGTTGCTCCTGCCTCCCCAGCACGTTTCCTACGGAACCAAAGGAGAGCAGCAGGCAGCCTCATCACCTCCGCTCGCTTCAGGGTGTTTTTCTTATCCTGCTTGGAACTGACGGGCGTTAGCTTGCAATGCAGCAAAGCCATTTGAGAAAACATGAGATTTGTAGACTTTGCAGAATTTGGTGCAGAATATTTGGGATAATAAAGGTCAAAAACGAAAGTCTGCCAGACACAAAGTCAGCAATCATCTTTTTCTGAAATGGAGATAAAAAGTGATTCTTGATCACCTGTGCCCAATCTCTGTGCCCTTTTCTTTTCATAATTAGCTTTTCTTCTCCTTTCCAAATGCAGCTTTACACCAGTTAGCAACTCCTGGGTGGAAGGTGCAAACAAAGGAAGACAAGGAAAGGTCTCACATTTCCCTTTCAGGCAGCAAGTGTCTGCATATGATTACATCTTGGGTGGCATTTGTTTTGATTTGGAGGTATGACAGACATTATTTAAAGCAGGGAATATATTTCCAACTAGATTTGAGCTGGCTGCCTAGCCCTGGAGTATTCTGAGCACAGTACTGAGGTCTGAAGAGTGTCTGCTTGATCACACTGGCTTTTTTTGCCTCCGAAGGAAGATGAACATAATGCTGAAATTAAAGCAAAACAAAACTATGAAGATGGCCAACCACTTTATGGAAGCAACTTCTTTAAAGAACAGGAAGCGTGAAAGATGAGGAATGATGGAGATGATGAAAAATAACAGAAGAGAAATAAAGAATGGCACAGACTCAGTGTGTGATAGGAATAAGCTTGTAAGCCTGGATAATTCTGCGATGAGGCAAGCAGGCCACAGATGCAAAGCTTCCTATGGAGGTTTTCCTTGGGCTTCCATACTTGCTTTCCTTCAGTGCAAGATGAACTGTTCCCACAAATGGTTTTCAGCCTCGCTCGTTCTTGTCACTTAAGCCTTTGGACTTCTAGAGCAAATTAACTTTTTTTTTTTTTTTTTTTGGCTTTCCAAGGTTAAGTATCTTCCATAGAAGAAAAGAAAATGAGTGTGGTAAGAAATAACAAATTTGAGAGAGTGAGTTTTTTAAATATTAAGGATTTAAAGATTTAATTAGGTCTCTTGTGCATCAGCATTGCATTTCTAAGTCTTCTTAGGCCTCTCCAAACTGTTAAAATAACAGCTGATCCCACAGCTTGCAGAAATACTGAGTAACTCTTAAAAAAATATATGTTCTGAGATCACATAAGTCAATGTAGGTCTCACCCTACAAATTAACCCTACTCCTGACTTAGGCTAAAGAGTAGAAGCTTCACTAGACCCCTGCAACTCCCTTCTTTGGGGTTCCATGTTCTAAGGCACCACTTGGACACCTGAACACCCATCCGTGGCTAAATTCTCTCCCTCAATTCAGGAGCCACACGTGAGATCCGGATGTTCCTCCGTGGATGAGCACGCTTTTCCCGAGGGTAGGATGTTGCGGTAAAGGCGCCCAACACGCGCGAGGCGGGAAACGGGAACGAGGCTTCCAGAGCTCCGCTTGGCCGTGCTCCCCACGCTCGGCTTCCGCACGCAGACACACAACCAAGCACAACTAGTGATGGTTCCCATGGGAACCGCGACTGGATTCCCTGACCTGCGCCGCAAAATTCCCAAAAACACGGAAAAGAGCGAAAATCCTGCGTTCACGGGTGCTCTCCTCTGCCTGCAGCCGCTCCTCGCTGCCCACACTGGGCAAAGTCCTTCCATCCCAAAGTCGGGGAGAAACGGACCATCAGTTACTAAGGAAAGTGCAGCTGTTCACCTTGGGAAAGCTCTAGGATGGTCTCCTGCAGTAAAAGGTGAAGCAAGCGCTCCACAGTGCTCATAAACCTGGAGTTACTACGTGTGTGTATAAGGTATCTTAATCTGGGTCAATTAGTAATGATTTTAGTGCACTTAATAGACCATTTTAGGACGTTATAGAGCGAATCTTCTGCTTTCTGAAGGTTACACCGTGTATTTTTGCTTACTTCCCCACCTCTACCTTAGAGGCCTCTCACAACACCTTTTTTCAGATCTATCTCTACAAATACATGTATTAGAGTTAGTTGAACGTCAATTAAAGCAATTTCTCCAGCAACCAACTGCCCTTAACCGTCTGTAATTTGATGTCAAGCAAAGCTTTACAGGGCCGTGAGATCCACGAATGCATCATTAAAATGGTCCAGAAGGGGATCACATCTGATAATCTCTGCTCCTATGAAATTCAAAGAAACTGTTATTTGTTAAAAAACCATTTCAAGAGGCATCTTAACTAAGCCACATCATTTCCCAATGTTGTTTCTCATCAGTAAGAAGATTCTGTTTACTCACTCAATTTCCCTGAACAGGCTGGGTAAAAATAAATGAATATATGAATCTGACTTTACCTTTACATATATGATGAACTGCACAGTGTGCTGAAGGAGGCTAAAAAAATCCTTAGTGTTTTCTACTATAGTGCACACAAAAATGGTGCACGGTCCTTGATATCCCCCCCCAAAGTCTCAGTATAAATGACAGATTTGTTAAAGCCAAAGATAATGTCCTTTCTGGTAGCCTTACTTTCTGGATCTGAAATTTTGGTCAGAATAATGCTGGGGAGGGGAGATGTGGATGTATCTTTTACATGGAGATGCCAAGTTATAAGTTTGAAGGAAAAACGTTGATTAAATCCTTACATACTTTAGGTGTGCATGAACTTACCAATGTAGTTTTATTGGAGGCCATTTTTATTGCAGACTTGCAGAGCTTTTACTAGAAAAATGCATGACAATTAAAAGGAAGTTGACATTACTCAAAGGCAGGCATCCCCACAGCATGGGCCTCGTTCCAACCCCCATGTCCTCGCCGCACACAGCATTTCGAGGCGGGATTCCATCCCGAACAAGGAGGAGGTTACTACTTTGTCCAGCGTAACCCAGGCACACACCGTCAGGACACACGATACCGACACTGAGGTGTTTCCCAGGCCTCGGGAGGCGCAGGGATGCTCCAGGGAAGGGGGAGGACCAGGAGGGATGCGCGCTGCCCTAGCCCCGCAGGGCGGCGATGCCGGCGGCTCATGGCGCGAACCTGCGGGCCGGGCCCCTCTCCGCAGCGCCGCTCGCAACGCCCAACGCTGCCGGCCCAACGCGAACGCTGCGCCCGACGCCGGCGGGCGGCGGCTGCCGGCGCGGGGGCCCCGAGAAGGGCAGCGTTAGGAGGTCGGTGCGGCCGGGCCGCGTGGGGGGTGGGGGGGCAATGCTGGGGTGGAGGGGGGGGGAAACGGTCGGTGGGGGAGGGGCGGCCTATGGAGGGATCTGT
>JAUBOD010000163.1:3403532-3419089 GCA_032353885.1 Nothura maculosa
GGGGGCGCCCCAGCCCCTTCATGGCGGTTGCTGCGCGGCCCCTTGGAGCGCCGCCATTTCCCGCGTGGCGGCGGGCGGGCGGCCTGGCGCTGCGCGAGCCGCGCGGCGGGAGCGCAGCGGGCGTTAGGAAGCGGTTCGGGGGGTGGCTCCAAGCGTTTTATTAGTGCGGGGAGCGGGTGGCGGCGCCAGGAGCCGCGGGGAAATGCGGGCCCGCTGCGCGGGGGGGAGGGGAGGAGGGGCGGGAAGAAAGGAGCAGCCCCAGCGCCATTTCCCTGCTGCGCGGGCGGCGGCACTCACCCTTTGTGGCGCCGTGTGCGCGGCCGCTGGAGACAGAGACGAGGGAAAGGGAATCGAGGAAGGAGAATGGAGCGGGGGAAATAAAAAAACGAAAGCTCCTGGAGCGCGCGGCTTTCCCGCTGGGCTCCCGCGGCGAAATCTGCGGCCCGTGGCTGGGGCCGCGGCGAGGTCTCGGCGCCAAAATCTGGGCAGTCCCGACTTCCTCCCGCCAGGGAGGGTGGAGGGGGGAGAGAGAAGGGGCCACCCCGGCGGCGAGGGGGGGACGGCGGCCGCTGCGCCGCGCTGCCGCCCGGGCCCTGCCGCCGCCACAGGTGGGGGGGGGGGCACCCGGGACGGTTGCCTAATTATAACCCCCGCGTTTGAGTTGAGGGTGTGGGGCGGTTCGGCAGTTTCCGGAGGGGAAGGGGGGAGGCGAAGGGAGGAGTGGAAACGGTGCCAACTGCGTTCGGGCCGTTTCGGCGCCGCTCGGGCGCGGGCCAGAAGCCTCTTGCGTCGTCGGAAATTGCCGAGCGCGCCGGCGAGTCGGGCACTGCGGCGCTTGGCTCGCTCCGGAAATTGCCGAGCGCGCTCGGGCGCCATTTCGGCGCGCTTCGGCAAGTTCCGGAAGCAGCCGAAGCGAGGCCGGTCCCGCTTCGGCTCTTTCCGGCCGCTGCCGAAGCGGATAAGCGCGACGACGACGGTGCCTTCGGCTCATTCCGTAGACGGCCATTACTAACGGAGTCGATTACTTTTTATTACGTGATTAAAGCACATAGGGGCGTTGTACAGAACTGCGGCCCCTTCGGAGATATTTAACCTGCCGATTCGAGCTTTTTTTGGCCAAAACATCGGAGGCGAGCCTGGGCTGGAGAAGGAGGGCGCTAGCGCTGCGTGGAGCTGATTTCAAATTACGTAACAGTTCAGGCAGCCATTACTGAGCAGTTGTGCGGTATTCTCGAGCAGGGATACTTTAACCATGAAGAATATGGTATGTGAAAAGGGAAAAAAACCGAAAAAAGCGCAGACGCTGCTTTTAGGGAGGGTGGTGCGCTTGGCTACGCAGCTTAGCTTTTCCAGGAGCGGAGCCGTGCCCTGTAGCTTAGCTCGGCTGCGGCTGTTGCTGCCGAGCCCCGCTGGAGGCGGCGCGGCGCCTTCCCGGAGGAAAAGCGTTAGCGGCAGGAAGGTTCTGGAAGCTGCGGCTGGTGCGCGGCGCAGCGCAGCGAGGAGGCGGAAGCCGCCAATGCGGCTGCGGGGGATTCCTAAGGAGCCGCCTGGCGCAGCGGGGATGCGGGCGGGGGCGCGCGCCGTTACCGAGGTCGGTTAACGGGCGAAGCGGGACTGTCCGTGGCCTCCTGCGAGGCGCGGGGCGGCCGGGGTGGCGCTGCCGCTAATGGCGGAGGCGCGGGGGAGGGGTAAGATGGCGGCGCCGGGAGCCGCTCGTGCGCGAGGCGCTCGGGAGCGGTGCCGGGGCGGGCAGCCGGCGGCCCGGGGGGCACACGGGGCCGGCGGGCCCCGAGGGCGCGGGAGGCTTCGCTCGCAAGGCCTGCCCGCCAGCGCGTGCGGGTGCGCACAGGAAGCGGTTTGCAGCGGCTCATTCCCGTTTATTCCTAGCGCCCGAATGTTTGTTTAGTTCATTTTTTTTAATTTGGGATCGGTTCTTTAGGAAGCTGGTTTGTTCCCGCCGTGCCGGCCTGCGTGGCGGCGGCGGCTGCTCCTGGGCGCCATTTTCCTGGCCGGCCGCGCGGCGGGGCCGCTGTTCTGCTGCTCTCCGCCACATGGCGGAGCCGCCGTGGCAGCCGCCTCGATCGCGCTCCCGCTGCGCCCGCCGCGGGGGAGGGCGGGAAGGAGACGCCCGGAGGAGGCGTTGGGGGCCAGCGGGGCCATGGCGGCTGTGGGAACAATAACGTCTGGTTTTTATTTTATTTTATTTTTTTTTTCTCCCCATTCAACTAGTTCCATTTTTGGCGGGCAGTGCCAGCTCAGAGATCCCACTCACTTATCTCCATTAACCTTCATTTTTGTTAAGGCAGTTGTTAACTTGGCACAAGTCTGCAGTCTGCTTGCAGTATTTGTGCTTTATTATTACAACTTGAAATGGATTTCCTTGGTCCAATAAATTTTCCAGTATAGGCTTCATATTTTCCAGTCCTGTGTGAAGTGTTGCCTTTAGCCTATGAAGGCAGGTTTAAATTATTTTAAACCTTAAGATTTATAGATTTCAAAACAAACTTTGGTCTTGCAGTTTGTTTCTGCAATAGAATGTACCTTCAAAGCTTTGATTTACTTATTTTACTTTTTGTTGCTGCCTCTTATATGGGCTCAAGATTCAGGTGTTCTACAGTTTCAACGTGTAAGGGCTGTTACAGATTTTCAGAGCTGCCTGGATCTTCATTGCAGGTTAATTCAAGACAGGAATTTTAGCCTCTTAAAAGTGAAATAACCTTTAATGCAAATAGGCTATGTTAGAGGCTCTGCCTGGATTAACAGAGCAACACGTTTATGATGTTTTCACATATTGGTTTTGATTCAAGAAGTGATAAGTTTTTTTCATTGCCATGTCCTGACGTGTATGGTGCCTAGATGCTGCTTTGAGTGGGGCATGTACTGTATGGCTCTAGTACACAGGCCATGAAACACATGGGAATTCTTAAGAGCTCAAGAGCATCTTGTTTTATGATTTTTAGTGAGGAAGAATACGTGTCTACGTGTCTTGGAGCTCATGGTATCCTTGAGTGGCTTAAAATTAAGTAAAATATCTATTACTATTTGCATAAGTAAAGGTAAAACTTAGGAGGAAGGTTAGTATGCCTATTAAATTTCCCCATGATACTGATATTTCTAACCTAGCTGCATTATTAGACACGTGGTCATGGATTATGCAGGGAAATGTCTATGTGGCCCTGTGAAGCTGTAGCTAGTAGTTTCTTATTTTCTAGTCGCAAAGCAGAAATAGTGTGGACAGATGTGGGTTTATTTTTGTTTGTTCGTTTGTTTTACCAGCATCCTTATTTCCCTAGCTTACTTTCATCCTAAATGATGACTTGCCACAAGTGACAGAGTAATCCAAGTTGATGCACCACTTTTCGTTGAAAAGATTATGAAAGAAAAAATAAGTTTACCCTTTCTAAACTCTTGCGTGGAGGTTTGCCCCCCTGCACCAGAAAAAAAAAAAAAAAACTTTGTGCCTTTAAGAGATGCTAGATCCAATAACAGATTCTATATATTTTTTCCTAAGTGAAAGTGAAGTCCATTGTAAATACCTTTTTTTTTTGTATAGGAGAGGAAAAAAAATGTACTTTTAATTGTGGACCTGTTTTTCCTACAGACAGCAGTGATAGGGTGATGCGGTTCTATGTTGCTGTTGTTACGTGGTTCTAGATGATGTCTCATTGGACAACCTTGGAAGTGTGTGTTGGAATCTACCATTATTGCCTTCACACTTCTCTAGATCGCATTATTCTCCATTTTTATATCTAGATAGATGAAATTGCTTTTTCTTCTGTTTGTCCTTTTGTGCAGTGTATAAGCAGTTATATCGTGGTTGCTAGTTAGAGCTAGTGCTGCAGGGGATGAAAAAAACCCCAAAAGGCAAGCAGGTGTTCGTGCTTTTGAAATGAGTTACCGTTATAGTGCTGGACTAGTCGCTGTTTGAGCTGTATTGGGCCTTATAGGACAGTTGAGCAGGATTCTGAGGTCCTTCAAAGATTGTGAAATTTCTTATTTTTTTAGTGTCTTGGGTAAATAGCATTATTGTATTCATGTGCAACACATTGATCTAGAATGTTTTTTAAAAATACCTGCTAATTGAAATAGAATCAGCCGCTATGAGTGGATTCCTGTTACCTGTTATGAGAACGTTTTGTTCTCATAGTCTCTGGTGCAGCTTTAAAAAGCTTATAAAGAGCTTTATAAAGAGCTTATAAAGAGCTTTGGTGCTCTTTTTCTGAGGGCATTTAAATGTGGTTGATTCTTCTTAGTGTTTGCAGGAGGAGGTGGGAAAAGCACGTTTTGAAATCTGTATCATAGAGTTGTGCAACCGTTGCTTAACTTCTCGGAGTCAAACAATGAGCCGAATCATGTAGGCTCATCTTTATAGGAAGGGGTCTAACTCCATTTTGAAAAATAATGCCCACTGAAAGATTTTGACCATTAAGAAAATGTTTCCTAGTTTCTGATAATACGAGAGGGAGATGCTGTAAAATGTACTAACGCAAACCTCCTTTCTGTGACAGAGGGAAAAGGAGCAGTTCCGCAAACTGTTCATCGGTGGTTTAAGCTTCGAAACAACAGAGGAAAGCTTGAGAAACTACTACGAGCAATGGGGAAAGCTTACAGATTGCGTGGTAAGTTGGGCATACTGATTCATAAAGAAGAGGTAAAATGCTCAGTAAAGATAAAAGTTGGTTTTTGTTTCCTGAACAGTATGTGGGGAGTGATGAGGGCACGAGCAGGAGGAACGTCAAATTTCCTTCAGCTCATGGGCTTTTCAACATTATCCAGTTCATGAAAGCTCTGGGCATACTTTACTTCCGGACTCAGAGTTAGAAACAGTCTGTTTCCTGTATTAATCTCTTAGGCTGTGTTCAACTGCCTATTTTGGCAGTTCAAAAGTGACTTTCATGTCTTTGCCTGGAAGTGAATGGGGAGGTGATTATACAGACTACTCTTCCGTCTGCCCTGTGTGATTGGTGACTTCTGGTCGAAAGGGGATACTGGGGTAAGCAGCCTCAGTGAAGGTGGAAGAGTTTTTTTTACAACTTGTGTTGCCTGGCATCTCTGCTGCCCCTTTTGCAAAAGTCGCTCAGTGAATGCTCAGTTTTGAGGAAAATGTAAACGAAGTTTTACGTATTTTCTTTGAATATTGTTGAATTAGACTTAAAGCGATACATGCAGAAGTGGTTTAAATACATTTGTTGTTTCTAGGTAATGAGGGATCCTGCAAGCAAAAGATCAAGGGGCTTTGGGTTTGTGACGTTCTCCTCCATGGCTGAAGTTGATGCAGCAATGGCTGCCAGGCCTCACACCATCGATGGCCGGGTGGTCGAGCCGAAGCGAGCTGTGGCTAGAGAGGTGGGTTCAGCTTTGCAACTGCTGAGAGGAAACTTCCCTTTTTTAAGGGAGCTCTGTTTGGTCACCCTGACTCTATGAAAGGTCTGCTTGGAAGGAGAATCATTGCTGTTACTAGACCTCAAAGTAGTAAACTCCTGCTCATCCCGTCTGAGGTCTGTTTAAGGTCTTTTGAGCATTTATAAAATGTGTAGAGTGGTAACATTTGCAGACATACTTGATTTTTTTGATTTCCAGAGTACAGATAGCGTGGGTACCCAAAGAAGCAGTTCACCCTGCGGCAAACTTTGCAGCTGGGTTGTTGAGGGGCAAAAGCAAATTTGAGCAGATTTCAGTTTGCCAGATCAGTGGAGCTCTGGGACAGTCACTGGTTATGTAAGGTTAGACCCGGGTTTCTAATGTGTTTTCAGTACAATTCACTGCATTCCAGTTCAGTTGGAATGTAGTGTCTTCTCCCGTAAGATAATAACAGAAAGTGAGTTGTTGAATTGAGATTAAAATATGTGGCTGTGCGTTCACTGGTTGAAGGAGTTTCACTGTTGCTGCAAGTACAATGTGGATTTCACAGCTCTTAGGGAAATGAATGAAGGTGACATATTTAGGTATTAATTATAAAGATTGTGCTTGCATGATGGTATTAAATAAGTTGGGAACTCTTTCCAAGCAGTTGAGGGTACATTTTTATCTAAATGTTTTCAAGGAACTTCAGTGTGTTTCACATCATTTAAGTACTTTTTTTCAGTGTATTTAAAACATTACATGAAGGAGAGGTGGGTCCCCTCCTGTCCTCTTCACACATAAAAGAGATGTTTCCAGGATATACGTCATCAGCCAATTACCTCAATATTTCAAAGTCCTTCCAGTTATCAGTATCCCTGAAGTCTTGGGAAAATGCTAATTTATGAAATTGTTTATCTTCATAGTTACTAGGAGATATTTTTTTCAACAGGAATCTGGAAAACCCGGTGCTCATGTTACTGTGAAGAAATTATTTGTTGGTGGTATTAAAGAGGATACTGAGGAGCACCACCTTCGTGACTACTTCGAGGAATATGGGAAAATTGATACCATTGAAATCATTACTGACAGACAGTCTGGCAAAAAGAGGGGGTTTGGCTTTGTCACATTTGATGACCATGATCCTGTGGATAAAATCGTATGTAAGTAGGCTTTGCTTCACTGTCACTTGATAGTATTGATGTTTATTGTCATGGTAATTGTTCAAGATAAATTCAGACTGCTCTTTCGCATGAGTATTTGCAACATCACAGTATTAGTAAAGTGTGTAGGAGCATGTGCTGCTATTAAATGACTGCTGTTTTTCCCTAAATCATCTTTTTTCATTATTAAGTACTATTAAAAGTTTGGATTGATTTGGAAGTTGCTGTATTTTTGAAGCTTAATACTGTTGGTTGTTCCCAGATGCTAATTAAATGGTCATTCTCCTCTCTGGTTACAGTGCAGAAGTACCACACCATCAATGGCCATAACGCAGAAGTACGGAAAGCCCTCTCCAGGCAGGAAATGCAGGAAGTTCAGAATTCTAGGAGTGGGAGAGGAGGTATGTGCAAGTGCTGGTTAGGGCTTCATGTGTCTCTGGGTTTGGCTGGATTAGTTTGCCATCAACTTGCAACTTGAAATGGTTGTAGGGAACTTCGGCTTTGGAGATGCGCGTGGAGGTGGTGGCAACTTCGGTCCTGGACCCGGCAGCAATTTCAGAGGGGGAGCCGGTAAGACAGGCATGTTTGTAACTTTTTTTTTCTTATTTATATCATTCTTTTGATTTGGGGTAACTTGAATTTAAACAGCAGTAGCTTATAAATAAAGGTGTGGTAGATGGAGGGCTTTTTCTCCTGCAGTTATATGGAGCTCTCAGTAGCTTTCAAAGTGGGAGGAGCTCTTGGCTGCTTATATTACATGTAAGCTAAGAAGCGAAATTTTAAATGCCAGTTAAGGCTTCCTGAGTCCAGAATTAAAACTTGCTGATTCATGAAGGCAAGGAAGTATAAAATACAGAGTAATTATATTTTTTTATTCTCTCTAAATGTGCGAGTATGTGACTTAATCAGCAGTCTCTCAAATCAGGATGGTAGGGACTGCAGAATAATCTTTCAGTTGGTTTGCTGCTGGTGAACTGAGATTCCTTATTTCTTCTGACAGACGGATACGGAAGTGGCCGTGGATTTGGTGATGGGTATAATGGATATGGTGGAGGACCTGGAGGTTAGTTTACTTATGTGCATGTGGGTTTTGTTGTTGTTGCTGTTTTTTATCTTCTTGATCAGGAAGGCTTTTACATTCACTTATTTCGTTGCATATAGGAAAAATGATGCAGTTGACTTATGTTAAAACTTCCTATGGGAAATAGTATCATTGTGTCCTGGATATCCACCATTTTCTCTAGAGCAGAATTTCTTACATTCCCTCAAAAAAAAATATTTTAGTTTAAATCTCTTCACTGCTACATTTAGACCCCTGGTTAGTAGATTTTGGTAACAGTTCATTTGGAATGGAGGTTGGGACTGTGCCTTTAAAAACTCTGTAGAAATTTCTTCATGAAACTCTGGCTCTTTTACTTTCCTTTGTATGCTTCTAGGGAGAGGTTTCTCCATTGAGTTTAGTTGCTTTCTACCTTGAAAAGTTTATTTCAAAGGCTTGTTTTGTAACAGGTGGCAACTTTGGAGGTAGTCCCGGTTATGGAGGAGGAAGAGGAGGATATGGTGGAGGAGGACCTGGATATGGCAACCAGGGTGGGGGCTATGGAGGTGGTTATGACAACTATGGAGGAGGTAACCTATTGGCTTAAAATATTCACGTATTTTAATTGTAAATTGGTGTAAATCAGTGCAAGTCACTTGAGAATGTTTTGTTTTGGGGGAGGGAGTGGGGATTGTCTGAGCACTGCCTTGGCTTTCCACAGTGTGGGAAAGCAGCTTATTTCTTAGGCTGCTTGAATAGCTACACACTCTGCCTTCATTTAAATTTCCAGTAGTGAGATAACTGTGAGTGCTCTCCTGTGTTCTTAGTTCATCCACACATTTACCCTTTGTGTATTGATAATGCAGGCAATTATGGAAGTGGAAACTACAACGACTTTGGAAACTACAATCAGCAACCCTCAAATTATGGTCCAATGAAGAGTGGAAATTTTGGTGGCAGCAGGAACATGGGGGGACCATATGGTGGAGGTATTGTATACATCTGAGCTGTCCTGGAACCAAGCAGTGCGTGAACTTGTGTCATTCCCTGCCACGGCGGGGGTGGGAGGAAAGACTGGGAGCTGAGAGACCCTCTCCCACAGCACACTGCTAGTAATGCCCTTGCTCGCTCTGTAAAGCTTTCCCGGGCACCCCTTCCCTGCCCACAGGTTCTTGTTGCCTGCTCTCGGTTCACCTTGTTTGTAGATAGGTGAAAGAGGGAAATGTAGCTAAGACCCACTGAATTAGTGGGGGTTGTCCCCTCCCCTTTCCCTCTTGCTTTGTTTTCCCCCAAAATGCACTGGTGTAACCGCTTGGTTTCCTACTGTTCTGCAATTGTAGGAAATTATGGTCCAGGGGGCAGTGGAGGAAGTGGTGGTTATGGAGGGAGGAGCCGTTACTGAGTTTCTGCAAGCCTGCCATGGGTAAGTATGTTTTTAAGTCCTAGTATTGCAGTGATTCTTGAGAGTAGCTGCAGGAGTTAAAAGCTTTTTAGGATCATATTATCTTTCCTTTAAAAAATGGTTAGATGAATAATTTCATAACCTATTTTTTTACTCTTTACTTCTGTTGAAACAGGCTTCACTGTATAAATAGGAGAGGATGAGAGCCCAGAGGTAACAGAACAGCTTCAGGTTATCGAAATAACAATGTTAAGGAAACACTTATCTCAGTCATGCATAAATATGCAGTGATATGGCAGAAGACACCAGAGCAGATGCAGAGAGCCATTTTGTGAATGGATTTGGATTATTTAATAACATTACCTTACTGTGGAGGAAGGATTGTAAAAATGCCTTTGAGACAGTTTCTTAGCTTTTTAATTGTTGTTTCTTTCTAGTGGTCTTTGTAAGTGTAGAAGCATTCCTTTGATAATGTTAAATTTGTAAGTTTCAGGTGACATGTGAAACCTTTTTTAAGATTTTTCTCAAAGTTTTGAAAAGCTATTAGCCAGGATCATGGTGTAATAAGACATAACGTTTTCCTTTTAAAATTTAAGTGCGTGTGTAGAGTTAAGAAGCTGTTGTACATTTATGATTTAATAAAATAATTCTAAAGGAAATATTGTGTAATTATAGATTTTTTTTTTTAATATTGTAAAATAAGGCAAGGAGTGGGTAGTATAAGGTCCCACAAATAATATAAAGCTATTGTTGTACATGTTAAATTAAATGCTGGTCAGAAAAAAAGTATGTTGTCTGTAAATGATCAGGTTTAAAGTATCTAGATAACTTAAGGGTTATCTCTGCAAGGAGAAACACCTTTTTAGATCTTTTAGATGCTGCTTCTTCCATGGCAAGGAAAGGAAGTATCCCCAGCGAGGTACTCTTCCAGGGACACAGGTCTAGTACGAGAGAACTCTTGAAACCGTCACTAAGTTCAGCCAGTGTTAAAAAGCTGCGCTGTATTTCTGCCAAGCTTTAACTACGGTAGTTGTATAAGGATGTCAACGAAGGCTATGGGGTGTAGAGCAAAGTAGTTCTAAGCTTCAGTTAAACTTCTTTAGGTAAGATCTTATTTACTTTTCCTTTCTTAATTGTTCCAAAATCGAGCAACTAATACTATACTATATGAAAAGTATTTTTTTGGAGTATAGTGATTATTGTATGTAGTTTAACATAGCAATGAATTAACAATTACCAACTGAAAAGAACTTTGTGAATCTGTTTTCTTGTATTTATTAAACTTTTTACAAACAAATTCTTATTAATTTCAGCTACTTAACATATTTCTTTCCTACTGGAATCTAGCTATGATATGAATCCTGGACAAGCATAGACTGCTGCCACTGTACACTGCTACAGTTGAACAAATGAGACCTGCAAGTGTCCATTAGTAAAGCTTTGCAAGGGTTCCATCCCTGGTGTTGGTAGTTAAAATGGTAGGTCACAAGTTAATTAAATCATACAACTTTATTTTTGCATCCTGCAACATTTTATTTTTCTTGGGAGTCTATGCATTATGGTGGCTGCAAGGTAATGCACTGAAGGTAGTTGTGTGCGGTTGGAAATGAGCAGTGTTGTTGTGTATCTTGTCTGCAGTAACCTACTGTATGTAACACGTTTCATCCTGAAGGTTCCCAAGTAACCTTAGACCTTTTCCATACAAGGAAAAAAATTGCACCACTGAATACATCTGCCTCTGAAGGAATGTGTCGGCTATTCTTTAACAACTGCATAAGCAGTTCTTTAGCAGGGAAAGTGAACGCTTCAAATGAACTGCAGGTGGCATTTTTATGAGTGTATAATGTAATTACTGAAATTGGAATTTGGCTAGAATGATGAGGTTTCCACCATTTTTTATAGTTCTTGCAGCTAATAAACCTTAGTGCCAAATTTGATCAGCCTTACTCTCATTGCACTGAATGTGTATTACTCGAATAAATTTCACTAAGTAATGAGTTATTCGGAGTAAGGATGGTGTAATATACATTTTTTTATTAAAAATCAGCAAAACTCACAAAAAAAATTCCAAGTGCTGTTGCCTTTGAAAGGCTACACACCAGAGAACGTGGACCCAAACAATGGGAGTCCTGTTCCGTTTGTGCTAGACACACCAGTGAACTGCTTATACTTTTTTTTTTTTTTTAAATGGCTGAAGTTCCCCTATTGGTAATTTGGTTTAGACATATGTGATAAACATCTTCAGATACACTTTTTTTTTCTTTGGCAGGAAGGTGCCATGCTGCAGGTAACTAATGAAGAAGTGGTCAACCACAGAAACGCTTCAAGAAATAAGAAATTCTGTTTCATCAGAAAATAGTTGCTTTTGTTGGCTTTATTAAAAATCTAGAGGTTAAATGAATTCTGATAAAACATCTCAATTAGTACAGCTCCCTGTAATGCTGTTCATTTTTTTAAAATTAATAATTGTCTTGTAAACCTTTCGAATAAAATTCAGATTGGTTAGGTGAAACAAATCACTAATGTTAAAATAGCAGACACTGAGTAGAAGGTGTAACTACATATTTTTATAACTTTCATAGCTTTAAAATAAAGTATTTTTATACCAAAGTAGTTCTAGTGTAATGCTTAATAAAACTAGTCTGTGTCTAACATTAAAGTAACGTTGATGTGCAGCTTCTAGACACTTTCATGATCTGAAACATTCTGTTTTTGAGGTGGATTTAAAATCCCGTTAACTTACTAAGTGTATTCCTGGAGCTTGTGTCTCAAACATAGGCATCTGTTCCCATTCAGGAGAAACAGTGCTACAAATTAAAAGGCTGATTTTGCTGTTGGACACAACTGCTTTAAAATAGCTTTTGGCTGTGTTTTATATCACCATTTTAAAACTAGTACCTCCTGTCCTGTTAGTGAAATGCAGCACTTGAGAAAAGGCATCAAAACATGTTAGGATGACAGCCTTATCCTTCCCGCCAGTAAAGAGCTTTCAGAAGTGAGAGGGAAAGGTGAAAGGCCAGGGCAAGTCCCAGCTGTACCAGCTCTGTTTTAATAGCTGTGTCTTCTGGGGGAAGAAAAAAAAACCCATGATCTTGGAATGGCTTCCGCTGGGGGTGTGTTTGGGAGAAAGGTGTATTCAGTCTTTGTGCTGTTTTAACCTGCTACATATACAGCTTATTCAAAACTTTGAATTTCTGTGCTTAGCTGTGAGAGAGTAATAGTGTCTTTAACTATCTTCATATAATTCAAAACCATGTAAGGATGTTGTTTATGGTTATCTTGTGTATTTCTAAGTTGAATCACGTGGGTGACAACAGGGCCGCAGTGGAAGTGGAAAATGAAGACAAACCTGCTTTACTTCGCTTTTTCCAACAGAACTAATCTACTGGTTGTTTAGTTAATGGAATTTTTGCTTTACAGTTACAAAGTCTACATCTACGTCACCTAATTCAAGTGAAATAACACTTCAAAGGGGAAACATTCCTCTCTTTTTCTGAGATCTTAGTTTTACAATAAGGTCCCAGGTTTCTTTGAATGAGGTGTGTTACGGCTTTCATAATGAGGGTATTTTAACACCCATCTACTGTGCGTGGGTAAGAGTTGATAAGGGA
This sequence comes from Nothura maculosa, assembly GCA_032353885.1. Classification (NCBI taxonomy): domain Eukaryota; kingdom Metazoa; phylum Chordata; class Aves; order Tinamiformes; family Tinamidae; genus Nothura; species Nothura maculosa. The sequence continues at coordinate 3,416,088 of JAUBOD010000163.1, forward strand.
CAGTGACATGTAAAAACCAAGTTACTGGATGTTCAGAGTCTTCAAAGCTTGGGACTGTTGAGGTTTTCCCACACAGTTGTGTTTCTGCATGTTGTTCCACCCCCTCTCCCCAGTTTCCCAGTGTATCTTTAGAAATTAAGCAAGTGACGATCTGCACTTATTGATGGATTCAGAGAGAAATCATTGATTTAAGTCAACACCAAAAACTCGCACTTCCGAATAAAAACGTGCGGTTGGTTATTGCTTTCTGGTCTTAACTTTTTTTATTGAGTCGATGTTACATCCCTTCTCAGGCTTTGTTTTGAAAGCAGCAGCGTTGCTGGTAAGTGCATTAGCCATGATGCTTAAAAATGCTGCTAGCTCCATCCTCCCCGCAGTGACTTGCCCCTTCCCACCACAGGCTTTGAGGAGCACGAAGAGCAGTGGTGAGGAAGGATGGAGCGTAGTGTGCACCAGAATGCACTGGGCAGGCTGGAGTCTATGGAGAACACCAAGGAGGTGGTTGCCAACACCTGCCAGCTTGCCTGGCTGCCACCTCATGCTGGGAACTTGGAGGGACGTGAATGACAACATGGCTTGTTGGTAAAGTGTGGGAAAGAAAACACACTAAAGCACAACTACTGTGCATGACAAGTACGGGGGAATTGTGTTTATTATAAAGTGTCCACGAAGAGAGAATAAGGCTGCTCTTTGGGCCACATGGTGGAACTTGCTCTTCAAATTTACTCTATTTCTAAAGTGTTGAAAAGTAAGTAAATGTTTACAATTGTGGAACTAATGCCTGAACTTTTTTTCCTAATTAGGTAGTTTACTTGGGTAATTTCAGGTTCATGGTGTGTGTATGTATTCTGGGTATGCAGTCAAAAACTGAAGAAGTTCTTACTGTTCTCCCGATGGTTTAGCAGCTTGAGCACACCTGGGAAAGGGGATGGGCTGCTGAGCCCGCCCTGAAGCAGATCTTGGCCTCTAGCTCCAGTGTTGTGGTTGGCCTTCTGAAGCAGAACACATAACACAAGGCTCATTCTGTCACAGTCTGATTTAGAGCAGTTCCACCAGCTCACTCCTGTTTTCACACTGACCACGTTAGGAATACGTGGGAGCAGAACCCTGCAAGGGGCTTCTTGGGCAATGCCAATCCTTTCGGCCTGGAGTGACATAGTGGCCTCATCAGTGGTTGTCACCTTCCCTTGCAGATGTTAGTGTTAATTTGCGTCACAGCTGAAATTTGGGGTCATCAGAACTGACGTGAACATAAGCATGAGGCAGTTTACTTGGCAGCAGTAAAAGCTAACCCGTGCTCCACTGTAAGTAGCCATGTGGCTTGGACAGGTTGCCAGGGTCCCCATAGGGCAAGATTGGGGGCTGAAGGTTACAAAGTAGCTGCCAGCCTTGCGTTGCGTGAACAAAGTAACGTTGCAGGTTTCTCCTAAGAAAGGTTCCCTTCCACCTGAGCAGCTGCTCCCCTGGCTCCCTCACTGATTTTTTGGCGTGTGAAACATCCATGACTGACAAGTTTGAAGGATTTCGCTGTGTCCTCTTGCTACTTTCTTGAATAAACAGCTTCTTGCTGGAACTCAGCGCTTTTAAGCACTCTGTGGCTTCACCTACAGGTTTCTTCCCTCTCGCTCTATCAGGGTCCTTGACAGAACCTACTTTCTGGTTTCCCCAAGACAAACGTGCTGGGGTGCGTGCCAGGGGCAGCAGCTGAGCTGTCAAGACTTGGCAAAAAGATACTGACAAAGTTGCTTTTTTTGGGGTTTTTTTTTTTTCATCTACTCTTTGAAGTTCATTATTGCTGTTTACCTCATCAGAAAATATGATCGTACGCAAAAACAGATTAAAAGATGTTAGTTTCTGTAAAAGAGATCTTGCTATCACCGAAATATTACATTAAAACTGCACTTAAACGCCATAGTATTGGTCCTTATTGAAACCTGTGCATTGTGTTGAAGCAGCACGCTGTCTCTGTGATGATTTATTTGTAATATTGTACAGTCTTACATTTTATGAGCAATGCTTAGTGTTCCATTCTAATAAAGTATTAGTTGTGTTTGTTTCTAGTGCATACTTACCAATAAAAGGTACACATCTAAGAAAGCAAGCACTTTCACAGCAGTTGTGCAGTGCCTCTTCCTGTTTCTGTTAGCAGTAATTGGAAAAAATACCTGTATTTTGTGTTTTCCACCTTCCTTTCTCCTCTATGTTTAGTTAAGTTTCTGTTTTATCCGTGCCGTCTAGTGGGATGGTTTATGATGTGACAAGAATGGAGAGTGACACTTGAACTTTAAGGACTGCTGCTTTGTTTTCCAATGCAGACGGGAGCTTCCCCCCCCCCCCCACCTTGAGAATTATTTTGGTTACAGATTTAACAATGCTGCTTTTGCTTGAGTGTCTCCTGTTGTGCAGTATCTCCTTTTAGCGTATAGGCTGAAAATAAGACTATTTTAGTGGAAGTGTGCAGTAAATATTTGCCTTTGGAAGAAAGTTCATTATAAATAAACCTGCTGTTTTTGTACCTGCCTACCCTGACTTTCACAAATGATTTAAGGAGGTGAAAAGATAGCAGGAAACCAGGACCGGGCAAGAGGGTTTTTTTGGTTTTTTTTTTAATAGGTTATTCCCAGCCAGGGAAGGTACTTCATCTGAGTAGCGACTAGCTCTTGGGCAAAGTTAATAGCAGTCTGCTAAAATTCAAACAAATAGAAAACTGTTCTGGATTCTCCCTACGTCATCTTGCTTTTCTTCGTGAGTGGGAAGGCACCTTCTGAGTTAAGGATCAGAAGGGCTATGTGGTCAACTGCAAACTCAGCTCTTCCCGAAAGCATTAATTTACCTGAAATACTTTTGCAGGACTAATATTGCTAATTGATTTATCAGAAATAGAAGTTAACACAAAAGTTATTGGAAGAAGAAATACAGTTGTTGAACAATAAAAATGCAAGTGCCTGAGCATCTCCCTAGCAGCTTTTTCTCCCGTTGCAAGCAAGTGCTCTTTGAAAGCT
>JAUBOD010000163.1:3425658-3441137 GCA_032353885.1 Nothura maculosa
AACAATAAAAATGCAAGTGCCTGAGCATCTCCCTAGCAGCTTTTTCTCCCGTTGCAAGCAAGTGCTCTTTGAAAGCTGGAGTAGGCTCTGCTATTTTCATCATGAAAGCTCTAATCAGGTAACCTTCTCTCAGTGCAACATGTGCTTTATTTTCTCACTCGACATATCAGCTTTGCTCCTTATAAACTATGTACTTAGAGCACTGGCTTTTTTTTTTCTTCAAGCACAAGATGGTGGAGTTGGTTTTACAAGGCCCCAAAGCTTTGAGACTCAGAATTAACCACTGTCCTAAACAGCTACAGAGGGTTCCCCCCCCCCTTTTTTTTTTCCTTCGTCATTCCTTGAGAAAATTGGAATCTTAACTGAGCTTATTTCTTTTCTTTCTGGTTATCTTGTTTACATTATGATTTGACCATGTGCCTGGACATTAGGAAAATGCTTCTGTCACTCCTGCAATGGATGATGCATTGGCTTGTGTTAACAGCTCTTCCCTGGTCATCCCTTCACTGAAAATGTCAAAATAGAGTCATTTAACTTTTCTTTCGTCAGGCTAATTTATGTTTCACTAAGAGAGCTGCTTAAGGCTCTCCTCTTGTGTCTCCTTTTGCGTTTGACATCGCTTCTTCCAAGAAGCATGTCCTGCTTGTGTTTGTGACAATTTTTGGCAGCAATTTTGTTATTTTCCCTGAGTATCTTATATTGTAAATAAGTGGAATAAGTGATATGTGAGTGTCTGCCGGCTTCTTCCTTTCTTTCGTCCTTTCTTCCGCCATCACCTTGCATGCTCACAATGTAGTTGCACGAAGATGAGATTTTCAGAGCCTTTGCTCACCGTTCATCACTGCTAGGTCAGAGTTATGTCACCCACCTTTGGTTTGTGCATCTGCTAGTGAGGCTCTGGAGTGGGCAGTGAGTGAGTGCAAGGGTGTTCATGAAGCAGCTGCTGAAGTGCTGCCTCTCTGGAATGCTCTGAATCACCTTGGTATTCCACATGGCCACATGGAGTGTGTTGGGGCAACAACCATCCACAATTCCTAAGCCATATGGAGAAACACATTCAACATCACATCTGACGTGACCTTTGCTGCAGACTAACACAACAAATCAGAAGAGGTGGTGCTATGGCCTCGGTGTAAAGACAGTCTGTATTCTGAGTCAGGCTCCTCAAAACACTGGGAAACTTCTATAGCATTGAATCTTTTCTCCAAAGCTAAAGATCTGGGATTCATTCGAGATTAGAGCTCAACTGCAAAAGACTCTTGTCTCTATGAATGTCTTGGTTCTGAATCTGCCTGGGTGGAGTGGTCACATTTGTAGCTTGGCATCACGAGGACTGAAATTGGGCCTGACTGCCTGGGTCACACTTGGTACTCAGCTAGAAGTGGCAGCCTGCATATCTTCCAGCAACCTCCCCTAGGAATGGTGGGGGAAAGAATGGGATCTTTTAGAAAATCCATCACCTACACAGTTATAATCAGTTTGTTTTATAATTCCTCACTATCTGAATCTAACTTTTTAACTGAAGTTTAACTGATTTTATGACATTGACCTGCTAATATATTCCTGAAGTTTATTATTATTTAAGTGAAATTAAGTCATCATGCAATAACTACTGACTGTATGCCAGCCATCTGGCAGTACATATGTTTTCACACTTACCTCTAGCACATTTCCTGTCCTGTAATAACGTCAGCAATTGACCTATAGAACCCTTCACCATGTCTCTCTCATTTCCCAGTCTGGAGCTGGGAATGGAGGCTCTGGCAGGGCGGGAGTGCAGGAGCTGTCACATCTGCACTTGAGGCTGCTCACTGTCATTTACCAAATGGGGTTGCCAGCAGCTCAAGGGAAGGAATCCTGCCCCTCTCCGCAGCTCTAGTGAGGCCGCACCTGGAATATTGGGGGCAGTTCTGGGCTCCGCAGGACAAAAGGGATGTGGAACCTCTAGGGAAGGTCCAGTATAGAGCAACAAAGGTAATTAAAGGACCCTAACACCTATCTTAGGAGGAAAGACTAAGCAAGCTAGGCCTAGTTAGCCTGGAGAAAAGAAGATTGAGAGCAGATCTCATAAATATGTTTAAGTACCTGAGGGAGAACGTAGGGAGGAAGAGGCCAAACTCTTCTCAGCGGTGGCCAGTGATAGGACAAGGGATAATGGGTACAAGTTGAAACACAGGAGGTTCCATCTCCATGTGAGGAAGAACTTCTGACCGTGAGGGTAACAGAGCCGTGGCACAGGCTGCCTAGGGAGTCTGTGGAGTCTCCTTCTCTGGAGATCTTCAAAATCTGCCTGGATGCCGCCCTGTGCCCCGTGTTCTTACTGTCCCTGCTGGAGCAGGGGGGTTGGACTGGATGATCTTCAGGGGTCCCTTCCAACCTGAATCATTCTGTGATTCTGTAACAATGGTGAAGATGCACCCTCCCATGTTAGTTACACTTGCCTTCAACTCATTGCTCCTTCCAGTGATGAAGAATAGCTGGAGAATGCTGCCTGCAGCTGAGCACTTCTTTCCATGCCTATGCATCTGTTGGAATTAATTGCTGGGCTGCTACTGAAAATGGGAGGGATGTTTCCTCTTGAAAAGGCCATGAGTTGTTTAAGAAGGGATTTCTTTACACATTCCTTGCTGAGTATAGGACTGAGAGTGATTCCTTCATCATTGTAGAAGTCTTAATATTACTGTCAAGTACAATTACTGCAGCAGCCTTTACCCTTCTGCCACTGGAGGGTGTGGAAGTTCACACCTCTCTCAACAGGCTCATTGCAAATATGAAACTACAGCGATACTCACAGACATCCACCAGTTTATGTTTGGAAGGATTTCTGCACAAACGTAAGGCCAGTGATTTACACTAAAACACGCACACACATCCAAATATCCCAAATTCTGACCCTCCTTCTGCCATTTAGTTTTACTTGGAGTGGAGAATACAGGCCGAGGTTGTTTCGTTTAGTGAATTATCCATCAAGCTGGTATCTTTGAGGACTTTGTTTAAACTGCATTTACCTGCTAATTAATAATTCATAGCGTAACATCAGTGCTATTTACAACTTAAAGTTAGGGAAGAAAATGCAGAGTGAGTAAAGTTTAGTGTCTTTGTGTTTGGGGAGGGCATTTTCGGGTAGGCTATGTGAAGAATATAATACATCCACACGTAACAAATATATTCAGTTTGGGTTAGGACAGAATTTTCTTTTCTGTCACACCGTGAGCTGAGGTGGGTCCCCTGCCCAGCATGACAGCCTAGTGCAGCAGCTGCACCAGGGCTTGTGGGCCCACGGGACTTGGAAAGGAAGAATTGTTTCCCACTGGGATGCAGGCCATAAATAAAAGAGCTGCTAAAGAGCCACTGGTTCCATTGCTGGTTATCTAAGCTATTCTTCTGAAATAATAGAAAGATCTCTTTCAATGTCTATGCTCCCTTCTTTCAAATGTCTGTATGTGCATATGCACACATACGTGTGTACATAAATGTACCCTGACCCTGGCAGAAAGAGGAAACTGCCAATGCAAGTGGGGCAGCTCTTCACTCTGCAAGATCTTAGACTAAGGCAGTTAACTTCCTTCTTGTGCTACAAACTTCTTAAGACTTCCTATGTATTCGTGAATACTGTCACCATATACATAAGATACCACAACTTCCTGCACCAAGACTTTCATTTTCCAAGTGAACAGTTTTTAATGTGAACAGTTTTTAATGTGCTTTGTAAAACAGATCTCATCCATTTTGCACAAGGCCCTATGGCTCAACACAATAGCAAGGCAACCAAATATTCTCAAGTTTGCATCTTACCATAAACCTCATGCTTTATTATAGAAATCCACTGAATGAAATAGTTTGGTTGCAACATAGTGAACACAAAGGCTAGGGCTGAAGTCAGCTTGCTGGGCAGCAAGCTAAACATAGAAAAACACCAGTTTGCTTTAGTCATTGTCAGAGACTAATTGACCAGGGTTTCTAATACTGTGCTACAGCTTTTCTTAATGTAGAACAGAAAAATAGGCCAAGTGATCCCATACCCTTCAGCCATTGAACTCACATTCTTTCCTACAGGCAGTTGTCTTCCGGAGCCATAAATACCAATTCCCTAAGGATGGGAGTCTAGCTCATATTGTGTCGCCAACAGCGCTCTCAGTGGGGATAGAGCCTGGTGAATAAAATTAATCCAGGAGTGCATTAATCCGGCTGCTGTCTTTTCAGAATTTCACACAGTCGCACAATATCAAACAAAACAAAACAATTACTTCAATCTGCTTTACAGAAATTCCAAAGTCCATTCCTGATCTATCATAAAAAAAAAGCAAAGCTAAAACCAGCTTTTTGTTGCTTTTTAGAACAGCAAAAGGAAAATACTTTGAAATACACTTTTTTTTTTCAATAACAAGCAGATTTATTCAAACCTATAGAGGTCACCTCTAAAACTAAGTCCATTTTTCCTCCTCTATTTATTTTTTGCACCCATCAGGGGCATCAAAAGAAGTTTGGTGGAAGAAACACAGTGCTTTTCACTCAGAAGTCCATTTATTTTCCAGAATGGGAACTATAACACTGCCTCACTTGGCTAAAATTGTTCTTTCACTTACATGAGACATGTTTGAGAGACACAGACCTACATTTAGCAAAGAAATGAGTCATATTCTCTCCACAGAAACAAGTGATCCCTTAGCCTAAGGCTGTAGAAATTAGTTCTGCAACTAGTTTTTAAAGACAGCCAAGCTAACATATTAAATATATATAGAGAGAGAGAAAGAGAAAGAAAGAGAATGAGAATCTATCAAGCAAGATAAATTTAATAAGCACCAATAGATGCTGGTCCTTTCATTATTATTGAGAACCAGCTATTCATGACACAGAAACGATCTGAAATCTGAAAAATGCGGGTAGTTCAACTTCAGATTTCAAAAGTCAGAAAAAAACATCACCTTGAAATTATTCTTCGCCTTGACGTGCACATACCATACGAGATGAGATCCTACATTATACAGGCAGCAATAAACTACGCACACGGGCGATGTGACTCAGGAAAGCAATCCCTTCCATGCAGCATGAACCCTAATATCCATAGGCAGAAATGCAGTAATTGAAACGGGGGAACCGGCCATCCCCGCCGGGGAGCAGCCCGCCGCCCTCCTCCTCCTCCTCCTCCTGCTCCTGCTCCTGCTCCTTACCTGCGCCGCGGGGCGGCCACCTCAGCGCGCCGCGCGCGGGCTGCGGCGAGCGGCGTCTCCACGGCCGCCCAACGGCCGCGCCAACGGCCGCACCAACGGCCGCCCAACGGCCGCGCAACGGCCGCGCAACGGCCGCCCCGGGGCGTGTCCGCGGCGTCGCCTCCCGCTCCTCTCGCCGCCGCCCCCCGGCCGCCGCCGGCGTGTTTCGGTGTTCGAGCAACAGATAAATTGTGGGAATGACTTAGATACTGTTTCCCTTTTAAATAAACAACGTAATCCTAGTTAAACAAAAAGAATATGCAAAGATTCAGGTTAATTAATTTTGAATTAAAGCAATCAACCTGGCATATCTCCACAGACTCTGCTTTTACCCCTATTTTAGCTTGTCGTCTTAGAGATCCCTTTTTCCAACTGTATTGAACTTCTTGGTTCTGGAGAGGCTTTTTATTCTTGTTCCTTCAGCTTATCTGTGTGTTGCCAACAACTCTTTGTCATTTACAAGGCACAAGATTTTTGGCAGACTCAGTGTCATTTCCTCAAGAAAAAAGCCTATATGTTTTGTGGGTGCAGTTTCTTGTTTTTCTGTTGTCACGGCTATTTTTTCACCACCACCCAGGAGCCCAGGGAAGCCTCTCCCGATCCCTAGGTGACTTGCCAGAGCCTCCGTTGTCACTCCCCAGCACTCCTGTCTTTCAGGAGATGGAGAGGAGTGTTTTCAGAAGGCCTTGGGCTGTGCTCTGGGAGAAGATCTTGGAGGATACTCGGGCTACAAACCAGAGCTATGTTTCTTGTGATATTTTATTAGTAATATCACTAATATTAGCAGAAACACATTGCTTGTACTAAAGCTTGTGACACTCTCCTGCCTGAACCAGTCTTTTGTGTTTGGTTTGACACACGTATTTGATCATGTCACAGCTCAAGAGAGATGAGCTTCTCTTGGGGGCCGCTATGAGAGAAAGCAGACAAGTACTTTAAACCAGCAGTCCATGACTGGAGACCTCTGCTACCTTAATTTTGATAAAAACTTCAACCAAAGGAGATTTTGCTGTGGTACATTTAGAGGAGCTATTGACAGTTCTTTGTCTTTCAGAACTCAGGGCTTTCAAACCCTGTGCTCAAACATTGCCAAAGCCGCTTAGGAGAGTCCCACCAAGAAAAGCTCTGGAGATGAAGAGCTTGTGTGTCCTTCCTGAAACCAGCTGTGTGGATGCTCTGCCTGTCAGGCACTGTATCTTGCTGCAGAGGTAGCCACCTCCTCCCTCTGATCTGCAAAGATCCCTTCTCACAAAACTATTCCAGCACAAATCTCTGATATGTCTCTCCAAACCCTTTAATCAAGCAAAGCACAAGCAATAGTCGGTATCAGTTTGTTCTGCTCTGCCTGCTCCTGCTCACCAGGGAAAAGAGACAACCGGCTTTCACATTGTGACTAAAGCCTTGATGCGAGTCTGTGCAAATGTGGAGTAAAAAAGAAGAGCCTTTTCTTTCTTCTTTCCTCAGTTGAAAGTAAAATAACTTCACGGTGTTTCTCCTGAGTTATTCCAATGAAAAGCATTGTCGTTGGAATGACAGGAGCACTGTCATTTGTAGTCATTTATTTCAAAGAAGTTGGTTGACACTTTCAAGTGTTCTGCCCCTCTTATATACACGAAATCCAGTATCTGCTCTTTTTTTTAAAACCTTATTGCTAAGTTCTGATCATAAATTGTTTTGCTCAGTAACTCATCAAAATTTCTTCCATGGAGCATCTTATGCCTCATTTCTGATGCTGCAATTATTTCAGTTCATAAACACACTTCTTTGGAAATTTACTTTGTAATCAAGGTATGCAGCTCATGGATAATCTTCTTTCAGGGAAGCACTAACATCAGCATTAACAAGCATCTTGGCTCTTTGGTATTGATTACGTTGTGTTAGAGGAGCGCTACTTGTCAGCACAATTTTTTGCTTCATTCCAGTATTAAAAGGGAGGAACAGGCACTTCAGGTGAAGATCATTTATGCTGCAGGCCAACGACAGGCAGAAATTCTTGCAGCAGTGATTTGTGATGGCAGAAGAACGGAGATATTGGCAGTCACAAATACAGGAATGCTAAGAATTTGTCTCCTAGTTTTAGGTTATAATATTTTTCCTGTTTTATAATCTGTTTGGTTTCTCGCCATCCAATTAATTCGTCATTCTAATTGTGACCAAGTAGCACCATATTTGTTACTTTCCTCATAAGGCCCAATCTCCTAATTGCTTTTTCTATTTTTATGCTTCTTTTAGCATGAGAGATCCTACAGTTGGTTTTAGTCATTCTTTTGTGAAAGCATGAACAGTTTCAATTACCAGTATTACTGGTGTCAGTTGTTAAAACAAATAATAAAAAATCTCCAGTTAATTTTTGTCTTTTTTTTTCTCTGTGCTTTGAATAAATCTGATTTATTATAGGTGTCTGTGTGGGGAGAAAAAAGAGAACAAGTTGGTTCTGCAGTGGCTGGATCTGGCATATTTGGGCCTAAATCAAACACCACAAATTGACCCATAGATCTGGGACTCACTTTCTTACACATCACACTGTTATCACATGACTTTAACCAACTGTCCACTACATCAGACACTATACTAGTGAGATGCTCATACAAATACTTGTGTGGAAAAAATCCTTACTAAGCTCTTATTACAGATCCTTTGGCAGGAGCATGAAACAGCTGCATAGAGGCCCATGTTATAGATCATGAGTATATATGGGTATATAGATCCCATGAGTATGGGTATATAGATCATGAGAAAGTGGCTCCAGAGGGTCACATAGGCAAGGCCTGTAATGCTTGCATGCTTACTTGCCTTGTGTCCTCTGTCACCTCTGAGGGGTACATTTAACGGGATAAATGAGTAAACAGCCTGATCACTGGCTGGGATATACACAGATACTGATGCTCGGGGATGGGAGTCAATTATTTCTCATACATAATGAAATAAACACAAAAAGCTTTGTCCCCGGCTCAACAACACAGCCAATCACTGGCTCCTCTAGCTCATCGCGCAGCAAGACAGAGAAGCTGAAAGTCACCTGCTTTTTGCAGCTTATCCCTGCATTCTGTGGCAATGTTCAAGAAATGTGTAGATGGGGCACGTAGGGACATGGCTTAGCAGCCACTAAGGTGTCCAAGGGTTTACAGCAGGACTTGGAGATCTGGAAGGTCTTTTCCAACCATAATGATTCTGTGATTCGTTCTAACAACTTAAACATGCTGCCAACTCTTTCTCCAACTCCCTGCCCAAACTCATGCCTTCTTTCTGATTTGTCTGATCACTTCTACTTGCATGTTTATAAATGTCTGCACTGCTCCTCAGAGAATGCGCAAATAAATAAGTAAAATTCTTTGCATGCTCAAAACAGGGACATCTGCTGGATAACTTGCAGAGTTACTACCGTGGCTTGCTGTGTCTGTATTACACCTGTGAATCTAGAAACACATTGAATATATACTTTTTCCTGATACCAATCCATCTACATCTACCATGGGAAGAGCTAGCAGACCATAAGATGTGAGCTGCTGTCAGTGAATATCACTAGCAACACCTTGTGTTTTGCTGGAGACTGAGACGTGTCAGTCTTTCTCCGGAGCGGTACCTGATGCTCACTCCAGCTGAGATGCCTAAGTCAGGTACAAGAGAATTGTTGCCACTGGCTTGCAATTTACTTCCAAGTTTCTGCAGCCTGAGAAAAATATATGGGATTTCTAGACTGGATGATAATTATTAATAGCTCCATGATACCATGTCTGTGTTGTGCTCCAGTGCAGACCCAAATGTACCCTTTTATTTCTCCAGCTCTGTGCTGCTCCAGCTATGTCAAACAGATGGAAAACCAGAGGAATGGAAAATGTTATATTGACTCTTTACTTTAGCACGTGTGTGACTTCCCAGAGCCCTGAAAATTTCCACCTGTCCGAGTGGCCTTCAGGTGCTTCACAAGTAAAACAGCTGCTCTGTACTGGACACCAACCCGGCGGCCCTAGTTCTGTGAAAGACACAGGGAAGGTCTAAAATCACCTTTTTCTCCTTTTTCCTCACTTGCACAATGTGGCTTTGATGGAGCCCCGGATCCGGGCTGCTGCCTCTGGGATGTTCAGTGTTTGCTGCGCTGGCTCAGCAGACCGTCTGCTCCAGCAGTGGCCAGCAGGCATTCAGGCTGGCCTGCAGATCTGTTTGCTAGAGGCAGCTTGTGCATTAGCCTTGTTCTTTAATTCCTCAATACTACGTAAAGTCCAGAGAAATGTTCTGAGTGTAGAAGAGGGAAAAGAGGGAATGAAGATGAGGGATGCAAGAGGAAAGCATGACAGAGAGACTGTTCTCTGTCATCAAGAGGCTGAGTAGAAGTATTCGGTCTGTTTTTGTTATTAGCTGGGTCACAGCACTGACGTAGTCAGCTGTTATTTATGTCTCATGTTCTCCATGAAATATCTTTCATTATATCATGCACTGAAGTGGTACAGGGCTAAAATGTGCATTTACAGCCAACCTACCAAAATTCCCGAGATTATGCAAGTAGCCAAATATTTCTGAAATATTCCAAGCAGTTCTTCAATGCCTTAAAAAGTTATTTTCTTTCTAAGAGTCTTTCTCTTTATCATATCATTATTTCATTTAGTACTTATGTCTAATTCTACCTTATTCCATTGTGGTTACATTAGCATAAATCCAGCATCACTCTGCTGTTTCCTTGCCATCAATTTATGCCAGAGAACAGGATTGAATCCTTGAAATTAAAAACATTATAACTTATTCAGTAATTATCACAAGGTACTGATTAGTTATGATCCACGTACTCACTGACAAAGTTAAGCAATTCATTTTTCCCATTCTCAAAATGTCAGTTTGCAAATAATTCATGAAGCTTTCTCTCTTTTTTATGATCTCAGGACTAATGTTTTATTTATGTGTTTAGAATAATCTTCTTTTGATTTTGTCACTAACTTTTGCTCAATTCATTGTTGCCTTCTAAGAAATCCTTTAAATTACCAGCATTCTAACAAGGTGGAAGAAAATCTGCATAATGCTATTGCCCAGCTCTGTTTACCTTATTATCCCATTTATAGCTTTTGACAAACATCTCAGAATACTTTAGGAAAAGAGTTTTAATGTTACAGTGACATGAACCAAAAATCCAGAGTTTCTGTGTCAACAGTGAAAAGCAAAATCTCAGGCTCGCCTGTAGCAGGAAATAATATAAACCGTCAGATTCTAGATTCCCAGCAACTGACACCACATGGCTTATTTTTAGAAATGATGGGCAACAACGTCTCTTATACAGAACTAGTGCTTAGTATTTCTAAAATATCATTTCTACAGGAACATTCTAGGAGCTCCTCCATGCTGCTGGTTACTGCGCACGTCCTCTGCAGCACGTGCTGGGGAAGGAGGCCACAGGCCTCGTCCATCTGCAGCCACTGTTGGGGGACAAACACGCCAGTGTCATCACTGCCATTTGATTTTTAATTTAGCATTGTGAATAATCTGCTTCTCAGCAACCACCCTTACTTAATAACTACACACTTCTATTTTTCCCCTGTCTGTAAAAGATCTTAACTGCAAAGACTTGTTGACTCTCCTTCCAGTTATTATTCTCATTCTCTTGGAAAGCTTGTAGAAAGAAATCAGAGCAAGGTTAAGAAGAAAGCAAAAGTTGCACCATGACCGTGGAAGCAAGAGGTCCAATCCCAGTATTTTGTTCTAAAAAATTAAAATTTAACAATTGGATAATTCCAGATTGATGGTAAGGTTATTTCAGTAAGAAGTGCCACTTGTCTAGAACCTAAACAATAGAGAAAATCCAATGTACTGAAAAACATAGATTGCCAAGCTCAAAACCAACCTTCAATTTTATGCCCCAGTCTTTACATTTAAAATGAACTGGATGTGCGTTCTTGCAAAAATGATTACATTTAGATAATAGCTATAAGCAGAGAGGTCTCCAACCAAGGTCTAAATCTGAGGTCGGAAATCAAACCTGTGTTACCACTTCGGATGGCAAGGCATCTAAATTTGTTGTATGTGCCACCACCTGTAATTTTGCGTCTGCATTTAAAAACAAGGAGCTTTCCATCCTCACTCTTGTTTCAAAATTTGGTTCACCCCACTCATTTATTATGAGCTCCTCTTCTGAATATTCAGTTGCACAAAATGAAACTAAAAACTGAGGCTAGACATGCACGACGGGTTGATGAGACCAGAATGGTACATCAAAGAAAGTGTCTTGTAGATGACTGGTCAATAAATCTGCTTGACAATTTAATTGGCATAATTGATAAAATCCATATAACTACTAGAGAGGAAATTAAATTACTCTATACAAATCAGATTGGGATTTAGATTAAAATTTTCTGGGTCAATTCTGTTTCATGCAAATTCTGTTATGGAAGACCCCCTGGTTTGGAATACATTTATGAAGCTCTGTCATAAAAAGTGTATTAATTCATGCAGAATGACATAGGCTGGTATGTTGTACAGGTCTTCCAACCTCCATGTGTGCCTGTAACGTGTATAAAAACACCAGGATAACCTCAATTGTGTTTTATTCTTATGTGATCAGACTGCGCCTTAGACAGAACAGGTTGCAGCCATGCTCTAATGTTAGAGGTGTTAGAATCTTATCCATCTGGGCTCAACCAAGGCCTTTTGCTGCATTAAAGTGGAGTTTTAGGGCTTGATTCAGTCCTAACCTAAGGAGACAGTGGGCGGGAGTTATTGACCTGAGCGCTGCAGCCTGGGCTGTGCAGGGGGGCAGAGGGGTGATCAGAGCAGCCTCTTCCAGCCTTGAAAGCCACGGAATGAAATGAAACTTTGCAGCACTTGGCAGAACGACTGTTGTCGTTCCCGTTGTTTCTGTGACCAGAGCAGGACTGGAGAGTGATGGGACAACTTCCCTGCACCTCCAGAAATCCCTACGTATCCCTGATTCAAGTGAATTGAGGAAAGAAGGTTGTAGATCCTGGCCTCGAGAGCGCCCAAATGCCCGTGTAGGAAGGCACGGGTATTTCATACCCATGCAATGTATAAAAGCAGAGCTGCAGAGGCAGCCCCTGTGCTCTTAAACAGCAGGGGGATGACCAAGCCTGGAGGCCACTCCAGCTTCACCGCCTGCTTAAAAAAGTTTGCATTGCATCCACGAAGGGAGGAAGATGCTTTCCATGGGGACGCAGCCCCATCCACCAATTGTCAAGGAAGAGAAATGGTCGGAGACCTGCTGCTTGTGTTTACATGACCGTGTGCCAGCTGTACAGCACCACGGTAATAAAAGCTGCCGGGGCAATCATTGTTATGCTGGGGCTGTTTAGCAGCTTGCTTCCAATATCGCATTACAAAAATTACATATTTCATATAATCAGGTCTGTCTCTTACTTAATCATCCGACTCCACGTATAAATCTTTAAAACGGACAGGTCTATAAATCACATGCATTTTTCATTTACCGTTTATTCTAAGCCAGGCAGTTTCTTATTTAAATTGCCATATGAATAAATCTAATAATCCTTATTCACTTACATCATCTCAAACGTTAAATCTATTTCTGACTGAGGTCATAAGTGAAATCAGTATTAAGGGCAAAACTAGCAGCTGTAACAACTATAATAGCTCACGAAATCATATTAAAGAGCTGAAATAACATTAAAAATGAGGAAGAATTGAATTACATTATTAAAGCATGCTATGCTGAATCAGGCAAACATTTGGCCTAACCAGAGATCCTGAATGTGCATGTACTGGGTTTATCATCACAGCCGTCCATATGGCCTAGATAAATGAGGAATAAAGACACTTCCTCAAATGCATCTATTTATAAACTGCATTGGTATATGGTCTTACATAGATTTTTTTAATGCAATGACTAAATGCTCAACAACTGCCCTAAGAGCTACGAACAGAAAGGACCTTGGTCTAGAAAGGACCATTTTGCTGGTCTCACATGACCAGGGGGCGAGGAGGGTGGAATTCTGATCTTTTAATCAGCAATATAGGAGGGCTCGTGAAAGAGCTACCAAAATTATTGCCCCTTTCTTCTGCAAAACCCAACAAATCACATTTTACTATTAAAACCTTAGGACAGAAAGAATGACGCAGGCAAATTGTTCAAACAAGTTGCGAATAATTTGTGTAAGAACTCAGGCATGGATGAAAGTGTAAGATCGTGTTGGTGCAGGGGCAGTTCTGTGTCACAGAGGAGCATTCGGAAACATGCAGCATTTAACACTTGCTTCTGCAGGAAATTTCCTGCAGCGGCTTCTGCACAGAGCCCCGTCAGCCCGGGGGTGTCTGCCAGCCTGGAAGCCGGAACCACATTCCTCGGTACATCTGCTTGTTTCCAGCACTGATGGAAAAGGTAAGGAACAGGGCAGCATCCTTCTCTCCAGCCCTTCCAGCTTGTGGCCATGCACAACAGAGGGTCTTCCCTCGCCAGAGGTTGCATCTGGGCCATCGTGTTTAGCAGCTCTCCGTGGCTCTATGTGCTATGAATTATTCAAATTCCCTTTTGAACTTACTTGCACTTTTGATCTCCACAGTGCGATCACGTGCTGTTTGGGACATTCTGCTGTCTGATGGTTTTATTAATTTCCCCTCAAATAACATGATCCGTGTAAAGTGAAAGAGTAAAACGTCATCCCTTGTTTGCTCTTGACATGCTGGCCATCCTTCTCCAAGGCCCTAAACAGAGATAAAACCTGCTGAATTTGCTCTGCTGACGGAGCTGGTCGGCACACACTCCTGCAGGCAGCATCCGAGCTCTCTGCATGGTCATAACCCAGCTTTGCTTCTCACTTGATTCGCAAGACACCCCAACGGTTTATTTGCTGTTGTTTTATCTGCTTCTAACAAACTAGCATTTATTTGCAAGTATTTGCTGCACTGCAAACACTCCTCCATTTTTTTGCTACAGCCACTTAGTAAATTTTGTTTCCAATTAGGCTGTAACCTCGGGAGGTGTGAGACTCCTCTCACTCCAGCGTTTCCACAGGTGACAGCATTTAGCAGCATGGGGAATCCCTGAAATGCTGCAGAACCCCCGCGGGGCTCAAACAATAAATACCGATATTTCTGTGCTGAGCATTTCTGTGGGCTGTGATATCCTGTAATATGGTAAATAAATAATTGTTAGAAACATGAGGCTTTATGCTGTCATCCAGTTCTTATATCTTTACCATAAGATAGATAGTCTGCTATCTTCTATGTAGATAACTGAAGATGTAACCTTTGGAGCTGGGATTAGCAAGAATTGTATCTTGCAAGCACAGGACAACTTCCAGAAAGCAGAAAACAGTAACTTTTCAATGCGGCAAATTAAGATGTTTGGTAATCCCATGCCATAACATAACATTAAATATCTGCCATAATTTCATCTATTTCAGCCATGTTATTAAAACTCTATTTTGTTCTGAATATTTTTATACAAATCAGAGCTGAAGGACTTGCAGAGACTTGATACTGAATCCCTGTGGACAGCGCCAGGTCCTTCTAGATTTCAGACATGCCACATCTGTGTGTACCAGAGATGCACAGCAAACATCTTCTGCCCTGTATCAGGTGGAACAGCACTGGCTTTATGAGCAATTCGTGACTATCTTGAATAAAAATACTTTCTCTTTCTGAAAATTCTGTTTTCATTATTTCTGCTGGGACAGTGCTATTCTCTATGCCTTCAAAAATGCTAACAGCTGTCAAAAATAAATAAGGCTCTTTTGACCCCCTGCCTTTCCTTGTGAGAGACCCCAAAGTGACCCTGATCTTGGAGCAGTCCTCCTGATTCCCACCAGCCTGCTCCAACAGCCAGGATACTTGGTGCCTACACATCCATATGCCCATGTTGGCCCATTTCTCTAACCAGGTAAGTTTTAAAACAACATGCATCAAATTGAGCTTATCCCAAGCTGGCCTGGCTCTTTAAGGATTAAGGGAATTCCCGTGAACAAGTATCCTGTGTTTCAGTAATAATGTTTTTGTAATGATTCATCCCTAGAAGAAGGGGAGGTTTCGGGGAAGAGGCTTGGGAGAAGCAGCCGGGCAGCTGAGAAACCTCTGGAGAGAAAACTCCCAGTTTGCAGTGACGGGGGCTCCGGGAGCTCCTGGGGGCTGAGGCAGCCGAGCGGGTTAATGTCTGCCGGATGCTGAGGGAAAAAACAGCCGAGGCTGCTGGGAGCTGCAGTCCTGGGTGGCACCAGCCTTCAGGAGAGGATCCTGGCAGCAGTCCCTAGCGGAAAGCACATGGAGCTCTCTCCATGCACGGCTCCTCCTGGCTCGTTTCCCTTCCTGCTCTTTCCATCC
>JAUBOD010000163.1:3441237-3452013 GCA_032353885.1 Nothura maculosa
TCCCTAGCGGAAAGCACATGGAGCTCTCTCCATGCACGGCTCCTCCTGGCTCGTTTCCCTTCCTGCTCTTTCCATCCATCATCTTAGGAGTAGGGCCCACTTTCAGCAAGGGATGGTGCCTTCCTGCCCTGCCCCACGCAGCCCTGCTGGGTACGGGGCCGTCACGCCCGTCCCAGGGCTGCTCGTGAGCTGCCCCCATGCGCGACCCTCAACCTGAATTCTTCTACTTATAGTAGAAACCTGTAGTTAAAGTTCTACAAGGAACTATGAGATTTTTTTTAATAAATAAGAAAGGTCTCAGTGTCCACCCTCTATTTAAAGGTCTAGTTGGTCAAAGCGTTCACTCTGAGCGGTCATTAGTTTTGGATCATCTTCCACTTACTTTAAGCCTGTATCTTCCATCTCCTGGAGAGAATCTCCAGGACCTCATGGATAGAAAGAAATGCCACATTTTATAGGGGAGCCAGATGCTCTCTGCTGGTGCTGGGAGCACTCAACAGGAGAGAAGACTTCTGTTTTCCAAGCTCAGCTGCTAGTATTATTTCTATTTGTATTTAATGCAGGATCCAGAGGCAGCGGGTGAGCTTTGCTAGTTGTGCTGCGAGGCAGCACAGCTGCCACTAGAGGAACCATTTGGACAGCCTGGGAGCAGGGCTGCTGGCATCAGGGGTATCCACAGAGACGGACATTGGGAATGTAGGTGTCCCACAGGTCAGCAGCTCTAGCCTGGTTCTTTGCATCCAGGTTTTGGCCCTTGGGACCTACCACTCGCCTAAGCTGTCCTTGGGATCTGGTTCCTGCAGTTTGGGGAAATGCCCTGAAGAAGAGATATCTGAAATCCAATGGGAATTTGAAAATCTGAGCCCTGCTTTAGCTACGAACAGGGATCAGCCAGGAGGGGGCTTTGTGCTGGTCAGGATCCATCCAGCCGCCCCTTCTCTTCCATCCCCTCTGGCCCTTCTGATTTCAAGTCTCCGCTACTTAAGAAGGGTGAATGGGTCACATTTATCCCTAGTTTATCTCCATCGGGAGCACATATAGAAAAGACATAACTCACTACATTTCAGCTCAGACTGAGGCACGTGAGTGTTTGAAGGATGTGGGGCCTTGTTCAAGTTTCTCATGAGCAATAATTCACACGGCACAAATAGGGAGATGGTGCATTGTACTGTGTAACACAATTTGTATGCCTTAGATCAGGGATTAACTTTCTGTAAGCTATGACATGTTCCACATTAGTAGGAAAAAGTGAAACTCTAATTAATTATGGGAACTTATGGTACAATTTTGAAATGAAATATTTCTGTTGTTCTATTTTGTTTTGTGAATAAACAAATAAGCAAACTCTCTGTAATGCGATACATTGATCTGCCAACAAAAAACCAGCATTGATAGACAAGTTTACAGAAGATCTATAAATATGATGATTTCTGAATTTTTATTTTGTTGTTGTTTTTTTTTTCCCTGCATTAAATTGTTGACTTGGGTTTCTCTCAGATAAAGCATTGAAAAATCCCCTCTGGAAGTTAATACTTTTGAGTCTGCATGTTGTACCCTGTTCTGTACCTTTAAAACAGTATCTAGCAATAGCTGCCAACTTTCACCTCCAGGAAATAAAGAGCAGTGTATTGAGCTATGTCATCTGCCAAAAAAGGAAAATGAACAATTATTTGAAAAGCTTTGGTACTGCCATACTTAAAAAACCCTCTGTTTTGCATCCAGCCTGCTTCTGTGCTTAAATACTTAACATACTTTTGGGAGCTGTATAAATAAATAATGCTCTTATTTCGTGATAGCTTTACAGAAAGACTCTTTTATAAAGTGCGGAAGTGGTTTCATGAAGATCAATCATAATCTCCAACTCCACTGCAACTATCAGGGGTATAATCTATAGTACAAACTACTTGAGACCAGAAGTAGCTTCTGAATTTGAGTAATAGGTCACTCCAGTGCCTTGTCCTGTGGGTCTGATTCCTGGTTCCTGCAGTGCTCTTAGCTCCCAGGCGGTGCTTCCTGAATGGTACCGGTCACACTTGTGCAGAAACCACAATAAAATCCCTACACTTAATTAGCCAGCATTATCAGTTATTCATTAGTAGATTCTTAGTCTTGCTCTTATACTGATTATATTCTTCTGAGTATTAGCAAAAGCGAAGCGATTTCATGTTATTTTTACTGATAAGTAGATGAAACTGAAGAGCTGGAAAGGATGGACTTTGGCAGGGATAAATGTGATTGGAGAGCACTAAATATTAAACAAAGCAGCACATCTGGTATGAAAGTCAACATACCAGTTTTGGCTTTTTTTTCAATGTACGTATATCTCCTTCACCTAAACTTATGCAGTGTTAACAATTCAGAGATTTTTCAGCAAAAATTACATCATGAGAGCCAACATTCATGTGACAATAGCCTGAGCATCATCTAAACAACAATTAGGATCTCAGTCTTTCTAACTTATTTCTTCCTCTCCTTTGTCTTTCTGACAATCAGACTCCTTTCCCCCATCCTTGGTTCCCTTTCTTTACTCATGTTACAGTCAGATAAATACCCTGATTTTCCAGGCTATGCCATTCTCTGGCTGGTTGTGTTTCTGCAAGGAACGCAAGGAAAAGGAAAGTCTTTCATGCATGTGGTTTCCCTGCTCCACAGACTTCATCCATAACTTCGGCCAGGTCCACACAAGAAGCTTTTTGGGTCAGTAGCCCTGCAGATTTGTCAGCTTTGAGATCTTCTGTTTTGACAAAAATTTTTGATAGATGTAGTTGTGCATATGTACATAAACAAATATGCCTATACAAAGCTCCTTGTTCATCACTTTAAATGATGCATTTATAAGGAAAATCTAGCTTTTGCCAATATATACTTTTATTGACATGAAGTATATTAGCAAATGTATTTCAGTGGGGATGGGACAGGGCAGTCACCTAATTCTTGCCTAATGCTCCCTTTGTCTCATAGAATAGAATCATAGAATCATTATAGTTGGAAAAGTCCTTCCAGATTATCAAACTCAATGGTAATTCCACCACCACTCCTCCATTCCCTGTCCTCCAGGAACATTTTGCACTTGGATCAGCCACTGTCTCATTAAGCTAATTCTTTCTCTGCTTTCAAGATCCCCTTCAAATATTTTCCTTCCCCTGAGACTTCTCTCGGCATTCCCTCGGGCACTAGCTGCCTTTCCACGTGGTCACTTTATTCCCATCCTCTCCCTTTGGGTCATGGTGTCTTTGAGGGCAGACCTTCCTACACGTGGATGTTTAAAGGGATGCTTTCATGCCCAGTGCTGCAGCAGTAGTAGGACAGTGGCCAAGAGAAAAATGCTTTCAGCTCTGTTCTGAAATTTCAGCTGTATCTTTGCCTTTGGTTAGGCAAACTGATACCATTTAAAATCTATCAGTATAAACCCCAGAAAACAAAAAAATCCTTAATCTCAGCAATTAGAAAATGGGAGAAGATTACTTTCCATAAATGTGCTACAATTTAAAAAGCTCTAGATATAGCAATGAATAGCTAATCCACATTTATTAACATTTAACAGCCAAATCTACCAAACATATCCCCAACTTGAAAGAAACCTAAGAATAGGAGGCAAGTTAATTACAGTAATCCTTAAATTATGCATGCTTTTCAAAATCTCTTAGCGCTGTGCTAGGTGTTGCTTCATAGGTGGTTTCTGCAATTTCTTCATAAAGCTTAATAAGACATTATCTTATTGCAATAAATATTGTCCTTAGGTGCTGCTATTTATTTCAAGGAATTAATTAATTTAGGAAATCAGCCTATGTCATGCACACTTAAAAGAATTTTGGTCCATCAAACCCTGCATCTTCCTTCCAGAAATGATCAGCACGTGGAGGAAAATGTTCTGCTTCTTTTCCCCAGAAGGGATACAATTATTCAAAAAATGTTAATGTGCAAGACAGGCAGAGGAAAGATTTTCTTCTTCAATAACTGAAGTAAAATCAGATCTTTCTCTGTCAGAAAGATGCAAAATTAAGATTTTGTTTTCTCTTTGAGAAGTTTGAAGTTTGTGCATCCATGAGTTGCAAAGGTAAGCAGTGAAATAAATACACATTATAGGGAAAAAATCATTATTTTTTCATGGCTTATATGGTACAAAGCAGGGGGTCACCAAGTGCAAAGAAAGTTGAGCCACCGGCCACAAATTTGGGGGACAGTGCTCATTGTCAAAGCTAAGCAGGAACACAGGTTATTGCCAGTGCAAAGGCAGGGGGCTGCACTGCCCTGTTTGCATGAAGAATTTCTCTCGCTTTTTACCTCTCCTGACACTGCGGCCAGGCCCAGCTCAGTGTGGGCAGCTCGTCCTCGTGGCTGGGCTCTTTGTGCTGCCATATCAGCACTCTGATGTTTACATTATATAAAGCCCTCCAAAGCAAAGCTGAGGGTGCGCTTTGAAAGCGCCGTCGCTGCGGCAAGACGTGTGTCGTGGGTATTTCTGCTGCTGGTGCCACCCGGCCTTTCCTTCCACTGCTGGCCTTCAGGCCTGAGTACAAGGTGCCATTTTGGTCAAGCTCAAGTGCTCTTTGGAGCCTCTCGACTGAGATGGTGAAAGCACAAGAGCCTCTGCCCCAGTCACCTTCACATCTCCAGCTGTAACACCAAACTTCTCCTTCTGGAGGGGTGTTGGGCACAGTCTCCAGCCATGTCCTGGACAGGGGTCTGTCCTGCTCCATCGTGGCTGGAGCTGCTCCATCTGCCAGGAATTAGGCTGTGCCACATCCCATATTTGAATTAACCCAAGGTTATTCACAAGTGCCAGCAGTATCTCTTATATTCTGCTTCTTTATCATCAACCATCACTCTCCTATACTACATATAAAACCACAACTCCCTTTTTCATCTAAAATATATATATTTTTTCCCCCAGGAATTTAAGACATGTTTCTGAGAGCAATTAAGAATCTGATTGCAATTGCCTTACTTGCACATGCTAATCAAGTAATTGCAAGTGTTTGTGGATCTCCACACGCAGGTGTAATAGCAGGAGGATCAAACTAATGGTCTCAAAGCCAAGTCCCCTCCGTGCAGAGAGAAAAAGCACAAGCTTCAACAGACTGGGCACCAAATCTCATGGTAACTGACTCAAATTCTGCCTAGAGAGTCTGTTAAAATGCTGCTGCCAGATCAGACTATCAATTAAATGCTAGTCTAGCAACCTTTTTAGGAATATGATCTTCAAAAAGCTGGACTTGGATGATAAATTTATTTTACAGAGTCTCTGGACAGATGGATTTTTTGTGTTATTTCAGTGCATCCCGAGCCATCCAGTTCTCCTGGCAGGCTCTAAAGAACAACAATCATTAAGCATGACTTCTTTTTTTTCCTTGAGATATGTATCTAGAAAATTATTCTAACACCATAATTGGGTCATCAAGAAACACATAACCTGCAGTTAGCAATCCAGTACATGGGATGTTATATTTTATTGTTAAAGGAAAAAAAACACCTATACCTTTCTTCTTTCTTTTTCTTTTCTTTTTTTGTTACTGCATGGATATCCTGGAAACTGTTTGCCGAGACAAACATTCTAATAAAGCTCCAGTTGCTGTCAAGTCTTGAGGCACCATGTTTTTGCTCTCCTAATCCACGGCAGCATTTTAGGAGGTAGATCAAAGTTGCTTATAAGAAGCTATAAAAGCTGCCCTAAAACCTTTTATGTACGTGTGGGTGTGCTTTAATTAGAACTTGGTGAATAATGAATAATTTATCCACAGTCTTTCACCTCTTTTGTTTGCAAATTGTCCACAATGAGATCATCATTTTCTTACTCGAAAGCATGTCTTACTAGGAATTATTCCTTGTGCCTCATTTATTTTTGTTTTTCATCGAGTTCTACCTTTCTTTTTCTCATTCTTTGTATCCTTATCCTTTTTCCCCATAGGCCCTAACAACAAGTGGTCTATGTATCTGTAACCTTTGTACATCTACATATGGCTGCAACGTTTTTAGATTCTTCTCCTGGCTGTCCTTTGCCCCTAAATCTGTGAGTTATCTGGACTCTTGCAAAATGAATGTAAAATGGTATCAGCTCAGAATGGGGTGTTTTATGCTTCTTTTGTGTTCAGTGTGTACACTTATAAATGTTTACATAGGTGCAAAGTGAAGGAAAAGCTTATGGTTGTCTTACTCTTTTGTGTTAAGCTGTTCAGATGATTTTGCTAAACCTGCTATATTTTTTGCCTCATGTTTTTCATCTCTCTGCATTATCATTCTTGTTTTTCCTACTTTCCAAACTTTTCCTTTGTTTTTAGAACAACTATCAAAGCTGCTATCAAAGAATAACAAAGCCACATATTTGCCTGAAAAGAAATAGCACTGATAGCTCAGCAACTACAGTAGCTCATTTGTATTTCTTTCAGACGCAGGAATGGCAATCTGTATGTTGTTGAATTACTGTGTCAAAGTTTAAGTTTATAGTTTCCCAGCCTCTTTTACCCATTCAGAAATGGCAGCCCCTATGCAGGACAGATCTGCCCATTCACAGGAATTCCAAGTCCAAGAGCAGTTATGGTTATTAAATGTGGATCTAATAATTTCTATCTCTTAACATCAGACCTACCCAAACAGTCTTAATCACACAGACTGAAAGGCCTTTGTGGAGGCCGTACTGTTGCAAGTCTTGTTTTTCCTTTCTAACCTGGAATAAAAGTCTTACTTGCAGGTCCAGACTAAGCCTGGGCAGAATGCCATGAGCAGCCGACACAGTCATATAGGGATTGAAGGGAAATAGATATGCTGGTATCCCTAAGGGGAAAGAAAAATGTATGAAAATATTTTTTATTCTCTGGACACATTAAATATTTGATTGTTATAATCAATATATTGCAGATCTTACCTGTGCCCTTAAATTTTCTTGGTATCAGTGTGTCTTTGAGAAGTCTTGTTTTCATACAAAGGTCCTGCTATGTTTTTTGTTACTTTTGCTATAAATACCTGAATAACGCTACTGAATGTGAAACACCACACACTGAAATAGGATTAGGTTTCCTTTTCAAGAGGAGTGGTTTCTTCATGCCACAGATGACTGACATCAAGCAATGAAGTTGGAAGGAAGAAGCATGGCTGAAATGAAGAGAGAAAGAAGCCAGATTTTAGATAATTTCCAAGTATTGTTTACAGTTCAGAATAGAAGAGAGTTGTATTAGCAGCAAAGCCAGTCCGAATGGGGTGCAATTTGGTTGTGTGATGGGTACTCAGAAATGTCAGCGTTGCAGCAAGCACCACCACACTGGACTTCTCCCTATTGTTTTCAACGGACTAGAAAAAAAGCAAATAAACCACAAGATAAAAATGAAATATCTTTTAGTTCTGAGAAAGTAATGGATCACAGTGACACTCTTGGCTCTTACAAACCTTTCTCTGTCTTATAGTCACACTTACTGCAACACGGACTCTTCTGAATTATTGTGCTCCCTTTTGCTGTGCAGTGCCAAGAGGTTTTTGTGCTTCCAGTTGGTGGGTCTCTTTGGGTTGCCCAGGTGGTGAAACTGAGATGCCCCAAGTAAAGCCCAGAAAAATCTGCCTGCTCCAAAAATAAATATCTCAAATGCTGACAGCTCTTTTACTGCGCAGCAGGTGGGGAAACCCTAAGAGAAGTGACTTGCAAAATAAATAAATAAATAAATAAAAGTTCCCCTTTCAGAGAATCACAAAATTACAGAGTGGTTGAGGTTGGAAGGGACTTCTAGAGATCATCTAGTCCAACCCAATCTAGCAGGCTTTCAGACTAATTCAGACCATGGTGACTCTGCCTGTTCCTTTATTATATCCTCTCCCCACAATAAAATAAGATTTAAAAGAATAGTTCTTTCTGCTTTCTCTGTTATCAGTCTAGAAGTCCATCCTATCTGTGACTTTTGCTACCTATACCATATTTCAGGTACGCACCTTGAAAACAATAAAGGTTATCTGTGTACTCCTTTTTTTCCTGAAAATCATGTCTGTTTAAAAGAAAATATCAGATTTTAAAAAGAAAATGTCAGTTGTTACATTATTTATTTGCTGCTGTTGGTAAAGTATCTACTGGTTTTAATCAAACACAGGAGCACAGTTGTCTGCTTCAGAGCATGTGAAATCCAGGCTTCTTCCCCTGGGGTCTAACCTTGGGGACAAAACCAAACCCGAAACACTCGGGTGAAGCACAGGTATGCAAAGCATGGTGGAGACACCAGAAACATTTGAGCGTGTTACTGCTTCCAGCGTTGGTGACCGCGGGGATGGTGCGCACGGAGCTTCGCTCAAAGCTGGTTCCTCAACCTTCCCGAGCGCGCATGAGAACGGCCTAAACGGCACTCTTCTGCTGGCAAAGCCCAAGCTGTTTACGATAAGAGAGGTGCAAGGTAACAGCCGGTACCCGAGCAGCCTCCCCGGGCTCCTGGCTGCACGTGTGTTTCAGAGGCGAAGGGCCCTATTGGGGAGGGCAGGGTGAGGTGCCTCCTTCTGCCCATGTCTGCCCTCCATTTGGGGCTGCCCTCGGGTGGTGTGTGAGGGAGCACGCGCTGCATGACTGGTGCTGCAAGGCCGGTGCCATCACGATCAGCCTCGGGAGAGGGGCTGCCGGCTTGGATAAGGACAAGAACCAAGTTTAAATGCCCTGGATAGTCCTCTCCTGCCACAGAGTGACTCGGGAAACACAGTGCTTGGTGCTTATCCTGGGCACGTGAGGGAGGCAGCTCCATAGATTTAGCCCGTGCTGCTGCATCTGTATCACTCACAGAGCCATAACCCAGTGACAAGAACCTAATGCGAATAAATGAACAATAATCTGAGATTGCTTTAAAATGGGCACCAGAGATAAACATTTATTTTGCAATAGACAGCATTTATGACAGCAGTTCTTTCCGTGTCAGGGATATAATTAAATGGTCTGTGAAGATGTAGTCAGGGCACAAAATGATTCTCATATTGCTTTAGACTGACAGGCTTTTAAAAATCTCTTGGGCCAGATTCTTTACTCCTTTGCACCTCGTATCATCAATTTTGCCAGAGGTAAAATCAATCCAATCAGAACAGGCACTTTGCACTGTGGGAAATTACTGGGTAAGGTGAGAAGCAAAGAAAAGGCTGCAATGAGCTGCCTTTAGTACTTTCCCAACTTAATTTTTCATTATCTTACATATTTTCTTTTATCTTTTTTTTATATATCTTTTTACCTGCTCTATCTCAATCTTAATAATAACTGGATATTTGCAGCTGAAAAAAATACCTACAGTATAAATATTATTCATGACTGGAAAAAGGAAAAGTTTCAAGCACCCCTGAAAATAACAACTTTATGTCTCTGAGTGAATT
The DNA here is from genome assembly GCA_032353885.1 of Nothura maculosa. Classification (NCBI taxonomy): domain Eukaryota; kingdom Metazoa; phylum Chordata; class Aves; order Tinamiformes; family Tinamidae; genus Nothura; species Nothura maculosa. The sequence goes on from JAUBOD010000163.1 coordinate 3,450,556, forward strand.
TGGTTACTGTTCTTCTTATCATGAGTTTGGGGTTTTTTTTTCTACATTCTCTCTGTTGTCATCTTGGGTGTTTGGAAAGTAACACACAGACTACTATTAAAACCCATCACAGTTAAAAAAATATAACAATCAGGAATTAGTTGTAAACTATACACACACAGTCATGTGTGTGTGGCTTATTTAAGTCCAATGTGAAGGCGTGCCAGGCTTCAGACTCTCATTCAGGGATGTCTTATGGATCGGGATCCTTCTGCACCAGCTGGTGGGCAGTGTCAGCCCAGTTGTCACAGCAGCTGGTCAGTCAGCAGTTTCCTAATAGACATGGAGACTGACTGGACCCTAATCATTTTTACTGTCAGTGCTACAAAAAGATGATCTTTTTTTAACCTTAATATGGCAAATTCCTCAAGAACAAGCTATACTCCAAACATGTGAATAGTTCCAGGGAACTGAGTGGGTCTTCTGAGTGTCCTGAAGCACCTTCCACATATGGAAGCTCCCATTCTAAAAACTAAGCATTCGCTTTGTAAAACAAACCTTTAATCAATGTTTAATTACAAACGCTTTTATTTCACACAGTTTGTAGATAAAATACCACTATATGTATGACTGTTTCACAACAGACATTTAAGAAATGAATGTGCAGGGAGAACACATCACACTGCAAAAAGCAACCCACGTCTGTAATTAATAAGGCATTTTGTGGAGCTTGTGCTTAACTGAAACATAAGAGCAAACTGCTGCAGGAGCCTGAAATATGCAAAGACGCATAGCAAGCTTTTATGATGGCCTCAGTCACGTGAATTGCAATAAAAATGTGAAACGTGGCCATATGGTTTAAATAAATGGAAGTGTATGTTCGGAGTTAATGAAACATACTCAGAGGACAGTAATTCCTTCTAGCGTGAGGCTGGGAGGTGGTGTCACCTCGTGCTCCGCGCCGTGAGTAAGGCCCCCGTTCAGGAAAGGGCTGAGTGCGTGTGTAAATATTTCCAGATGTGGAGCTGTGTAGTCAAGACTACTGCACTTTATTCTTAATTTTGATCACCGACTTGCTTTAAGTAAGTGTGCATGGATAAACTCTTCCCTAGGCACCGAAACATTTGGAAACTAAAGTCTTGGTTTACAAGTAATGGAAATATTCAGGCCCAGAGTCTCCAAGGCCTTGAGGAACCCAGGCCCCAAAGGTACCCGGAGGTCCCTGAGGGCCATGGAGGCTCTGGGGGTGCTTGTGGCCTCCCATGTCACCAAGCCCACACACTAGTGTCTGTGTTGGCTCTGGCACTTGGATTGGGAGCAGCTCGGCTGCCCCGTGAGCATGGAGCAAACTCGGAGGTCTGAGCCCCATGGTGCCCGGGCCTGGGCATTGTTATGAGCACAGCATGGACCTGACCTTGTGCAGCGCAGAGCGAGTAACCGAATAAACACATTTTAGCCTGAATCCTGACTTATTGACAT
>JAUBOD010000163.1:3465067-3475322 GCA_032353885.1 Nothura maculosa
CATTTAACAGGTAAAATTTATTATGGCAGCTATTAAAAAAGCATATGCTGGAACACACGTTTTTCATATGAATGACATAAAATATTTGAATTTTGTTACAATGTACTGATAATATATATGGCATCAATAATTCAGGCCTTTCCAAATGAATACAGCATCACAGAACATAAGACTTGTAGGGACCTACAAAGACTATCTAGTCCTCTTCCCATCCCTGGACAGCATCTACTGTACCCATATCCAAGTGATTTGTTTACCTGAGTTTTAAAGACTTTCAGCAATTGAGTGTTCAGTACTTAGCTATCCTTAAAATTAAGATTTTTTTCCATGTCTAGCTTAATTGTCATTTCATTTTAAGCCCATTGCTTCTTGTTCTGTCCTCTATAGACATGAAAAACAAACCATCCTATTCCTCTCTACAGCCTCCTGTGAAGGATTTTGACTATTACCTCATTCCTCAGTTTTCTTTTCTCTAGCTTAAATATCGCCAATTCAAACGCATAATTCCCACAGGCTCTCCACAAATTCTTTACAATTGACCCTTATCTTTTTTGAAACTCTTTTCTAAAACTGGACGTAGGCGTCCAGCTGAGGTTTTATTGATGCTGAACAGAGTGGAAGGTACTTGCCCTACAGGTAGGGCCTCTTTTAACCATCCCAACAGTTTTCGTAACTGTGCGTTTGTTGACTCACTCGTGATCTGCAATAAGCCCTAGTCCTGCAGAACTCCTGACTACACATTTACTCCTTATGCTTTCCTAGTGCGGTTAATCACTTTTGCCTAACTGTAAATTTTTTTTTATTGAATTGCATTGTATTTCTAGATCATTTTTTTTCTCTTTGTAAAGATCATTTTGAATCTTCTTCTTTTCTCCCACCTTCCATGTTTGCATCTGCAAAACGAATCCATATACTTTTTTTTTTAATCTTTTTCCACCCTTGCATCAGACTCTGCTAAGTACATTTGCTTTCTGTGTTCTGGAAACAATGCTGTGCACAATGAACCACAGTGGAACCTGAAGTGGGGAATGTTTGGGCAAATCATTCCTTATTCTTTTCCTGCTTTTTTTTTCTGTTGAAACAAATCTTCTTAGAAAACACCAATATTTGCATTCAGTATGACTATTTCGTTGCCATTAAACTCTGACATTCTTACATTCGGTAAATCTAAACTAAATTAGTTGGAGATAAAGTTTCTTTTCCAATTGCATCCTTCCATTACTATTTCCAGTTTCCTATATTTCAGTATTAATAATATGTATTAAAGGAAATATTCTTTTGTGTAAATAGTTTGAAGTTTGGACAGATAAAAAGACATTTTATTTCTGTGATGCACCATGGCTAAAACCTCGGCCCAGGTAAAACTTGGAAGTTTTACTGTCGCCATCAAAAGGGTTAGAATTGCACCTAGAGCAGCATTTCTTAACATACTGATTACAAAGTAAAGCTATCGGATTGAATCATTATTCATCAGTTGTCCTCGGGCCTAAGACAGATGTTCAATCCACCTTTCAAGGACTGTCTGCAAACTTCCTCCTTCCCAGACAGCCATCCTCGGCAAGTGTCCAAATACCAACAACTTCCCTTTGAATGCTATTGATTTTATGGCTGTAACGATTGATAAATCCCCTATTGTTTGATCCAAAATTTGCCTTTGTTTAGATGCCAAAAATAAAAGATTAGAAAACATTCTTTACTTGATTAAGGAGAAACAATAATGTTTAAGTGGAGGAAACCATGTTACATTCAAAAGGATATGCAATACATCTGGCTTTCATGTTCTATAATTTGATAAAGCAGATGGCAGGGTTTTTTTTTCTGAAAGAAAAATATTGCAAAAAGAAATAAGCAAGTATCTCTACCAATAGCAATGTGTAAGATAAATTAACTAAGAGTAATAACCTGTCACGGGACATTTATAAGAACAAGTCATCTTTCTGGACCACAACAGCACTTGCTTTAACATCACTGTCACCCCTCCCTTCCCTGATACTCCTCTCATTCAGGCTTCCATTTCCTAAGCTGAGGACAAGATTCCCACTCCTTCGACCTCTCTGCTCTCTGACTCTCCTCTTGATCACAGCAGAAAGAGGGGCTTCTCAGGCACCTAATACCATTATTTCACAGGCGCTATTTTACTTCATTTTCTTTATTCCCTTTCTCATTCTGCAAATTAATTGTCTTTGGGAGCATAATGACACCTGCATTGGGGTTATATCAGATCTGGGACTTGATGTTTCCAACCACCACCTGCACAGTGCAGGGTTTGGAGCCTATTAGCCGGCAATCCTGGTTTGCCATTCATGGTGAGGTCAGTCTTCATATTTGGAGAATACAAATCCCTCTGTGATTTTCATTTTTTTATTGTCTGCGAAGCAGAAACTCGATTTTTAGGGCAAGGACTATATTTCTCTCCTATGTAAAACAGCTAAATCAGTGCAGGAGATTGCATATATTAAAGTCTCTCTGCTCATGGCAGTCAACGAAGATCCTGAATCTGTCTAGTTACACCTGGGAGACGCAGTGAGGAAGCAGATCCTGTGTTGAAACAGCCGGCCATTTCCGAGGAGATGATGGAGTGGAGCTTGTTCAAGGAAGGAGGAACTGCAGGCAAGGGCTAGGGCCCCTGGTCAGCTAGTGTTGACACAAGGGCTGTTCCTTCCCTTCTGCAGGATGTTTGTGCGCAAGGTCCGGCCTGCAGACCTCACTGTTTGATTTCTGTGGCCATGCCATAACGGTATGATTCAGATAAAAGCAGGAGGGTGGAGCGGCAGGGTATCTTTGGGGGGAAATAAAAGCAGGGAGGGAAATGCAGGAGCTGGAAAAGACAGCAAAGCTAAGAGCCCGAGCAGTTCCACTTATCTTATACCATGTCTCGTCTCGCAAATCTTGGCTGTGACCTTGCATTCCATTAATTCCCACATTCCTGTAACCACTTTTCCCTTCAGCCAGCAAGAGATTTCAAATGACCTTAACTCTGGTGTAAACTATTAATAGAGAATATATCAATCATCGCAGTGAAGTGATAACCACAGTGGTATAATCATTGGTCTCTATCAGAAAGGTCACGTGATAGTCCTAGGGACAACCTTCCAGTCCCAGAATCCGTGAAGCAAATATTTCATACGAAAGCTGCTATGATGCCCATGCTAGGAGGGCTGTGGGGACACTCCAGGACGGTTCCACCTCTTTCTTGAAGACAGGGATTACTTTAGGGAAGCATGGGCTTTGCTACTGGTGGCTTCTGCTACATCATAATGGATGTGTGGGTGGGAGGGAACCACCACGTTCTTTGTTTGGTGATAATTTTCTAAATAAGACTCATGTTGTTTGGTCTGGCCAAACTGCATTGAGTGCAGATAGAGGGAGCTAAACTGGTTTAAAGTAATCTCAAGCTTTTATTTCTTGGTCAGCAATTGCCCTGTAAGGGGATTCTGTGAGGACAACAGTCATTGCCAGGGAAGGAATGTTGGGCTCAATGACTACTCCGAATTGACATAACAAGGGTTACCATTTGAAAGCTCCTGAAGAGCATAACAAAGGCTATTTGCCATGGCAGAGCATAGACTTCACATGGGACGAAAGGTCCCCAGCCTTTGCTACTGTGTGATTTGACAAATGAAGCAGAGATAAAAATAACTGATATATATTAAAAAAAAAGTCAAGGAAATTGTTACTAGGATACCAGCCATTCAGAGGAGGACAAATCAGAAGCCAGTGAGTCTGTAGGTAATGATAATTATAGTGCTGTGTAAGTATGTGAAGCAGGCTAACAGTAATCCTTCCTTTTGTAAGAGGAAGTCAGGCTGGGGTGCTTGTCTCAGCAAGAAAATTTGGTTTACGACAGTTGTTTTAGTGTTGACTTTTCACTGCTATTCGTATTCAAAAGAGGATTTTCTCTGGGCACCAAAGGATGTCTTCCACTAGTAACTACATCATATGGAGTCAGATGGAGCTGCTCAGACCAGGGAGCAAAGTTCTCTTTCCTCTTCCTTTCGCCACCAGAGATGCCCTGGATGCACGTGCAAGATAACAGGCTTTTCATTTACACCTGTGGTGTGGCTCTGCCTGGGCTGTATTACAGAATCACAGACATGAGGAGAGAGAGTGCCAAAACAATTTACACTGACTTGGCCAAAGTTTATCTAACCTGCTCTTAAAATCCTCTGACAACAGGAGGATTCTACAGTTTCTATAATTTGCTTCTTCAAGTATTTTCATACCCAGAATTTTGCCCTTACTATTAGATTTGAGTCTACTTTGTGGTTCCTTTGTTTTGTCCTCCCAGCTCCATATGGCTATGACCACAAACATGCTGTCATGTCCCTTGTCACTCTTTGCCTCTCTAGAAGAAACCAACTCAGTTTTGGTAACTTTTCTTTATATGTTTGTTCTTCACTCAGTTTGAAGCCCAACCCCAAGGTCTTTTCCTTTCTTTTTCAGGACTCCTAATAGTATTGTGCTTGTAGCCCATTTTGTAAATGTTCATTTGATTTCCCTTCCCCAGATAAGCTGCTTTCACTTAGGCAGTGAAGCCCTTTCAGTTCTGATTCTGTTTTCCAAAGGCTTTGAAATCTCTCCCTTCCCTACTCCTTAGTGTGATATGTAGATTTTGTAAATTATTTTCTGTTCCATAATCCAAATAGTAAATATACGTTCTAAACAGAAACCATATGAACTTCCAGTGAGATTCCACTTGACATAACCACTCAGTTACAACCAAGGTGCTTGCTACTTTTTTCACTTTTTTTTAAACAGATAGCAATTTTTCTTGCACTTACCAGAAAACCTTTTCTTTTAGTCTCTAGTTTATTAATAAGAATGTCACAAAAAGTAGTGTCAGAATCTTTGCAAAAATCCAGCTTATTGATTACTTCTTTTGCTCACTGAGTGAGCTACATAGCAAAAGAATTCACTTTGTGTGAGTTGTCTTTAATTTTTAGTATCTTCCTGTCCTCTAAGTGTTTATAAGTATACATTATTCTAAGGTGCACTTTCTTTCTGGGTATAAAAAGTTTATTTTTGGGTATTAGAAGCAGGCTCACAGTTTTGTGATTCCTTGGGTTTTCCCTTTCCCCTTCTTACTTCTACGTACTATGTTTATTGCCCTCTTGTCCATCAGACCCCCCCCAAGGCAGCATTGTCCAAGGGGACTGCTAATGAAGCAGATATTGCTTTGAACAGGTCCTTAAGTATTGCAGAGTGTATCAGGCTTTTTCTTCTCAATATGTGTAATTCAGGTCAGTAACCTAAGTGTTCTCACTGCTACAACTGGCCCACATTTTCTTTTAATTTTAATTTTCTTTTAATTTGTTTAATTTCATTAGTCATTGGTCACCATTAGCCTTTTTAGCAAAGACTGAAATAACAAAAGAATTTAATTTTTAATTTGTTCTGCGCTGTTATTTATTATCTCCCTCTTACATATCTGTATTTCCTGTGCCATCTGACTTCTGAGGTTCTTACAGTACATTTGATGGTTGTCTCATATCTCCTGCTATTTGAAACATCTTTGTGCCTAAATGTTGTGCTTTATCCTTTCATATAACAGTAAGTCATAGACGTGTGCCCTGGTTTCCAGGCTTTCTGTGAGGCTTCGATTTCCTGATGCCTGAAGAATGCCATGGAGGATCACTTTAATCTGTAAATGTGCTTTTCCTTTCCTTGTACATGAACAGTTTGTTGTAGAACATTTAATATATATATATTTTCAATATCTGTCAGGAATCTTCTACTATTTCATACTTTCAATTAATTTCTCAAGAACCTCAAGAGGCTGGAGCTTTCACTCCAGCTCTATGAATTTTTAGAAATAGGATTTTTTGGCCAGTCCATCCTTAATTGTGAGGCTCTTCTGAAAATAGTGCACTTCATCCTTTCATACTTCCTTTCATTCAGACTATCTTCCACGTGTTGATTGTCAAGACAATTCCCAATATCGGTTGAATCCCATCCAGTTTAGTGGTGTCCCCAGATTTCATCCCTTCCCACTTCCTAGCTTCCGAGAAAGAAAAAGAAATATTCATAATGTATCCTGATTCCCTGCTAACGGTGTGTGTCCCACTCAATTGCTTTTCAATAGGAATTTTTCTCTCTGAAGTGCCTTGCAACACTGAGGTCAAGTCATCTGAACAGTTGTTGCCCAAGCAAAAGGAGCCTTCTGTATTTCCTCTTACTTCTGATTAAGTTATCTCCAAAATAACTCCAGAGAGACAATCATCTTGTTCTTTTCTTTTGTCACTTGCACCCAAAGGCAATCAAGAAGCTAGCTTCTCACCTTTCCTGGAAACAAAAAACAAGTACACATGCATAAACACAAGGCAGCATCTTTTACCATGCATTGATTTTCATTTGAAAAAAAAAGAAAAAAAAAAAGAAAAAAAAACACATATCCATGTCCACATTCCAGGTCTCTGATTGGCCTCCTCAAGACTCCACGATCCCACATAAGTCACAGTTTCGCCTCCTTACTAAAACGTTGAGTTTTCCTGTTTATACAACATAACTTGGTATTTGCATGAACTATTTTGGATATTCACCAGTGCCCTGTTATTCTCTCCTTGGTCCTTCTTGTGCTTTTTGCTAACAGTTTCCCTATGGAGGTTGTTAAAAAGGTAATAATTACTGCCAAGCAAGAGTATAGTGGTGGCTTTGTGATGCAGATAGTGGTCAGCTAGGAACTCGACTGTGACGCCAAAATCACTGCAATTCCCGTCTATCTCTGGACAGGCTCCAGAGGGGAACAGCTTCCAGTCTCTGGCAGCCTGGGTTGGAGCAGTTTGCCCGTGTGTGATTTTGCATGTCTGTCAGCCAGATCAGAGATCCGATGCAAGGATCTGGCACTTAGGGGGTGTTTGATACTCGTGGGAGCTGGCTGGGTCAGGAAACCAGTGACTGGTCTACAACAGATTCAAAAAGAAAAGAGGGAGTCTTATAGTAACAATATAGACAACATTTTAGTCACAAATATAGTCATAGCTGAGTGCAAATTATTAAATTACTATGTAAATCAGAAAGACTTTTTTGTGAAAGTGTTCCCCGACACTCTTAACAAAGAGTAAAGCTCAGTCAGAATCGCGTATACAAAACGTGAAAGGGGGCTGCAGCCTCTGCTGACATGTGGTTTGTTTCTCAATGAAGGGTCGATGTTTTTGACAGAGAAGGGAATGTGCAGTCTAGGTGGCAAAGCACAGCTGGAAAAGCAGCCACTGAGATGTCCTTCACTTCCCTCAGGTGCAAGTCCCTGCTCAGAAAAAATCACCAAAAGAACTAAAATAACGATAACTTATTCCAAAGCCTTAATAACATCCTGTAGAGCTCTGCCCCACAAGCATCTACACACATCCATAATTCTCCTTTGTATATCCTAGACAGACTTTTGTTAGTTATTTAATGAAACTTAATTAATATTGATTAATACTAAGCAAGTGAATGCTTGCAGGTTCAGGCTCATTAAGATACAAACACCTAAATGACAGTCTATTTAGCAGCATAAGCAGGAAGATGATACAGCCCATCAGCAACACTGTCATTTGTTACAAATGACAGACAGGCTGACAAACTGAAAACTCTACTTGATTTGTGTGAGTTGTTTTCTAACTGGATTTTATATGTGCACCTGCTTCCATCTTCCTGATTGTGGGCAGGCCAGCTCTGTTATTTGTGTGTGCAGTTTCAAATAATGATAGACTAGTACTCTATCTCTGGCTCTGCAGATGTAGCTCTATATCTTATTACTAAAGAAAGGGGCAAGAATGTACTATATGTTCAGAAGATGGAGGGAGAAGTTGTATTTGTCCTCAGTCAACACTGCAGGTCAATCATAATCACATTCACACACACACTAATATTATTAACTGTGAGCAACGACAATGAAAATTTACCAACAGTAAGAGCATAAATACTTCCTGTCCAACAAATGAATTCACCATCTCAGATATCTCAAGACTAAATGTATATATATAAAGAAAAATAAACTTTAAAAAGACTTGGGAAAATAATAAAAAAACCCCAAAACTTATAGCCATGAGCCTTTTACTAAGAGTGACCCGTCCTAGTCCAAGACAGGCATATCCCTTAAACAGGCATATCCAGACATCTGGATGTGTTGGACACCTATTAGCCTCTGAATCCTAACTTATCTCAGCTGTTGGGTCAAGCCACAGGGACTAGTTTTTCAGATAGTTGGGGCAAGGCCAAATCATAAAATACCTCACATCCAAATTGTGAGTTGTGCCTGGAAAGAAGTGGGAAAGCAGCGCGGTTTCGAGTGGCACGTTCCTTGTTAAGAGGATTTAAGGTATGTGCCTTTAGGGAATGCACACATTTTATTCAAGCTGAAGTCCATCCGAGCTGAGAACCTGATGTGCTTTTTGCCGCTATGACAATTCATCCAAAGCAAGTCATAGACGTCAGTTGTGTGCGGTACTTTTGCACTGAGCTCACCAGCTACCAAAGGAGAAGAGAGGGACAACGTGAGCTCTGTTTTATTACTACACAGCACAGATAATGACACAGGGGGCATATCAAAAGAAGCTTTGTAATTATTGGCTCAGAAGTCCCTGTGGTTATTTTACATTTAGCCCACATAGCAGTTCGGTGTATCCTGGCACATGGAGGCCATATGGAGGGCAGAGAGCTCCAGTGCCTACCGCAGGGAGCACAGGCAGGAGAAGGGAGTCATTCTCATGTGCTGAACAAAGTTCTCCCCACATCACAAACTGGTCATTCTGCCACATCACAGGCTGCAGAAAAAAAAAATCACATAAATCTTTAGAGAGACTCTACCCAGAACTTCGGTTAGTGAAACTGTCTTTTGAACTGCCCCTGAATGCGCTGCTGATGCTTTAGAATAACAAATAGTGGTTATGTATGTGCTACCTATCCATTTTCTGAGGTAGTGCTACTATATATTGTTGGAGCAGGGCTGAAAGCCACACAAACCATTTGCCTGCCATAAAAACTGCTAATGAGCCAGACTGTCAACTGATGGAGATGGGGGAAATTTGGGGAGACGTGGGGACGGGAGAGGAAAATTTGTGCTAGATGAGCATTTATGCAGGTTATTTGTAATTGTATCTCCTTATCTGTAGACTTTTGGGGACTCCAGTATAAAAAATGTCTGAAAAAGTTGCACATACATATGCACAAATTGCACTGTTACTCTGTGTCAGCATACACAAAATTACTTCTGTGGATAAAACATACACTTATGTGTTCCCTTAAGTAAGTGTGTATTTATGTATAAATGCTCCCCTGCCTGTGTGTTTGTCGGGTGAGTGTGGCAGAACTTGTATGAGGTCCTACACGCTTTCAAGCACACATTTTGGGCAGGCCTGATGATTGCCTTTCTGAATAGAGGCTCAAAAGGGAACAAAACTAGCAAAATACTTTGGAACAGAATTTGCATCCTCTCACTGATCCAGCATTGTATCATAGTATATATTGAAGAGTTGGATTTTGTCCGCATTGCCTAAACAAATATATTTTTAAAATAAAATAAAAATAGGTGGAACAGGAAGACAAACAGGACCACTGTACAAAAAAACAAAGGATGTCTGTGCCAAATTTACTGGAGGAATTTTTTAAGGTACATTCTATCATAATGAAAATATTACCCTTGGAATGACAGCAAAATTTATGTCAATTTACCTCGTTGATCTTAGCTCTATTCTTTCAGGTTAGACTTGTCCTACAGTTATTGTGATTGAATTAGCTCATTTTTATTTCAGAAAATGTTCTCTCTCATTCATGAATCAACAGCTCTTGGCTGGATCCAGCTTTGCTCCTTGCTCTTCTCCATCGGCCCTTGCTAAGTGTTGTTGCTAAGGACCAGATGAAGCATCCTAATGCATTATGCTGTGAAATCTGTGATAAAAAGTACATCACATTTGTGTGAGGTGCAAATGAAGTGCTCTTCCCATTGCTGTCCTGCAACACAGGAAATACGGATCTATCTGGAACACGCTGCTCCTCATTAAGACTTCTGTGTGCTTCAGCATTTTGACAGGCTACTGCTAAACTTATTAAATTAGCAGAGTGCCATTGTAGGATCTAGAGGGAAATATATTTCTTACAGTGGAAGACTGCAAGAATTTTAATTTCAAAAGAAAATTTTATATACAAATTTTCATCTTTCTCCTTATGAAGTTGATAGAAATTTTCCTCTGAATTTCAATGGAGAAAAGAGAAGAGAAGAGAAGAGAAGAGAAGAGAAGAGAAGAGAAGAGAAGAGAAGAGAAGAGAAGAGAAGAGA